>VZTX01018731.1:95907-141512 GCA_013400915.1 Pardalotus punctatus | reverse complement strand
AAAAAAAAGCATGTAAAAGACTCTACTGGCCTCATTTTAGTTATGCAAATAGGAACAGCTCTAAGAAGGAATCTGTAGGGCAAGATTAAGTTCTAGTGTGGGAATACATGAAGAGTATACGTGTGTGTGTATGTGTATGTGTGTGTATGTATATATACATACATACATATACTTTTAATGAAAGAGATTTTGGCTGTTTGAACAGTTGGTAGAGGAGAGCAGTTTCTTCCAATTCAGTTGGGTCTGTCATCCACCTTCACTCCATTCTTTGTCCCATGGGTGCCATTTCACCCCTAACCGTTCTCACTGCTGTTTATGCCAACTGTCGAGAGCTGATATCCCAGAGGTGTCTCTAACATGCAGAGTGACACTTTACACACCACAGCATGCTTTCTTCTGCATCACTGCCTGAACCTATGTATTTCTCTGCATTATTTTGGATTTTGCCATTTTTTCTGACCTGTTTTAAATCCTGTTGAAGTGCTTTGCCTCATAACCTGCTGATAAGAATGCAACACAATAAAATTACTTATTTGCCTGTGTTTTTTATTGACTGCTTTTAATTATGTTGTTGTCTGCCCCTTGCCCAATGGTGAAAGGACATGACTGTTATTCAGTGGACTGAATCCAGCTCATGATGTAATCTCTCTAGTTGTGAGTGACCCACAGAATTCAGTGCGATGTCTTTTTGTGTGTCCTTGTCACTGTTTGCTGTGTTCTGAGGCTTAGCTTATGGTACAAGGTAAGGGAACCAAATCCTGAACCTTTTCTAGTGAGCAACAGTGAACGAAGCTCAGAGCTGCTGACTACCTACTTGAGTGCTCCTTTAGTCCTGGCCCCACAATGGCACCCAAACAGTGTTCCATTGAAAGAATTTCAGCTGCAAACAGGGAAGATTTGAGGAAAACAAAGGTTCCCTGACTTAGATATTTTTGTTTCAGCTGCTTCCTACATAAGCTCCACAGTATAGCTTAGAAGAACAGTAGGTGAGGTGGGGATACTGCTAAAGATGTTTGTGACTGGCTTGCTTTAGAACTTATTTTACCTTTTTAAGAAAACAAACATCCCTATTTCCTGTCCATGGATCCAGGACATTCTGATCAGCTGGACAAAAACAGCTGGTAGGAGCAAAGACCTGGGGAGGTACCTAGTGTTTCTGGGTTCCAGCAATTGCAGGAGAATCAACAGCCTTGTTTCTCCACACCAGCTTTTCTATTAGCATAATTGAGAATAATGAACTGAACCAACAACCTTAAGGTTGACTAATAACTAAAGCTTCTCTGGTGATGAAAAACATTCTGTATCCTATTATTAGCAGATCAATGTGAATAATTTGTAGACATACAATAAAAGCTACCTGTTGCAGAAATTTCATTATAGTTTTTAAGTAACATTTAAACAACTTTTTAATGATTTTATATACATTTATATACATATACATATTATTTATATACATTTTAATGGTTTAAATATTATGTCTTTGATTTAATCTCTTGAAACATTCCAAATTACTATTATTTTTATAATTTGCTTACTTCCAATTACGGAAACCAGAACCTTGTCCTATCCCCTTATTTCTTGCCTTACATCACTTTGCTGTCCCTGGGACTGCTGTTGTAAAATGTGCATTAGCATTGCGAGTCTCAGCTTGGGACAAGCAGAAGCAGCAGCTGCTGCTGCCAGTGCCATGCACTCCCCATCTCAGTGAATTAGCCACCCTGCTGGCCTCCCTCTCCTGGGGACTGTGCTCCGTGTTAATGGTAAGCTGCTGCTTAGGAGGAGAGAGTTTCTGCAATTCTTCTGGCCTTGCTATCATGGAAAGTTATCTTCCCTCCTGCACAACTGCTGAGCGTAGAGCTGCAGTATTCAGCTGGAGTGAAGGAACAAAGCAGCTGTCATTTTCTTTTTGAAACAGAGATCAAATCACCTGCAAACTCAAACGAGCTGGCATTGGAGCTGGGTGCTTTCTCCACTGAGCAGGTTATTGGCAAGGTATCTGGCTGGATGGGCAGCTCCTGTGCTTCACCTCACACCTCTGCAGCCAGCAGATGCAGGGGCTTTGCCTGGGCTCTGTCAGGGGGCTGCACAGGGAGGGAGTACTCGCTCCTCCTGTTTTTGCACAAGTGCTGCTGCAGATGGTCTGTGTCAGGGGAGTCCAGAGACTGGGAAGACACGAGTTTAGATGGGGCTGGTGAGCCATGTGCACAGCAGGCTTAGCACTACACTGAACGACAGTGCTCACTGAAGTCCTTGTGCTGGAAATGAGTCATTTCATCCCCCTCCAGCTCTGGAAAAGCTGCTACTTACAGGACACAGGTGAGGAGAAGTGGGAAGAAGGATCCTCTCTGAGATGCCGTCACCGTACTCATCCCTCCAAGATTTGCAGGATTTGGCCACTGTCTCAGCATTTTACTTGCAGCTTATGCCAGCCATTCTCCTGACCTTCACCCTGACTGGGGAGAGGGGTGTGAAGGCCGAGTGCAGGATGATCAGCACATGCTTCATTTATTCTTTATTATTTACTTATCCTATGTTTAATTTTTCGAAACACAACCTGTTCATTTTGGGGGTGATTTGGTTTTCCCTTTTTTTCAGTTTTCTAAAATTAATGTCACTATTATGGAAAGTATCTTCTACTAGGAAATTTGCAGATGCAGATGAAAGCATGTCTGGTGCTAGCTACCTGCACTGGACCTGACTCTGACATGTGGATTGACTTTGTGTCTTAACCCTGGACCTGCCTCATTGCCACAGACTTATCAGATGATCTGGGCTCTCTGCTGACAGCAGCTGCCATCCCTGGGTTTGTCCTGCTCTTCCCACCTTGTTCAGGTACTCCAGGATAGGCCATAGCTAAAAAGATCCCTTTACTGCCAGTCGTACTGTCACACTTGGTTCCCATCCCTTGCAAGAAGCTGGCCTTTGCTACTTCTTGGCACATGCCACATTTCTAACTTGAATTATGTTTTCTCCAAAATACACGTGCTGCTGATACTATCTCTGACTTCTAAGTCTACAGGGATATTTTTAACAAGCCAGAAAAACTAAATGTGATATTTCTGTGTGCCACTTGTTCCTTCTATTTCAGAGTTTCCTGGAATTCCTAATACATCTTTTGTTGCAGGAAGTTCACTGCAAATCCACCCTGATGCTAAGCGAGACAAGGAAGGTTCTGGGGACGTGAGGACTCTGAATTTCCTGTGAGTATTACTCTCAGCAATTCAGCTCCAGATCTAACTGGGGCCAGAGTACAGTTCCTCACTGTGGATTGGGAGAAATTAAACTCAGCAGATATTTTCCTCATCTAGAATGCCAGGTTTCTACTAAATGACGGGACAGGGGGAAAGTGAAAGAAAAACAAACTACTTTTAGATAAGTATGGTGCAATTAACACCCTTCTTGTGTTCTTTTAAATTCATTGTTTTCTTTTGCTAAAACCAATTATAATCCAAGACAAATTCTGAAATTTGTAAGATGAAGTTGCTCTTGGCTTCTGTGAAGATGAGCATTTGTTTCTCTTGTCCCTCTTGATCTGGTTTTCAAACTTCCTTCCTCATTAATATTTTTTTGACCAGAATGAAAAGCTGTCTATGCACAAATTACCTTTCCATACTAATTTCACCTGATGCTGCAGGCATCTTGTGAAGCTATTCCTACACAAGCTAACACAGACTATTATCAACTGTGTGCTCAGGGCAGCGGGGAGAGGGCAGCACTGGAGAAGGCTGTGGGTCCACTCCTGCCATACAGCCCACAGATACAGTGTGTGTTAGTTTATCTTACCTAGGCTTGGTGTCTAGAGCTTCCTGTGGAGCAGTGCATGGTTATGAAGTTATTAAAGTCTAACAAGCTGTCAGACCAAGTGCATGTACCAGTGTGTAGAATCTGCTTCTAAAGTCACATTGGCACTCAGTTTGCACCTGTAAATTGGCCAAGCCAAGTGTTTCCTTAGTGCTTTCAATTTTTTTACAATTCCAAGAGCTGTCATAAGTTGCTGAGTCTTTGACTTATCCACAACCACATCCTGCTGGGTTGGAGGAGTAGCCCAACCCAGGACCCAGCCCAGTGGATCTAAACAGCATCATTGAAGAGCTGTGTCCCTGGTGGCAGACAGGTCCCGTGCTTGTGACCCCACTCCCCTCTGGCTGGGCATCTGCTTCTTCAGCCTTGGCAGTGAAAAGAAAATTTGCATCAAATCTTGACTTTTAATACTCTGACTGCACTGCAGGTTGACTTGATGGAGCAGGAAAAGTCTACCTCTTGTGGAAATTTTAAATTTTCAGACATAATATATTGAAATGTAAAATGCACTCAAATTAGAGACTAGGTGTAACAGCGTTAGTGGCTTACCACAGCTGGAATTCAGTGCTGAGCAAGGAACTCAGTGTGGGCCAACTTTAATTTGGATCAGATGGCATGCCAGAACATGTGCACTGAATCTAGAAGGGTTTCTGTGGGTATGGCAGGGGGTAGCCAGCACCACAACAGCGGCACAGATCTGAGCAGTCAGCCCAGCTCTTCTCCACGAGACCTGAGCATTGGATAGACACGCCATCTCAGTAAAGCAGAGATTGATCTCAGCAGGTTGGCCCAGTTAAATAATTGTGTGTCAATAGGCAGGGGGAGTAAAATATCTTCTCACTTTTCTGAAAACCTCTGGGCTCTCCCAAAGCAGGACCAGCACAGGCTGCTGGGGCTGTGCAGGAGTCAAAGACTTGGGTGTCTCCTGGGGCAGGGCCTGCACTCTTCAGCCCTGGAGAGGTGCAGGGAGGCAGGTGCTGCCCCTTGGTGTCAGTGGCAGCTTTAGGGAGGTTCCTTCAGGCAGAGAACAGCAGGTCAGGCAAGACAGGTAGGAGTTTGCACGGGTTGTTGTTTCACCATTTGTTATGTCACAAATGGACAGTGTTGGGATGGGCCATGATTAGATTTGAAGGTTTTGGGCAAGGCAAAATATACCAGGGCTTATGCTTCCTTCTGCTGCAGAAATGTAAAGTCAGCCTCAGTGGCCTTTTTCTCTGTGTGGCTCACAGATATTGTCACCATTTTTTCTCTGTGATTTTCATTGCTATGTGTGACGCTGTCACAGGAACTTCTACATGGTGTGCTGCCTGGAGTCAGTTCTCAGTCCCTCTCAGCACAGCTACCAAACACAAACTGTGTGGCAGCCCAGCAGGGGCTGTGCAGTGACCTGTGATTAAAGCAAGATACTACTCTTCTAGTCCTAATGCCAAGTGATCTTGTTTTAACTTTAGAATGTCAAAGTAGTATGGAATAAAATACGTGAGGAATGATCTCCCGTTGCTCATGGAGGGAAGGAGAGATTCCGTCTTGCCTTCCTGCAAATTCCTGTTAGGGCTGAGTCCTGCTGTGGGAAGGTGGAGAAGGAAAAGGCAGGATAGGAGATGAAAGCCAGGGAAGAATAGTATGGAGCAATGGTGATCTGTAAAAATAAACCATTGCTGCTGTAATGCAATTGTGGAGAAAATATTTTGGAAGGGAATCACCCACTCCCAGCCTGTAAAAGGCTGTGTTGGCAGCAGCAGAGAGGATAATGATTTAGCTGGTGCTGACAAATATCCCACCCCCTTCCCTGCTGTTGTGGTATAATGGTCTTTCAGACCATAGTGTCTGTATTGGAAAGTGCAAGGTTTGCCCATTCACAGAGCCAGGCAGGTGGGGATGGCAGAGGAGTCACGTCAGCTGTGTCCTGTGTGTGTGATACTGATAGCAGGTGGTGCAGGTTTGCAGCCCAAGTCACTTGCCAGCCGGCCCTGTCAGGTCTTGTCAGAGCAGACACTCCTGTTACTGTGTCCTGTAGGTATTTTGTGCAGGAAGAGAAGAAAATTGGCTCACATTTTCCATGGTCTCAAGAAGCAATCAAATTCAGCCTGCGGTTCCTGTGAAAGGCACCAGAAGCATGGCTCCCTCTTAGCAAGAGGGGCCGCAGCCCAAGGGGCAGCAGCCATATGAAGTCATGAAGCAGAAGTGCAGAACATCACTAAGAGGAGATGCTTAGGCACAGCTTCTGATGGCAGTACAAACGTTACTTGACAGCAAGGCTCCTAGAACAGAGACACGTTTACTTGCAAAGGTCTCTCATGTTTTGCAATACTTGCAGCGGTTACGTGGGCAAGAGCCAGAGTACAGGACACTATGGGGATCAGGACTGGGGAGTTTCTAATTAAAAATCGCATAGAAATTAGGTTCAAAATAGAAGATTTTGCATTTTCCAGTGCCCATCTGGTGGAGTCAAGCTCCTGAATTTCAGTGCAAATTCACAAAATCTGTGTGGAAAACAATGCTATCTGCTCATCCTTGGGATGAGGATGAGGTAGTGCTGCAGTAGCAGAAGACACAGTCCAGAAGAGCAGAAAATACTCAGCTGCAGATTGTAATTGTGGATATGGGAAGGTCACCATTCAGTTAAGACCTCACTATGGAAATTGCTGTTAATAGAGATCTTCCAGCAAGGTGAAAAGTCATCCTTGGATTAGACTGCATGATTTGGAGGTTTCTTCAATCTTGTCCATCTATGCTCATCCTGCTCTGTTTGGCCTGGGTTTTGCTTGAGTTACAGGTAGAAGTTTTGGGAACTAACAGTGTTAGCTGTAAGTGTCACGACACGCAGGTGGAAACTGAACCCTCAATGTCATTAGCACGAATTTCTTCTCTTGTACTTTACTGTAAAAAGCTGTAGGAGCAGAGAGCTTTTTAAGCACGGGCCTGTTTGGAGAGTCATCCAGCCATGGAACACAGCCTCCTACTCAACTCTGACAGTTCAGGAATTCAATCTTCAGCTCCATCTCTGCCTTTGCTCTTTTGTTCAGAAGAAAAGAATTGTGATTTTGACACTTTTTTGTTACAGCTTCTTTATCAGGCCAGTTAAAGAGAGGGAAATAATTTGTAATGGGATTCCAGTGCCTACTATTGTGCTCACTCTGCTGAGAGGTGCTGTGGGACATACATGACATACATTCACCTCTGACAACCTGTGAGCTCTTGCTAATTGGTTGTACCTCATGCCCCAGCTGAAGTTAACAACAAAATTATCATTTAGGCAATCCTTGTCTTCTGCTCAGAAGTCTTAAGCAGTGCTAGAACAATAATGATGCATATATGCTGTGAAGGAGAAGGGTTTTAAAGTAGAGAGCAACTATCCATAAAAACATTGAGAGAAAAATTATTTTGAACCCCCTAATAGTGCTTTGACCCAATTACTGAGCTTGGTTGGACAGTCTGGCTTTATTGCTCTCTGTAGATTTTCTCAAGAGGCTGAGAACTACCCTGATACAGCAGCAGTGAAAGAAACTCATTGGACTAAATTTCATATAGTGCTCCACAAACTGGCCAAGTGCAGAAATATCAAGCCAGGATCTACAAGTATGTGTGAAATGGGAAAACTCTGCCCACTGTCACTACCCACAATGCAATAAAACTTTCCCACTAGCAGAACACAAGACTCTTATGCTTTATTAGCTAATTACAGACAGGAGATTCATTCAGCACTACTGATTGCCAAGTGCTACCTCCACTTAATACTTGTCAAAAGAAATATTGCATCTGTCTTGGAAAGGAATTTCACCACCTCTGCTTGGAATGGGAGAACTGCAAAGTATCCTCATAGTAAATAAACACCAGAACCTGAACTAAACATTTTTGTGTCTTTTTTGCATTCTGTGCTTTGTTTCTTTAGCTAGTTTTGAGTGATCTAGAGAATAATGCCCAACAAATATTCTCATTTTCTGCCTGTGGAATACCAAAAATATATTGTGGTTTTTATTTGTTAACGCAAATACTTTTTCATCTCTTGCACTAATGATTAGAAGGAAGGTATCGACAAAACAGTAAGCAAAGAGTATGTCTGACAGCCCAATGTGTGGCTGCATGTTAGAGAAGAAAGAACAAAAATTGCTGAGATTTCAGCAAACTGACTTTTACTTTAACATCTCCTTTCCTTGATTTGGGATCCCTGCTAGTACAACCAGAGCAGATGCTTGTGGTAGACTCACTGACACTGCCTTCTTGGTCTCAAGTATCCCTTGTATCTTCACCTTTATTCTGCTAAATAATACAGCCCATTGTCTGCAGTTCCCCTCAAGACATTTCAAGCAGTTCTTAGCATCAGCTGTAATTCTGTCAGTAACTCAATCCAGGATAGGTTCTCCCTGCTTACTAATGCTCTTGAACTCTGTAGCTCCTTGGAAGCACCTGATAAATTAATGTAAACAATGCCCTTGGGATAATAGATGATGCTACCTTTTTTTCTTTTATCTGTAAAAAAAGAAGACTCATTTCAACTGGGAATACAACTGGCCTGGTAATGGGATCCCAGGCTGGGATACCTTCAAAGTCCACATTTCTTTATCAAAAGAGGAGACAGTCCTGAATATTAATGTAATCAGGGTCCCACACTTGGAAAGAACAGCAGATGGGATAAAATATGGAAATAAAAATATGGGATGAGACATCTTATTTTCTTGAGAGCCCAAGTGTGATCAATAGATAGTTGCAAGAAAATAAAGCATGTGCAAAGACACCAGTTCTTCTGTGTCAGCTGCTGAGCATTACTCGTCCTTGCCCAGTTGCTGGCTGATTAAATAGCTTGGATCATCAGCTGCAGAAGAACTGTCTTGGCAGCTGCTGCTCCAGAGATGAGCTGCCGCTTCCTTGCTAGCCCTTGTCAGGTGGAGAAAGAATGGGATGCATCTGAGGCAAGACTGGGGAGCTGCAGACCACTGGAAAACGGCATGAGCCTGACGCTGCTCTGGCTTGTCACTGAGCTCTAGCAATTCAGGAGAGGCTGGGTTTGACAGGTAAGTGTGGCAAGGACATGAAGTCCTGCCCTTCTCTCATCTTTCCAATATTTAGCCTCTTCTCAAACATTTAGTGACATCTGCCTCATCACTGTAGATATGTAGCTATAGACAAACTGCAGCTGCCTCCATCACGGTGTTACGTAGCACAGCAATAACCCAATGTCAAGGTGAAGGTAGCACTCCTTTAGGATATATCTGTATTCCCAGATGTATCTATATTCCTTTTGGATATATCTGTGCTGCTGCTGAAATCACACCTGTAGTCATAGCTCTGCCTGAAGATATCATATAATCCCTATGGAAAAGATACATCTTCCTTTAACCTGAGCAAACCTTTATTAATGTTACTGGCTTTAGTAAATTACTCGGGAGCAGCCCAGTTTTATGTAAGAGCAGTATTTGGCCTGGTAGGTGTAAATTATTTTGGGTAAGAGGACACAGACTTCCACCAACGTGTCTTCAAGTGCTTTGCAATAATGAGAACAAGACTAGGTACATTTCTCCAGTCTTATACCACTTGAATAATACTTATAATTTTTTTAATATATATTTTATTTTATTGAGAGTGGAATATGTGTGCTTTTGCAGGGTCTGACACCCTAGAATGCTTTGGCATGTGTGGGCATTCCATCTGTCTTCCTGACAGAGGCTCACAAATTTTGAATCAGTCTAATCCCTCTCTTTGCCCTCACTGAAAAAAAAAAGGCGGGGGGGGGATGACAACGACTATAACTGTAACATAAATTCTTATCTAAAACATCTTCTTTCTGGTTGAAATTTATTCTGTAACTCATCAATGGGACACCTGGAACCACCATCTGAAATGGAGAGGGAGACTCTTGAAAATAATTCTTCTGTTTTCAGGGTACAGAAGGCTGCTCTGCAGCAAGAAGGGAAGAAATTGGAGGGATATAGCTGGTAGGATGTTTTTATAGGACGCTTTATCTTTCACAAAAGTATTTGTGTTAGGGTGAGTAATGCCCTGAAACCTCTCCCCTGCATCCCATTTCTCAAATGCTGGAGAACCCAATATCTCAGCATGCCCAGTACAGTGCGCACATACCTACTGAAAGCAGATTAGGAAGATTTTTTATAACTTCCTGAGATATTGCTCTCTTTCAGTAAGTTTTTACATGTGTCTTTGATGGAGTTTTTAGGAATTTTCAAGGTTCTTGAGACTGTTAATAATACTGCACAGGGCCTCAGGGAATGAACAAGATGGTCTAACAGGTTGTTTCCATCCCTTATTTCTGTGTCTCTTTGATTTAAGGATTTTCTGCATTTATTGGCTGTTGCTCCACTTGGCCACTTTATACACCGAGTGGTGATTTTACCAATCACAGGGAATGGCAGAGGCTACTTGAACCCCCCTGTTACCATAGAAACACAATAGCATCTAGCTGGCTCTGACCTCACTCTCCCATACCAGCCCCCATGGGAAGCAGAAACTGAGGCCTTAAAATTTAATCAATTTGATGTTAAGTTTTAGAAGTGATTTTCTTTTGGTTGCTTGGGTTTCCTGATGGATGTGCTAATGCAGATTTAATTATTTACACTACTAATGCCTTATTAAAATTACAGCAACTAATTATTAGCACCAGTAACACTGTAGTTACCAGAGCCATCATAACTCCTATAGTTACTGTGCTCTAAAGACTAACTACATTTGTGTTTCAGTCAGCTACTGATGCAGCCACAGAGGGAAACTTCCTGCATAACATGAGAGATGTAAACCCAGAGAGACTGGGAGAGATGTTTGGGGGTGTGTGAGGCTGGTGGCTCCTGTGTGAGGCTGGTGGCTCCTGTGTGAGGCTGGTGGCTCCTGTGTGAGGCTGGTGGCTCCTGTGTGAGGCTGGTGGCTCCTGTGTGAGGCTGGTGGCTCCTGTGTGAGGCTGGTGGCTCCTGTGTGAGGCTGGTGGCTCCTGTGTGAGGCTGGTGGCTCCTGTGTGAGGCTGGTGGCTCCTGTGTGAGGCTGGTGGCTCCTGTGTGAGGCTGGTGGCTCCTGTGTGAGGCTGGTGGCTCCTGTGTGAGGCTGGTGGCTCCTGTGTGAGGCTGGTGGCTCCTGTGTGAGGCTGGTGGCTCCTGTGTGAGGCTGGTGGCTCCTGTGTGAGGCTGGTGGCTCCTGTGTGAGGCTGGTGGCTCCTGTGTGAGGCTGGTGGCTCCTGTGTGAGGCTGGTGGCTCCTGTGTGAGGCTGGTGGCTCCTGTGTGAGGCTGGTGGCTCCTGTGTGAGGCTGGTGGCTCCTGTGTGAGGCTGGTGGCTCCTGTGTGAGGCTGGTGGCTCCTGTGTGAGGCTGGTGGCTCCTGTGTGAGGCTGGTGGCTCCTGTGTGAGGCTGGTGGCTCCTGTGTGAGGCTGGTGGCTCCTGTGTGAGGCTGGTGGCTCCTGTGCTGGGCTGTTTTCCCCTGCCACAGCACTGCTGCTCTTAGACTGGATCGTGTTTCTGTGTCTGCAGTCCTAGGTGCTGCCCAGCCCCCTGCACACACTGAGTGTACAGTGCTGTGGCCTCATATTTGGAGGTATCTCACTCAAAACTGGTTTTCCTCTTTTACTGATGGTTTTCAGATTTCTGTACTTTTTATGGGAAAGTGCTGGCCATCCCATGGGCTGCGGGTTGACACGGGCCCAGTGAGTTCCCTGACATGCGATCGCTTTAGCCTCTAGAATTCTGTTGCTTTCTCCTCTTATTCCCATTGAAGCATGACAATACCTTCACGTTTCAAGGGTAGGAAAGCACCTTTGTGGCACAAGTGCTGTTCCTGTGGTATTGTCTCAGGCAGCATGACTTTGTCTTTGGGTGCAGAGAACAATAATTTCAGGTAATCTTTAATAATTTGTAGCTTCCAGGAATCCCTGGGAACCAGAACTTTTTGTTGTATTCAGCCCATGTGAACTGTGAGTTTGGGCAAGTTTACTGTCATTGCACACTCTAATGAGCACATACTCTGGCATCAAAGGGCAAGGCTGGAGCTGGTATACTTTAAACAGGGTGGAGAGAAATTATACAACTATTGTTTTAATTGCCATTACTGATTAAAAAGAGGTACCAAAGGTCTCTTCTGGGTGAATTCTGCATCACAAAGATTGAGCAGAATCATGCCTATGGCAGACAGTGTGCTAGGAAAGGCAAGTTCATCACCTGCTTCTGCCAGTTGCTTTTCTCTAGTGACTGCTGCTGCCAGATAAGGATGGAGAAGAAAAAAAATGATAAAGGATTTGCAATATGGATAACTTCTGGCAAGTAAATACTGTTTCTCTACTCACTCGCAGATGACATCAAACCTTACAACCCCTTTCTCGTCCTGGTCTGTGGGAATAGGAAGTCTTTATGTATTTTACCTAAGAGTTGGCTTTTACAGAATTTGCTTAAACTCCCTGTGAGAACAGCAGCAAACTTAGCTCTAGTAAAATACAGGAATTCTGCGAGGAATAGCCCTCTAAGAGTGGTTTATACTGCAAAAGTTTTGTCTTGCAGTATAGGATTCTAAATCTATTCTAATCCTTCCTGGATCAGGAAATTGTGGATGCACTTGTAGGACCCCTGTTTGCTGTGCTCCCATGATTAGATCAGGCCGCAACCTTTCAGTACAAAAAATATAATTGGTGTGTGTTTAGGAGACAGCCTTAGAACATCCATGGAATATAACCAGCTGTGTGTAAGTGCAGGGACAGCTGCCTGTGTCTGAGAAGAGTCTGAAGAGATAACATTGACACAGTAAGAAATCCTGGCCTATTTCCAGCCGGTGTTTATTTCAGGACCAGGAACTTCCAGAGGCTGCCTGTGCCTCTCTTTGATGGAGCTGTGCCACAGTGCTGATGGCCTGGATGTGATCAGAAACCAGCTGATCACAGTGCTGGGGTTGCTGGGAATACCCTGCTGTGTCTGGGAACTGCTCAGATTACTGGGGCTCCACCATGACACATTAGTACTGAGTTTTGCTGATAGTCTTATTTCTGGAATAGAAATGTACATGTTTTTGTTTTGTAGAAGAGCAAAAGCGTCAACGACCTTCATGTTGTTAAACTGAGTTTGCCCCTGTAAAATCCGTGTGTCGTTTTGGAGCTGGCAGTTCATTTTCCCACTCTATGCTTTTATGTTTCTTGGAGAGCTCCTGTAACTTTACTCTTCCCTTCCCTCTCCTGTCTGGCACATTTCTGATCTGTACCAGCCCATATAAAAGCCTAGAGAGGAGAAACACTTTTTGCTCTCTTTCCATAAACTGGTAAACCTCTTCCTGAGCCTTCACAACCCTTTGGAAGCATACAAAGTACATTTCATAATTTCCAGGTACAGTGCATGAAAATTCTGCTAAGTAAACACTATAAAGTAGGTTTTGAGAAAATATTAGTCACCATTATGCAATTCTGAAACCAAAACCACAAAGAGAGTGCCAGTATATTTTATTTTATTGGTTGTGACTGCAAATACTGTGCACACAAAAGAAACCTTTGAAAACCAACCAGCCTATGTTTGTATGCATATTACTCTTATAAGGCAATTTGTCTAGTAATCTCAGTGTTAATTTTTTTCATCTGGTACACACTGCTGATACACCAGACAGTTTTCTGTAATGCATCTACAAAATCCACGTAGAGTGACTCTGATTTCTTTTTCCTTAGCTTATTCTTAATTTTCTAAAAAGAAATTTACCTGCTTTTCCTTTTTTGTCTTTGATATTAAATGTAGTGAAGATAGTATTTTCATACAGTGTCTTTTAACTTCAAAGTTTTCAAAGTAAATAGAAGCAATGTGTACTTTATTAGAAAAAATATGTACGAAGTACCGAAATCCTAATTTTTCAGGCCTGCCAGAGCTGCATCTGTTTAAACATGTTACTTATATGCATGTGTACAGTACAGGAAGCTGGACTGCTTTCCAGAACTGCCTGGAGTTGTATCTTTTTCATTCTTCTCTTTCTCAAAACAATTTTAAATCTACAAAAAAGGTCAGGGGAGGTCATGATTCCTGACCCAACGCTGAACTGAGCTTGCTTGTACCGTCTGTTTGATGATCCGACCAGGGTCACTGAACTGGGGTTATTACTGGCTCCCTGTGTCTATGAGGCACAGCCTATCCCAAACAATTTTTAAATTACCACTGGCATGAGACTGTCAGGAAGGATAGTAGCTGGGAATGTCTAGACACTGCCGCCAAGACAAGCTCCCCTAGAGCGGAGCCGCTTGTGCCGAGGGGGTCGGGAAGAGGGGCCGGGAAGCTGCCCCGGAGCCCTGGGCTGAAAGACAAAACTCCCATCACGTGCCCTGCAATTTGCTCCAGGGGTTTAGCCAAAGAATTTGAGATAAGGAAATCTATAGGCATTACAACTGGGAGAATTTTTAACTGCTTTATTGCTTTCTATAGATTCTAAAGCCGGTTGTCTCCTTTTATGAGCTCTTTAAATCACACATCAGTTTCTCTTGGCTTCAGTCACACTAAACTGTCTCTGAATTTTAAACTGGTTCTTCTTGACTTTATTCTTTAGAAATTAACATTGAGGTAGGACTTTAAGGTTGTATCAATGAATTCTCATCCTTCTGCAAAGCTGCAGCACCTTCCAGTGCCAGCCAACAGTCCTCTATGGTGTGTAAAGGCCACAGGGGTCTTTAAATCATGTTTATTTCTGATTCATCACTCTGCTTAAGCAGAACTGAAAGAGAAAAGAGAGATTAAATACACCTTTTATTCTTCCCAGCTCAGTTTATTGCATTTTTTAGGAAATTTCATTTAGAATGTGCTGGCAAATTATTTAATAATGATATATCAAAATGTATAAACATCATCATTCACTCATTAATTAACATCCTATTATTTACAATAACAACACAGTCATTTAAAACTTTATACGGAAGGATATTTTTAAGAGGAAAGTGCCAGGTTAGATTGGTGGTGGGTGGTGGGCACAGCCGTGCTGTAGCCCAGCCGCTCTCCGGGCGCTGTGCCCGCACGGTGCTGCCGGTGTAGGCAGCGGGCAGGCAGAGCAGACCCTGCCCTGGGCTGCGAGTCGGCTGTGCCTGCTGGGTGGGACACGGCACCCCCTGCTCTGCGTCCTGGTGGCTGAACAGAAAAGCCCCTCACAAAATCCCAAGTGTTTCTCTGAAGACAGCTGAATGATGATTATCTCCCTAAGTAAAGCTGTATGAAAACTGGAGTGCTTTCCCTTATGTCCCTTTTAAGATCAACCTTTCTCCAAAGGGCCAGCTTTCCGGCTTTCCCCCTTGGCCACACTATCACAGTTTCACAGTATCTTTAGGCTAATCTAAATGTCAGCAGGAAAAACTTTGAATAAGCCCACCCTTCCCTTCTGTTTGTATTGTGAAAGGTGTGATATGTCACACAGCAGAACTCCAGGTCCTCAGTCTCTTGGGCCACTACAAAACACATGGCAGGCTGGCACACAGCAAGGGCACCAGTTAGGTCACAGCAGAGCAGGACCTTTGGTCAGTACGCCTGACCCATCAGAATCCACTCGCTCACTGAGTGAAACCACAATGCTTGCTCTCTCACTGAGCAGAAAACAGGCTTGTACAGTCAAAGGCAAATTTGCAGCATAAATTAATTTATGTTTCAGTTACCAGCTTGTTTGTAATTTTATAACAAAAGGAAAAAAAACCCGAAGAGATGATACTACACTTGCTATATATAAACTCTTTTAAAAATCAGTGGCATTAGGGAAATGACAGTCCTTACCTCGATCCTAGCAGAAATCTTTGGGTGAAGATATTATCACACCTGTGCCTCGCCCTCAGACTGAGGGTTGCAGATGGACTTAGGGAAAGAAAGGAGGGATCCCTTTGCTCATGTACTGTCACCTGCTAGCCCGTCCAGAGTGTCACTGCGGCGCACTGCTGGGGGGTGTATTACAGGTGCTAAACTTGTCATAACCCTCAGAGGTCACAGCTAAACCTCTGCTCTTGAGGTTGCTTCTCTACAGACAGGGCTGAGATGCAGCTGGGATGTGAGCGCTCCCTGTGCTTTCACTGGTTCTTCCTGCTGTTGTCTGCGCTTGGGGCAGCACCAGCCCAAGAAACACAGCCTGCTGATGTCCTGGGAAAGGAGAGCTGCCACACCAAGTTTGAGGACAACTTTTACCTCTTTCTGTTGCTAAACTACATTGGAAAATGAATGCGCATAAAGTAATGCACTTCCCATTCCTCACGTAAGAGGAGGTCCTTCTAAGGACACTTTTTTCCTTTTTTTCATGTTTCTTCATTAGCTTCTTCCATTTTTTAAATGCCTGTTAGTTGGCTAGGAAAAAGATGCCTTTGTGCCATCAAATGGGAGTTAATCAATAACAGTTGAGGCAAGTTATTTTATATTAGCTGCCTTCAGGAGTTGGCCTTCATCTGCTGGGATTTGCAGCCCGAGTAGGACTACAGGTTGGTGCACCTTGAATTACTTTTTCTTACATCCTGTAATAATTGTCTAAAATAACAATTTTTCTAAAGTTGGATATGCCTGTTAATAATCCTATTTTAAACTAAGCCTCTTTCTCATGAGCTCACATACAGTTTTGTGGGGCAACAGATCCCATTCCAGAGGATGCAAGAAAAATTGTTCTGTTCCCCTTAAGGGAAATGTTTGCAAAGAAATGTATTGCTCATCTATGACCTGTCTATTGCTGCTTCTGTCTGTTAAGCTTTAGATGTAAGCGCATGTGCCGATAAGGAGTTTTGTGATTGCCTTCCCTGCTCCTCCTGGCCGTTCCTCTCTGGTGCATCTGACCTGTGCTGGCCCGGCTGTGTCAGGCAGTCCTGAGCTGCATGGATAACAGTGACAGACTAGAGCTGGACTAATTGGCCCAAAATGCTTTTAGAGACTGGGGTGGGCCACTGAATATGGGAAGGGGCAGGATTTAACTTGTGCTGATGTAGAAGAAAATCTAGTGAGCAAAGCAGCTCAGAATGAAGTGGGACAAGAGCCCAGCCAAGAACAAAGAGTCCCCTGGGGCATTACCTGTGACTGATATGAGTTATTTAATCTGGGACAGTACTAGTTTTGTTGAATGCAGTATCTGCATATGGCCTAAAAATGCATTTTAGCAGAAGATGATGTCAACACTTGTGAGCAGAAAAGTAGGTCTCTAATTTAAGGCATGGGATATAGTTTTGATGCCTGTTTTGTAAGAATGCTTCCCTGGACACTCCAACTTGAAAAATGCTGTTGAATGTTAAAATGCAGCAGCTGAATATCTAATTCAAAAGAGAAAATTTAGAATGAGAAAAGGGAACCCTATTAGTCACCATGAAACACAAAAGGAAAACACACAGAAATAGAGTGCTCTCCAGAAATCAGTCAGTGAAGTATCCCAGTATCTCTGGACTTTGCCCACTGTATCAATGTGCTTCTCTTTCTCCCTTGTGCTTCTTGCAACTATCTGCTGTAGACCTTTCTAGCTCTCAAGTATTTAAAAATAAGTTTTAAAGAAAAATTGGTTGCACTTTTCACTAAAAAAATGGAAATAAATAGTTCAAACAAATTATCTCCCACTGTACATCAGAGTTAGAGAAGCCCAAGGAATAAAATTATTGCTGTTACACTCACTGATTTTCATACAGTTGATGAACACAGGAGAAGGCAAACCCCCTCTCCCTGGGATCCCCCCCCAGTCATTCTCTGGGGCTGGGATGGGGCTGTGCTGCCACAGGAACAGGAGCCACCACTGCTCCTGCTTGATCTGCCCATTTTTATTTACCTATGGCAAACAGTTCAAACCTCAAGAGTAAGGCAAATTATTTGTGGAACTAAGTTAAAATGCATGTTAGTTGTCTTCTTCACTTACCAAGCACCCTATCTACATACAGCAGATGATATAAAGACACTTGTGATGACCCATCCTGGAACCCTGCCCTGCCTGGGGAGCAGCGGCATTGACTCTCTGCCTTTCCTGCTGGCTCTTGCAGTCTCTTTTGGTTGTTTTTTTAAATTTTTTTGTCTCCCTGGTTCTCCACATTCTGGTTTGTACAGAGGTTTCCTGTGTCTCTGATTGGATGCCTGAGTAATATACTTGATGGGATGTATGTGTGCATGTTCCTTCCCCTCAGAGGTACTGTCTTGCCCTGATTTGTGTCATCTCCATGGAAAATATTTCAGCCTTATGTACAGTATAGAAACTCATTTTAGAAGCTTCAAAATTATTGTAGCAAGTAGGTGAAATATAGCAAATAGAGAAAAAGAGCATTTCTCTATAGATTTCCCAGTCATGGGAGCACCACAGTGTTAGTGAAGAAATAATACTCCACAAGAAGGAGAAAATTGCAGGTTTAGTGTTAACAGAATTTTGAAAATAAAAAAAAAATCCTTATAAGGAACCTACAGAATAAGATTACAATATTCATTTGGGTAAGAACAATTTTCTTTTAAAAACAAATTTGGAAGGATTTTCATAATTATGTCTCATATTTTGTGCATAAAGTCACTTGCATGCCTAACTACAGGGAAAGCTCTTAAATTATAAAAAAAAAGTTTTATGTGGTCTGAAAATGTCTAGTCAAAAAAATTTAAAAATAAACACACTTTGTTTGTGGCAAATTGTTCCAATCTAAGCCAATTGATTCTAAGCTTCAACATTTCATCTACTGTTTTCATGTTTTTCTTCTAATTTTCTGATATGTTGATTACTATAAGCTCACAGCAAACCCAGGCTGGATGTGAGCATGTGTATAGCATGTCTCACTACATGCGCAAAATTAAGAAATTTCTTTTTTTTTTAATAATCGTATCAACTGCAAAGCATTTTCAGTGCAGTGATCATTGAAAAATTGGGTTTCTTCATGTAAGTGAAGTACTGTACCTTACAGCACTGCCATAGTGTCATTTCACATATTTTTGTCGGACTTCTGTATTCCACTTTTGACCTTTTAAAGTATTTCAGTGTATGATGATATTTATCTTTTATGGAAAAAAACCCTTCAAATAACTGATTTTCATTCTTGAAATCATTAGAGCAATTTCTGTTATGATACAGATCATTAAGAAAGGCCGGCAGTTAGGAATCTGCTACAAATACTCAGTATTGAGTGTGATTTAAGGGACATAAATTTATTAATAGCATGTTTAATAAAAAGAGCCCCTGGGTTCTTCCTGTGCATGACTATCAAATCTGTTGGCACTCAGGATAAGAAGATAAGACATGGCTCCAAGTCCACATTTCAAAAGAATTTGTGATTACTGACCACAGTAAGCTGCACTTGTTTTTAAGTTTAACTTGTATGATACATTTCAAAAAAAAAGAATATGAAAAGAATCTTGTTAGATCACATGTGGACGAAATGCCTTGAAATTAGAAAATTCCCCTAAATTCTAAGAGATGGCAAGCATCAGACTCTTGCCCTCTTAACCCCCCTCCAAACTTGGATGGTAGAGACTGATTTCAGCATGTATCAGGAATGTAACTGGGAAAAAGAATTCAAAAAGCTCACAAAACAAGATGTGCAATTTTGGCACTGAGACATTCAAGAGCAAGAATTCTTTATATAATGTGCAGGCAGTTATCAAGGGATTTTGCCACAGTTTCTTGTGCTGACACTCCAAACAGGAGCACCCACACTGCCTGGTGCAGAAAAAAAGTTTTTTAAAAAGACTTTTTTCTTTTAACTTTCCATCACTAATCAGCTGTGATTGTGGGATTCGACCTGTGAAACCCATCCTAAATTACACTGTGTTTATTGGAGAACATTTTAGTCTCTGAGAAAATGAATTTGACCAAATCTATGTTTTCTAAAATATGATAAAAACCAAAATTCTTTGAGAAGGTCAATGATATTTTAAAAGAGAAATGATGGAACTAAATGTGATATTCTTCCCTTCAGAAAAGTATTTTTCTGTTTTGACTCATCTCTTTAGCATACATTCAAATGTATTTTGAATTACAGCAGTTTCTGTGGAGGATTACTTTCCGTTAGCTAATAAATAGTAAACTGCAGCAGATAACATTTTTTAAATTTTTATCAATGCTATAGTTTAGCAGATAAAATGGCATTCTAATTAGAGAGTTTTCAGGGCATTTAGTTTCTAAATCTCAGCATACTAGCACATCTCAATAGCATATTTAATTTTAAAAAAAGAAAAAAGAATCTCATATATTAATTTATTAGGGTGGTGGAGCAGCAATAATACAGACACAGTTTCAGCCCTAAAGATTTTTAGTGCTTTGTTTTTCATTAGGCTTTTGAATCCCAAACAAGGTATGTAAAGTGTCTATTTTGTCTGTGTTCAATCAGAATTTAATATTAATTCTTATTGAATCAGATTCTTCAAAGTCTGTAATAAGCCGATTCTTTGTTGTTAATTTTAACATGAGTGAACTTAATTTTTCAGTGTGCAAAGGAGCTTAGGATAAGTAGTTTTGAAGTTAAATAGAAAACTCAGGGAGCAATATTTATGAAGCAATGTGGCCAAATGCATTTAAAATGCAGAACATTTGTGACTTGGCTAACCAGTAAATCCTTTTCTATTCTCTGCTTAGCTACAGCAGCTGGTGATTTTTCAGTTTCCAGGTACAGTATCAGCAGTATACCCTTTCTTTTGTGACAAAGGAATATAAGTTGCCTTGGAGATTTTTAATTAACTCTTCTCCTGTAGCTCTGCCTGCTTATCATTTCAGCAGTTATTTAAGCTTCATATCAGATTTTGGATATTGTTCTTCAGAAATGTCTTCTTAATCTACACAAATTAGCATTTCAGCAAAACAATGTTTCCATAATGGACCATTCATTACACATTTTTTAAAGGTGTAGTTGGTATTTACACCCATTAATTCAGCCTTGGAAAACAGATGAATCCTAAATAAGGGAACATGCGTGGATCTGCAACTAAAAGAAATTATTCTGTACAAAAGAAGTGATGGTGATTACTTTGCTAACCTTAATCAGACTAAGATACTTCTTAATCACTTATGGTTTGTTCTTACTATAATTAAAGGTGAATAGAATATTTATGGATGAATTAAGATTCCTTGGACTAATTTGTTATTTAATGCAGTATTATTAATTTAAAAATGAATTTACCTTGCAAAATGTCCCTGGCTTGCTCACTGCCATTTTGAAATGGCTAGTTGTCTCAACCAAGTGTGTGAAGATATACATATTTCTATATGTGAAAATAAATGAGAATAAAGTTGGAAGATGCAGAAAGGTGCATATGATAGTCACATCTCCTGGTGTCACTAATTTTTTCTCTATGCTGTTCTTTGGAAAAGTCTGGAATTTACTGTCATCGTTGTTAATGCCATTCAGATAGCAGCTGGGCTTTAGGGGCTTTTTTTTTTTTCCAGATGAATTATAAATGTCAGAAATGCTTCCAAGAATACAGAATCAGAAGCCTTTTCTACCCTGAAAATGGAGGTGGGAGTTTGAGCAAATATGATTTACAGACTCAGGGTTAATGCTATAAGCTAGAGGGAGCTCCACCACAACGAAATGCGAAGGTTCAGTTTCATTTATCAGTGTGCCTCCCTGGCTTTGTCTGCTCGTGAACATAAAAGACCCAGTTTTATTGCAGATATTATCTGCACCATTCTATGATATGAATGTTATTGTCTAAACTGTTGCTCAGACATAAAACAGCTGAAACGCTCTACCAACATCATATTTATGCCAAACCTTTTGATAAATATACAGGTCTTTTTGTTCACCTTCACTGTCTTTGTCTTCATCTTACTACTCAGCCATTTTTAATGAAAATGCATCCTCTATAAATCCGGAGCACAGAAATGCACCAAGAGCCAATTTTGCAGCCATAATTGCGCAAGTTAACGTCCAGCAGTTGGGCAAGAATTCTGGGCCAGCCCCAAGCCCTGGCTCTGCAGCTACATAGATCTCCACAGTTCATGACTTCATAGTGCTCTTTCCAAAGTAATCTACACCACACATTCATCCAGTGACACCCTGGTTTATTCCACAACTGGACCTAAAGAGGGATCAGTGACGTGAGGCTGGAGTGACTTGCTTTGAAAGGACATGTAGTTATAATAAAACTGGAACATTAATAATCTTTAATAATGTTTGCTTCTATTGAGCATCTCAGAGACGCGGTGATCTATTCACAGTTCCAATAATTCACTAGGAATCCTGTTACCCCTTCTGTAGCCTTGGCTAAAGGGCACTGTTTGTCCATTATTATTTTTAGATGCCTTTTCAGTATAAGAATAATTTTTAGTTAATTTTAATCCCTGCCTCGCCTTTGTGCACTGAAATTCCAGAGCCTACATTTGAGGTTTTTCTTTCTTACCTTTTGCTCCTTGATGTCAGCAGATGATATTGCACTGGTCATACCGATAATAAGAAAGCACCTAATACCTTCTTATTGATTTTTGTTAATAAAATGCCACTTCAGAGAGAAAGCAACAGCTGAAACCATCAAGGCTGAGTCATGGCAGCATTAATGAACTTTATTTTTGTCTATATTTGGTGTGTAATTCATCGTGAATAATTTATAAAGTAAATGTGTCCTCTTTCCTGTTTGTAGAATACCCACATGCAAATTATGACCTTATTCTACTTTTTAGAAAAAAAAATATTGTTTTCTTCTATCAACTTAAAAAACTTCCAGACATAAGTGACCAACCCTAAAAACTTTAAATGTAATTGATCAAGTCTCTTCTCCTTCAGCACAATTGACTGCATCTGTAGGGCATGGTGTTCTCATAGCAGAGAACAGCTATCAGCTTTCCAAGCAACCTTATCGCTAATGTTCTCCCAGTATAAATTTAAAATGGGGGTTCCAAATATGCTGCAAAGAATAGTTCAACATTTGCTGTGTAACAGCATTCTTGAGCATAAAACCTGGTAGGCTTGACCTCACTTGTGGGAACACTTGGGCTGGAACAAGGCTGAGAACTGGGTCTGCGGTTGGTCATCTGAGACTCGAGGAGAGATTTGAACCTCTGTTTCCACCAAGACTGAGAGCCTTGCATTCACACACTTCCTGACATCCTTGAGACTAGCAACCAAAACTTTAAAACAACATGTGGGTATTCATTTTACATATATTTTTTACATTTAATGTTTCTTTTGTAACTTCTGAAGAATTTTTTTTTTAAATGAGACAAGCAGAATGTCTTTTTCTCCCCTATTTATGGGAGACGTGGACTAATTTCTGCTCCTTTTATAAGTTATGGCATGACTTATTGAGTTATTCATATATTTTTGCAGCATTTTTTATGTCTCCAAGCTTTAAAAAAGAAGTCTAAGTGTTCTGCTCACAGATGGACCTTCCAGGATGCTGAGAGGGGCAGCTCTGCTTCTGGTCCAGGGGAGAGAACGGAAGTTTTAGCACACATGCTGGCAACCCAGGACCCGTTTTCAGAGCTGTCTGCACACAGGCTAGACCTTGACCTCATGGGCCTCCAGGGAAAGGCTGTTGTCTGCTTCGCTGGACCCCAGAGCAGACGCTGGGCAAATGGCAGATCAGCCTCAATAAGTATGCCAGAAATGTTTGTCACTCTGAGAACTCTACCTGCCGAACTGGCCTTAACTTGCAGGTCAGTATGTTTGTTTCCAGCAAAATGCCTGAATTTACTTCTTGAAGGATTTTAATTTCTGTAACACAAAACAAAAATACTTACTAATCTAAATATCCTGAGACATTGCACAAGAAAAAGGACCTCTTTCCAAAGGAACCTTTTTTCTTTCCCTTTCTCAACCTGCAATAAAGTTTTTAATTCAGATGTTCTAAGTAAAATATGTTTTGGTCAGAAGTGGCAAAACAAAACTGGTGCTTTCCTGACAAGTCTGGGCTGCTGGCACAAATGTTTACCAACATCTGTCTTTAGACTATGCAATCATTCTCCTGCATTTCCTTAAAAATATAATAAAAAGGCAAAATGTGATTTCTTATTTTTGAGCCTCTGATATCACTAAAACCTTTCATCTGAGAAATTATTTCTTACTTTTTTTTTGCTTAATTTGCTATTTAATATTAAATATTGCAAAATTAACAAGTTCTTACTGGTCTTACTGACAAATATGCAGGCAGCAATTCTTGGACTTGCTCCAAAGCCCAGCTGCCAGCCATCAACCCCGTGTCACAGCAGCAAGGGGCTGAGGGAGTGATATGGTCAGAAAGGATTTCCAAGAAGTAATTTTACAGGCAGCTGTTTGCCAATCCTCAGTCTGCTTTCTGAGCTTGCTGATAAGTCCTGCTCAACATCTTCTTTAAGATTTTAACCAGTGTTTTCTTCTTTGTCGGATGGGATCACCCTCAGACGGAGCTGTGGGATGCAGCCCCAGTGCAGGTTCTGCTGCACCGCACTGCTCAGGTTGCCATAGTGACAGACAGGAGAGACATTACTTCAGAAATGTTGCTTTATTGCAGCTTAAAGTGTATTTTGAAACAGGATCACTTTTCAAGTCACTCCCTGTGTTTCATATAGGAACAAGCAGAATTATTGGCTTCTACAAATAAGAATTAGTTTGAACCTGCCCATTCCCCAGCAGACACTCAGAAGTCTGTCACAATGTGCTGCATGTGCTTTCCGCTCCTTTTGGGTAAAAGAGGCCAGAACACCCCTCCTCTCTCTCTCACAAACACACTTTGCCTCTCTGCTGCCTTCGGAACTGCCCCTGCTTCCAAACAGGCCCACAAATACCATGGCACTGCTGGCTCTGATGTGCTGTGTCTTTTATTAATAAAGAGTATCTTACTTCAGAGTCCATCAGTTTTGTTCACATTAATACAGAATAGACATCAGAGGAGATTTCTGAAGGATTCCTGACTGTGTTATGACCTGACAAATGAACCCAATAAGGGGTATTCTGCAAGAACAGCACTGCCTGGCCAGCCTAGGCTGAGATGTCTCTCAGATCGGAGATGGGCTTCCCCATGAGAACACCAAGCCCATGGAGATTCAAGCTACAAAATTAATCAGCCACCCTCTCCCCTGCAGCTCCGCCTCCATCCCACAGCTGGGGCAGGCCCCGGGGCTATCAGCATCCCACTTCTGCACGGATTAAAGCATCCCCACCATTTTCCCCAGTAAATAGGATGAAAGGGTGTGCTGGTGAGGGGAGGAGCTTGGGCACAGTTTAGAAACATGTGAACTGGCAGTTTGCAGGAGGAACGTTGGGCTCTCCTTCCCACAGATGGGGGTGACGGGTCGCTGGAGCCTCCATAGGCACATGGCTAGCGCCAGCACAGTGTCAACTGAACTCTTGACATAGGAGGAATGCAGGATAGGAAGATCTTACTGCTTTTTGAAATAGAGGTTTGATTTATGCCTTGGATTTTGCAGCTTGTTCTTTTACATCCTTTCCATTTCTGTAACTTACAGACAGGAATTACTTTTTCTGCAGTAGATAGCTACAAAGGTCAGAGATGTGATTCAAACCCAGTGCTCTTGTGCATCTACTTATAGCTATGCTCATACTGTATACTAGCAGTATAGTCACAAAGGAAAATGTTGATTTCGAGCCTGTCCAGCACGCTCCTTCCATAACACATTGTCCAAGTCAGATTTCTTCATAAGAGAATAAATAATGTACTGTTCCACTAGCTCCTTCCTTCCTGGCTCTGTGACCCTTTGTTCCCTGGGCTGGGAACTATTAGGAAGATTAGATTTCTTATTTTACTTCTTGCTCGTTCTTTGTCTTTCTGCCTAAGCAGACATGACTCTATTTCCATTTATTTTGCACAGATCTCAACTACCAAGAAAAGTAACAAGCACAGGCATTGGATGAATTTTTGTCTTGCTTAACTTTATTTTCCTGTCCATCAGTTAGCAACTGGACAAAGATGTGGATTAAAGTGTAGCGCTCCAGGTTTGTTATGATGCTAAAGAACAGTAAAAATTATTAATATGAGGAAAGCATCCCTATTTTCTCATCTGGAAATAATTGAACCTCTCTTCTACTGAAACTTTAAAAATAAGAGTAGACCCCTGGCACGGAGAACAGAAGGCCTCAGCTTCAGTTTGCCACAGGCACGGTGGTCACAATGGGACGTGCCTATAGGTGAACAACTTTGGGCACTCTGAAGGGGATCCATGATTTGAACCGTTTTGTGAATGAGGAGGACACAGAACCAAAGGGCAGAGTCTGCTGCAGCTTGTGGCAAAGTCTGTGGAAGAAAATACGTGTCAGAAGGAGTTACAGCATTGCCCTGCCACAGAGAGCCAAGGGTTTGGCATCAGGGAAGGTGAGCCCAGCTGAGGATCTAACTACTGAGCTTGATTTAAACTGTGCCCCAGCTCTTCTCAGGTGCAGAAAATGGGCTGAAAGGGAACAAAATATGAGAAACTTTATGTCTGGCTATTTTGTATACTGTCATGCAAACATTGCCTTTTCTTTCCTTGTATTCCAGCATGAAACCACACACTTGTGGTTTGCTTTGCAATTAGTTTTGGTGCTGAGAGAAGACAAGAGAACTTCTTGTTAGATGGATTAAAGGGATCTGCGCTCTACACCACTTGAGTGACAAGAGCTGTGTCAGACCAGTCTGCTGTCAAGTGAAAAAAAGTGACAGCACAGTCTGAGTGAGACGAGTTCTCCCACTTAGTGAGTGGCAAGAGACAGGAATCAACTAGCCCCGTCAGAGAGCAGCCACAGGTGACTGGGTCAAAACAACTGGGACAGAGATGAAAACACACAGCATGATTCTTCCTTAACTTAGCTGAAGCTCTCCTGCTGAGACTTGTGTGTTCCTACCAGGGGAACTAGAAAACGCCTTCAGGTCAAGGAGTGGGAAGGGGAGGAGGCTGGAACCAGCTCTGAACATGTATTTCCTAGGTTGCAGCCACCACTTTGTAACAGTGTTTACATGCAATGTGCAATAACAGGAATTCTTGTTGAGTAAAAGAGGATGGAAAGCAAAACAGAGCTCTCTGTGCCTGTGGCACAGTGTCAGCATGGCTGAAATCCAGCCTTCGTGTCAGCTGAAGCCAGATTATAAATCAGGGGTGTGAGGGAGGGATTCCCTTTTTGTTTCAGTTCCCAAGAGCTCTACTAACATCACATGTCAGTGCAACAGATAGCACAGGAGAGCTGAGGAGAGGCTCGTGCTTCTCAGCTCCTTGCAAGTCCCCACGACTGGATAGGTCAGGGATGGTCTACCTGCTCATTTCTTAGGATTATTGGCCAAAGTAGTTCATTCTCAGCTTCACAGGCTCTAACATCATGCCAGTACTATCATAAATACTCAAGATCCAAATCATTCAGGTGCTGCAGAAGTAAGCTAGTAGGGAATGAATGTTCCAAATTTGGATTCATGGAATAAGTCCACGCTGGAAAAAAACTTCCTCTCCTCTGAAATTCTGCCTTAATTATGAATTCTGAAATTCTGAAACCTGCAAGCAATTCAAATCTGTCTTTTCTGCCTTCTAACCTGTACAAACATATATGCAGTTTAATGCAAATTTTACCAAGCATGACAATCAGTACCTTGAAAGTATATGACAGAAAGCAGCCCATGAGACCATGAAGTGTGTTTAACAATTTCTGAGGAATTGGAAAAGGTACGCTGCAGCTCTCACCTAGCCTCCTGAACTTGCTTGTGCAAAGCAGATGTCCACAGCAGAGCATCCTTTCCCTGATGGACTCAGTCTGCCCTCACCAGGGCTCAGGAAGTCTGCCCAGCTCTGCAGGGCGGTCCCTTGCATTCTCCTCATGCATGTGTGTGATAAGAGGCACGGACTGCAATGGCAAACACGCGCCCGTACCAACAAGAGCATCAGCGCTGCTTCAGCTGCAGCTGTGCTGTGACTGTGTCTGACCACGCGGACCAGCACGGGCTCATTGACGCCTGATGTTCTGCAGATCTTCGTGATCTTTACCTCTTGTGAATCATCTGATATCAAGACTGTCAGCACATCAGGGCAGATAATAATAGTGCTAGTGTCAGTAAAACTCCAGCTTAGATGGCTTCATGTGTGGCTGAAAGATGTGTGCCCCAGCCATTGTGGAACTGCCGTGAAATGTGTGAGGAGGAACAGGGCAGGACGGGCAGACCGAGTGATCCAAACACTTAAAGAAGAATGAACAACTCTGTAACATTGCTACAGGACATGAGGAAATAAATAATTTTATGATGGTCAGCAAAATAATGGCGTGGAAATAAGCAGCAAGGTGACAACAAAACCAGTCATGTGCAGAGTGCAAGGCTCAGCGTCACAGCTATTGGATCAATAGCAAGAGTGTTGAAGTTGAGAATTGTATGTAAAGCTGTCAGGGCACATATACACCATAAAATCTACTGATTTTAATCTAAGTCTCTGATTACAAAGTGACAATTGTCTTTCTTTTTCTTAGTTTGCACCTTACTCTATGACTTTGAAATGTGGTCAAGTTAGGACAAGAACATCAGAGGAAGCAGAAATCATTAATCAACAACACCTCCAAGCTATTATGATTAAAATTGTCAGGACAAAGATTATGAGTAATGATTTTCTGCAATACATTTTCACAAACAGTTTTTGTTAAAGTGCTTAGAAAAATATCAGCACTTCTGGACTGCACCTTTTTTCCTGGCTGAAAGAAATTACTATTGAGCTATATTTTAATTGACAAATAAAAAACGCAAAAAAGGGATGGAAGATCTAGGAAGAGCTTTTCAATCATCCCTTGGAGCTCGATAGCAGCAAGAAATCCTTATGGCACATTGAGAATGCACATATGTTGGTTACCAAGCAGAGAAGGGCTTCTGCAGAGACTTGCTGTGTTTTGAAGTAGCCTAAAAATCAAAAACCAGACTTTTTGAATGTCCTTCCACTCACAGAAGAATTGGAAAAATTTAAATTCATGATGGACAAAAGTGACTAGAACTTCTTTTCTGCAAATTTCTGGTGCAATGGGTTGTCTCCAATTTAAGAACATCTCTCGGCCTTTCAGGCCAGGAACTCTAACTGACCACATGCAGGCATCTGATATTTCCCTGTAGCTTAGGGAATCTGCAACATGACAGCTCAACATTCAATGTTTTGCAACCATCCTGTTCTGTTACCTCCTTTTTATCATCTGAAAATAGAACTTCTTATTAAAAGTTTTCACACCAGGAATTTTTTCATTGCATTTGAGATTAACGAATACCTTAGGAGAAACAGTATCAGCCCGAAAGGTGAGTGCTTGCTCTGTAAAACTTTTTAAAAATGTCTTAAAAACAATATTGGGATAGGTCTGACAAAATTTCAAAAGTCGGATGACTGGGAAATTGTTAATTCAATTAAATGATCTTGCATTTGTACTGTCACCTGCAATAACACTCAGTTATTAGTATTCTGTGAATTTTAAAGCCTGCATTTTATACTGCTAAAGTGTAGCACTAGGAAGGGAAAGCGACAGCCAAGGACCTGTCTATGAATGCAGCCTTTCTGCTGAGCTCGGCCGGCGTGCCGAGGGGTTTGGTTCAGGGCTGGTGTGCGTGGCTGCTCCCAGCTGGGCCAGCACTGCTGCGGATCCGCTGCACTGCTCCAGCGCCGGCTGCCGTGGGCACGGGCTGACAGCAGCCACCGACACTGGCACGGCTGGGGACGCCAGTGGGGCGATGCTGCGGCTCTGCTCAGCCCTGGTGAGGCCACACCTGCAGTGCTGTGTCCAGGGCTGGGCTCCAGGGGATGTCCAGTGGAGGGCCACAAAGCTGATTAAGAGGCAGGAGTGTCTCATGAGGAAGGGCTGAGGGAGCTGTGCCTGCTCCGCCTTGAGAGGAAATGACTGACGGGAACCCATCAGCGTCTGGAGGGAGGATGGATGCCAGGAACACAGATCCAGGCTCTTCGGTGGCGCTGAGCAGTGACAAGAGGCAATGGACAGAAACTGATGCAAAGGAAGTTCCACCTGAGCGTGAGGAAGAACTTCTCTCCTGTGGGGGTGACTGAATGCTGGAACAGAGACCAGAGAGGTTATGGGGTCTCCCTCGCTGGAGATATTCCAGAACCATCTGGACACAATCCTGTACCATGTGCTCTAGGATGACCCTGACTGAGCAGGCAGGTTGGACCGATGACCCGCTCTGGTCCCTTCCAAGCTGACCCATTCCGTGCTGTTGTAATTCTGAGGCAGTCTACGGCACACAATGGCTGTGCTGGTGGGGAGCAGCTGCCTTCCCTCCCCAGGAAAGCTCCTTACCCATCACACCCAACGTCTCCTTTTTACATGTTCCTCTCTGCAAGATGTCACTTCCTCATTCTGTAGTGCTGTCACAGATCCCATGTCCTTATCTTGACATTAAAGAAATAGATTTAATTGTCAGTCCTCTTAAACAAGCGTTTAATTCCATTCTGTGGGGACTAAAGACAGTCTTAAATAATTGAGAGGCCAAGAGATTGGTTATTTCTGTTTTCATTGCCCATATTGATTTAAGTGCAGTTAATCCTTTCAAATACCCATGTCACACAGGGCCTGATGGCTCTCTTTAGGGCAATATTGTTCCTCTGGCTAGATTATTTGACATCAAGCATTGTAATGTCACAATAAATCCTTCATGTAGGCTGTTCTTTTCAGAGAAGTACCAGATGGGGACTTCGCCACTTACATTAAGCTCTTGGTTTTACTAGTCAGAAGTTGGGCTTGTGAATAATTTTCATTAAATTTTCTTTTGTGCCTCATAAAAACTACCTCTTCAGCAGTGACATTAAATAATCAGAAGCCCAATTAAACAGGCATGTTGACATAAAACAAACCAAGGTGTTCCCTCACTGCAAATTAAATATAGTTGTGTGTAAAATAACCTCATTTGGGATATAACCCAATACAGAACTTGTGGAATGGATTTTACAAACAAAAGTGGGGATGGCTGAAGCCAAGATCCAACAGACATGTTTTACAACACATTGTAACATTTCTTACTTCTAGTTAAGTCCTAAATCTGTCTGTCTATCTTGAGCTCCAACCAATTAGTTGAGTGATTTTCTACTTGCTATTCATCAATGCATCCAAGTGAACCCAATAAATACTGGTTCTCTGAAACTTCCTTTGGTTGATGCACTCATCCTTGCCTCCTCCTTTGCTTTTCATCACAGCAGAGCCTTTAGAATAACTCTAGAATTAGTCAGCAGTGGGAAAGGGGAAAGAAGAGTAGCAGATGAATTTCTCTTGAAGCAGAAGATCTCGTTCCTTTGCCCATGATAGTCATTTGGACAGCTGCTCTATGAAAGTTTTTAACTTTCTTACTTCTCTGTTCCCTTGTAACAATTGCATTTTCTTGGTGTTTTTGTTTGGTTGGTTTTTGGGTTTTTGTTTGGTTGGTTGGTTTGTTTTGGTTTTTTGGTTTTATTGGGGTTTTTTTGTGTTTTTTGTTTTTTTTTGTTGGGTTTTTTGGTGTTTTTTGTTTTTGGTTTTTTTTTTTTGTTTTTTGTGTTTTGTTTTTTGTTTTGTTTTTGTTTTTGTTTAGATTTATTATGAGAATGCTTTATGGCCAGCTGGTAAAGAACCTGCACAGTGATTCTTTGGCTCTGTCTCCAGAGAAAGTAATTACATGCACAACTTTATGCTGCCCAGTTTGATGGTGGGTGTCATGGAGGGATGCTCAGGAGCTCGTGGCACCATCACGGTGGTTGTGGGCTAGGCTAACAGCATATTAGCTGTTCATGCTCCCCATCTCCCTGACTAGTGAGTATTAGGGGATCAATTTTACCAAATTCATGATAAAGTTTTTATTGGACTTCTTGATACTCTGCCAAGAGGTCTAAAGTCCTGGCCAATTCAGCAAACCTGGCACTCTCCTTTGCTAATTCAAGCTGTGTCTCAGCATTGCTTTGGAAGCAGCAACAGCAGGACTTGGGCTCACGGTTTTCAGGCTGTACTGTGGGGAGAGGGTCCTTCCTAATATCAAGGATCTTCATGCTATCTGCACCAGCAACTTTCACATTAACCAAGGAAAACAAATTTTTCAGTTATTAATAAGAAATTCTTTTATTGCTGCTTTCTTAATAACCAGATATGTATTTGAAATTCCTGAATTTTTAACTACATCTGGATGAAGCATCTGGATCCACCTCATTAGATAGCTTTTAGTGACAGAAAATGTTTTGGATTGGCAGCTAAAAAGACACGGAATTTATCAGCTGCTTCAGCTCTCCTCACATCATCCCTTTCATAGCATCTCCACTTAGATCTCCCTTTCCTGTTCTCTCATAGCTTGCTGGTGCACTGTGAAAGGTGTCCTTGCACTACCAACCTTCAGAATAAAATTATTATCTACTTCTTCAGTAGGAGCAGTCTTCACTGTGCATGCATGAAATGATATTAAAATGTGTTCCCTCTGGACTCCCTGTCTGTCAGGGCTGCCCTTCTTCCTAAGCAGAAAGATGATGTCCAAGAACAATAGTGTGTTAGAAAACCAGGCAGACAAGGAAGTTCTGCAAACCCAAAGAGGCATGTGTTTTAGGCTCTGGTTTTGTGGTCGAGGATAGAGATACTCATTGTGTTTGTGGGTTCTACCAAAGCAGTTTCACTTCCATTCACTGAGTAGAAGAGAACTTACGGCTGTTGTCTGTTTGGGGTATTTACAGCATAGCAGTATGCACAAATATTTTTTAACTATTAATTATCATTCTTCTGTTCTCTTGCCACAGACCTTCCCTAAACTTGTTCTGGGTGGCTTCAACTGCTCTGAGATCAGCAGCAGGGCACAGATAGACGTAGGGGTCAGTTCTGCTGTATGTTTGGCCACTTCTTTTCAGTTAATTTTAAGAAGTACATGTTACTGTCAACTCCTATCCTGACTAAGAGTTTATATATTTGATGCATTTTTAAAAGACATTTTAAAGAAGTTTTCTTAGATCATAAGGGAGACAGTCTGTCAAGAATGCAGCTCACAGCAGCGTGAGAGCATTCCAATGGCATTACTGGCTCAACAGCCACACACCCAATGCGGCTCTGCCTCGTTATGCCCAGAGGTGTAAGAATAGCTGTGAACAGCTAATAAGAATCAATGCTATTGGAGACATCTGTTTCAGTTTTCATTTTTCAGTGTTATTAGTGCTTATTGGTACAAGGCTCAGGAATGCAGCCAATCCCTTTGAAGTGGAGTGTATTGTAAGGCTGGAGGCATTGTGAGCCTTGTTGATGACCCTGTGTGTAACCTTTCATTTAAACATCTATAATGCACGGAATGAAAAAAGGCCTCAAAAGAGAAGACCGGTATACTGGAAATCTTGTTGCTGACATTTTAGTATTCATTTCGGATTTTATAATCTCCAAACAAATAACAGATTCTTTAATTTTTCAAGATTCTTTAATTTTTAAAAAAATCTTTTACTCTGGTCATGTGAATACATCACTGTTCTTTTAGTTATTCATATGTAATAAAGGTCCTTAATCTGTGCACAGTACATGCAGCCAGGGAAGATGCAGCTCTTTGATCTCAACCTAGAAAAAAAGACAGAGACCAAGCAGAGCTGGAGTCAGCTTCCAGCTGTGTCTTGTTCCCCTCAAAATCTCACCACCTGCATCTACAACAGCCTGGAACAGGAGGACAATTTGACTTGTGAATAAATGCATCTGCATAAACGCTGTAGTTTGGAGTGAGGTTTTCAGAGGCATTTTGCCTCCCGAGCACAGGGAGGTCAGCACAGCCTTAGGGAGCTCCTGTCGCAGGGCAGGCTCAGAACAGCAGCGTGGAGAGGCTGGGGGTTCTGTGTGTGCCATGCTCTCTGGAGGCACCTTAGCACAGACACTGATTTGAGTAAAGAGACTGTCCCAAATGCAACAGGGACGTCATCTGGAGAAAGCTGCGAGAGGTGATCTGTGACAACTGTCACTACTCTGAAGACAGTGCTAGTGTACTTTGATCTATACATGATAAAAATTTTTGAGGTCCCTCTGACAGTTGGATTAAACAAGTTCCCACCACCTGCGAAAGGTACTTTCATCAAGACAAAGAGAAGTGCCCCCAGCAGCTGAGTACTGAATGCTGGATGCTAGCTGGCTGCTGCTCATTCATGGAGGACAGCACAAAGTTTTGCTAATCCTCTGCACAGATGTGGCAAATCTATCATAGTGTTTATCTTATGAGGAATGATGCAAGTCTTCCCTCCCAATTGCCTTGAGGGGCAGCAAGTGACAGTGTCTGCCCTCTTTTTCCGACTGGTGTATTGGGATGAAGCTGACGCTCAAACAGCAAGATGAAATTCCATTACCTGGCATAAGTTAGTAAAAGAGACCTGGTGCTCACTGACTTCAGTATGGACAAGTAAATGCAGACGAACAGAAGTGGAACCAGCCACGTAGCATGAGAAAAAGTGGTATGGTGGGTGAATGGTGGTAGTGGAACCTCCCTCAGTGTTCTTTGCTTCTCATCAGCAGTGGGGAGGGTCAGAATTTGTCAACTATTAGTGGGAAGTTTGAACTCATTAATTTCTTGTTTTGTTTTTTTAATAGAGTGAATAATAAAATTACTTATTTGTACTTAAATTGAAAGAGTCACAAATATTAGCAAGAATTAAAATATCATAAAAATGGGCCAAGAGGGAGATGAGAAAAGTGGCAGAAGTTGGTTGGCTTCAAAGATGAGATGTTATAGCAGACATGTAAGTGGGAGAGGAATTACTCAGGATCATAGAAACAGGAATGATAAAAGGAAAGAGTAATGGCAAAGCTCAGGCTGGAAGTGAGATCTGCAGGGCTGTGAGAAAGTCTCATAAGCAAAGGGTCAAGTATGTCACTCAGGACATTTAAATCAACTAGAACAAGCTAGAGTAGAAAACGTCTTCTGAATAAACTACCTTAGTCCTTTGGGATGAAATACAGGATGTTACAGTGCCAGCAAGTTCTATCTGTGTATTTGGATTGGCCACCAACATTGTTGCTGTGACATAGCTTGGCATCATGTGTGAAGAGGACAAAAAGTGTGGTGGTGATCATTCTGAATGGCATGGACAAAACAGGATGTACATGTAGTTACAGATGTACACCAGCAAAGAAAGTATATCTGTTCTGTGACAGAAATACGCATTTGGTAAAAAGTTGTCCCTTTCAATTCCTGTTTGTAGGAACCCTTCAGTAGCAACAAAAGCAACAGAAGAGCTACTAAGAGAATTAAAGCTACACAGAGAATTTTTCTTCACGTGAAAAGAGTGATCCATGGGGTTTTTTTTTTGTTTGTTTGCTTTGGGTTTTTTGTTTGTTTTTTGTTTTTTTATTTTAATCTAGATGCTGCAGAACTGCTGTTTCCCAGTACAGATAGCAAGGATATATTTTAGACTGGGAGCACTATTTCTCTGATAATCCATATAAGAATGAACTAATGTGTTCTTCACCTGATGCCAAAGAAACGAGGTGGCACATTGGGGCAGTCTGTAAAAATGTGGAACAGAGAAAACTAGCCCACCATGACAGTGGAAATAAGAAAACTGCACATTCCTCTGCCTGGGGCTTCTTCACACCTCAGTATCCTTCATTATGTTCCAGGGTATTTTGGCATTCCTTCTATTTGCATTTAGATCTTTCATCAGGAAGTTAATGTTCTCAGAGCAAGTAAGATCTCAAACCCCATAAATCCTAATGTTTAATACGTTAACGATATAGAGATAAGTATTTAATTTTGCTTTATGCATGACAGAGAAGCCAATGACAAAGAACACTGAGTAATATTTATGAGTTCCATGCCTGAAGGAATAATAAGCACCTTAAATGATTGTAAATTCCGGCAAGGCACATACATTGAAGACTTCATAAAAACTATACTTTATGCATGATAACTACCACATTGTTCTCCCTGCCATAGTTCAGCTTCTGGTGTTTCTAGCCACTGTAATTAAAAATCAGCATCTTCCCAAGCTGAAAAAATCTGTGGGAATATATCTGACTGTCCTTGATATTGCTCTGGCCTCCAGGTTCCAGCCATATCCTGAAAATTGCCATGAAAAGGGCAATAAGGGAATTTGTTGCAGTGCTAAGCAAGTAGCATATGATTATTAAATGTCTGTCATGGCTAGAAACAAAATAGGGTTCATCTTTCCTTCTTCTCTTTCATTATTTGTTTATTTTTGTTACATGCCAAATTTGTTGACCAGCATTTCCCAGGCAGAGTGTTTGCTTGCTGAAGGGCAGCTGGAGAAAAGAACCTTACACAGCCAGGAGCACAGCAACAATTTCTGCAAGCATCTTTCACCAGTTCAGCAATGAAGAATGGAGGACTATGGGAAGAGAAGATGGACTGTAGCAAAGGAAATATACAGGAAGCCACTTAATTTCTTGGATTTTCAAGTGCACCTTATAACTGGACTGAAGAAGCCACAAGTGTACATGGAAGTATCAATTCGTTGGGCTGAATTCGGCTCTGCTAGTGGTGGCAAACTGAAGCTGCCTTGGTAGGTAAGGAAATATTTACAGACACTAGTGAGAGAAGATGACAGCCTTGTGTAAAATGATAGTTGCCAATTGTTATCATCAACACTAACTATATTCTGCAAGACTGAAAAGATTTTTACAATATACTATTTTAAGAGCATTGTAGCAAGGAATAGTTCACAAAATGAATGGTAAGTAACCTGCTGTGTAAGTAAAATGTTTTTCTTCTTAGTTCTAAAAAAAATCATGTGTAGAGCAGAGGCAGTGGTTGGCACATAAATGAGTACAATTGTGTGACTGGGTTTCAGGACATCATGTAACCAAGTATTATAAAATGAATGGGGGTAGGAAGGTATTTTCCTGTCTGGAATAGTGTTTAGATGGGTAAAGAAGTGGTTCCCTATTTCTAAATACCACATTTTACCACCCATCCTTTGTGACACTGCACCACATCATTGCAAGCCCTCTGCAGCCCACACTCTGCACAGAAGGATGCACACAACACACACCAGGACACTCACTGCTGCTCACAGAGAGTTCTGCTGACAGGAAATGTGGCAGCACAGCCAGTGCTCCAGTCCTGCTTGGCAGGACTACCTCCTCTCCTTCCTCACATCAAAATCAAATTCTCCTTGAAAAAGATTTAAAAAATCCTTACAAAAACCTCCACAACAATCCCTCCAAGTAAGTGTTCTTTTTCCTTAAGGGCAATTTACACAACCCGTACCTTGGATGGGACCACTTCCAAGAGAAGCTAAGTTTTGTTTTCACTCCATTAATCTGGCATTGTAGGAAACTCTTACCAGTTGTGCACAATGCATTTAGTTTCTTCCCTTCTCTGTTCCAAATGTGCTTGGATTTATCGAGGTACAGAAGACTTTGAGAAATGTGATGCTGTAGACTTGCCAAAATAAAGTGCAAGCAATGGTGAAGCAATAGTGTATTTGACAAAGTGTCACGGAGAAGACAAACTGCAAAACTTATTTGCTGGGCTTCTCTGTCCACTGCACCATCTGCAGATGCACAGAGCAGTCCTGTGTATCTGCTCAGTGCTCTGCATACGAGGAACATGGCATGAATTACCTGAGTTCATGTGCATCATCCAGACTGACACTGATTACAGTTCTTTAAATTCTGACACCAACTGCTGAAGCCATGTTGGCTAGAGAAATCTTTGGTCACACACATCCTTGGACAGCAGCAATAAATTAGTCTTTAGAAGAGGGCTTTAGAGGAAGGCATTGCCACAGAAGGAAGAAAACTCCGTCAGTTCTTCAAAGACTAGCTCAGACACTGGGACATGACTGAACTGACAGAAGCAAAATCCCTGAGAGTTGCCTTCTTGTATTAGTTATGTCATTTACTACAGGTACAACATTCAGGCCTGACACAGTGACCAATGCTGTAACCTTTACATTTGTGTGGACAATGGAATCCATAACTGTTATTTTTAAACCACTCTTCTGGACTTGGTCAAAAGACTGGTTTTGTCGTACCACAATAGAAGGCTTAGAACCAAGCAAGGAGAAAGATACAAAATATGTGACTCCCACAGGAGAGCATACAACAGCCACATTCTGCTTCTCCTGTCATGTAACAGGTGTATTAATGTATTTTCAATTCTATTTTTTAATTGAGCAGCGGAGACTGTCTCTTGCCAGCTCTGGCTGTTTTGCTTTTCACGTGAGAGACATGCACAGAAAAGATCTTGAATAAATACTATCATTCTGTTGCACACAGTGCCCATCTATAACTCATTTTCAGCTCATTCTAAAGCTTGAACTAACGAGTACGCTGAGTCCATTCAGAGCAAAAATATAAAGAAATTTAGAAAGTTAGTGAAATGCAGTTTTCCTTGGCAACAGGAAAGATCATGGACTGCCATGGGAAGGTGCCTGGTGAGTGAGGGAACCATCCTCCCGCCACTGGCAGAGGAGCATCAGTGCGTGAGAGCCCAGGAAAAGTGACGCACAACTGTGGGAGTGGGAGCTGTGCGTGGGCAGATCCCCACATCAGCCCAGGACTGGAGGAGTGTGCTGAGATTGAACCACAGCAGTGGCTCAATCAAACGGGCAATGATCAGACATGTAACTCATCAGGTATGGGTCATTGGGGAGCTTGCAAGGGGTTGAAGCTGCTCAAATTCCCTGCCCTTGGGACGAGTTGCTGAAATGTCCTTCTCCTTTGAACAGCTATGGGTGGAGGCTGGTGGGCTGTGCTGGTCAAGGTTGAGCACCTCAGAGAAAGCCAAGTCTCCTGTTCTTTTCTGAGGCTGAGCATGGGGACCCACTGGCAGAGTGTGGTAGCTGAGGGGTCGGTATCAGGGCAATAAATGGGCAAGAAATCCACATTTAGGGCACTTGTCTACTGCTGTGGAAGATCAGCTTCAGGGCTCAGACAGTTTTTCCTAGCATTCAGTTAGGAAAAATGAATAACAAAACATAAACCATTTGGTTTGTTGGAAGTGTTGCAACAAGATTTTTAAAAACATTTCAGAACTTTTCTTCATAAGGATGTGGGGCATCTTGACTTTCAGTACTTTCTGAAGTACTTTGCTACTCTCCAAATTAGTGAAGACATTTCTCTGCAAGGAGAATTTTCCTGCACTCCCAAACAAGTGTTGCAAGAGATTATTTAAAACATTGCTGTCGGTGCCTTCTAGCACTAAGCCTAATTAAGTTTCTCTCATGTCTTGGAGGACTGCATATGCTTGCTTTCAGGAGGACAGCAGTGCACCAGCACTGCCAGGAGATCCGTGTCAATGTGTGAGGTACCTCTGAAGTAAAAATGACAGCCAGAAATTCATAGCTGGTGCTTATAATTTAGACCTAAGAAGCTAAGACTGACATTTGCTGGCAGCAGGTTTGTTGTGGTTAAATATCTTTTTCTTTAGCCTATGAAAAATACTCACACAAGAATTACTTGATCCACAGCAGTAGAATAGCATTAGCATCAGGAAGGGGTGTCTGGTGGCAGCCTTAACAGTATGAGCTCCCCTCCCTGAATGGGATTCATTCTTCCCCAGCTGAGCTGGTGGGAAGTCCTTGCTCCTACAGGAAAGTGCATGGAGGACTGCTGCAGTGTTGTTTTTGCTCTCATGTTATGATTTTTTGCAGGGGTCAAGAGTTCTTCCATAAAATTCACTCCAGGCTAGAGGTCTCAGCATAAGGAGCCTACTTGGTATGTCCTCCCAGAAAGGATTTTATACATGGAGTGAAGGAGCCCCCCTGAAATCTTGTCAACGCAGCACTGTTTGTTTATTCCATGTTCACTGGAAGGAGACCTCGCTTCACTCTTCAACCTGTCCTGGTAATTTTTTTCAAACATTTTCTTTACCACAGCCATCTCTTAGTAAGATCTCTCTGCCACAGCCAATGGGCTCCTTCTGGCCAAGCACACAAAGCCTACTGAGCCATTGACAAAACCAAGGTGCCGCCCATTATTTGAGCATGCTAGAGTGGACGACTGCTGGGAGATCTCGAGTGCCAGACAATGAACAAATCCTCTGCAGTTAATCGTCATCCCTGCCAATGAGACAGAGGTTCGTTGCTCCCTCGCAATCAAGGACAAAAGTCTTTTCTTCTGCTTTTTATTGCCTGTCACAAAGCTGGTTGGTGCAGCTGAGATCAGGCCCACAGCTGATCCTTCTCTCCCCCACCCTGCGCCCTTCCTCCCAGCTCAGCTGGGGTCACCCAGACAATGGGGAAGCTGCATCTGCTACGTCACAGGATGTTGATTCTATAGCCTTGGACAGCCCGAGAATATGTGTGTATTCTCCCCCTTGATGTTCTTGGGCTTGATACATCTTTGTTTGTTCTGCTTCATTGTAAGGTAAAATGGAAGAAGGCAAAATGCCCCTGCCAAGAAATAGAGATGCATGGTGACATAAAATGGATGAGAAAGGCACACTTTAGCTGTGAGTCTCACAGCTCAGCTCAGCACAGGGGTGGTGGAGCAGGGGGCTGTCACAATAGCTGTGATGCCTTGCTGCAAGGGTTCTGCAGACTGGATCCTCTCCGAAAACAAAGCCTGTTTCCTGTTCAGGTAACAGGCTGCCTAGTCTAAGGTGTCGGGATAATTTGGCAGTTCCTCTGGCAGATTGCTCTCCATGCAGGAGTGAACAGGCAGGTCTGACTGAACTGCAAGCAGACGAGACATCAGAAAACAATGATCAGAAAGTAGTGCTGCTTTCTGTTTTCCTGTGTTGGAACTTTGCTTCCCCGATGTGTTTGATGTAGGTGCACTAAAAGCATGGAATAATTTTTTCCAGTCTCTGTATTTTTGTGGTTACATTTCTCCCAGCTTGGGAGCCAGCAAGCAGATCCCAGCATGTCCATTTGCTACTACCCACTTGTACCTCAGCAAGACATAGCACAAGATGTGCAACCTATGCTTGTCTCATTAGGACTTAACCTGGTTACCTGCTTCCCAGCATTTACCTAGTGGGCCTTACAGAAAATCTCTGCCTCGTGTCCTCATTTCCATAAAGCTACTGCTACCAAGAGCGTCACAGCAGCTGGCTGCCTTTCCCACAGTTTATCATACATGATGACTAAACTGCATTTATTCTGCATATCCATCTAAGAAATTGCTTGCGTTCCCACCTGCACTGAGCACCAAAAGGACAATGCCCAGTGCTGTGGGTTACATAAAAGTATGCCCTTTGCCAGATCACCACCAAGGAGCTGGAAAAAGGTCAAAACTGCAGCAGTGTCCTTCCCCTTCTCCCTGCTGTTAGGACTGTTATTATGCCTTCAGTGCAAAGAATAACAGAGGCTGATAAGCATCTTGAAAGAGATTATTTAACTTGTATTTACCTATGCACATAAACCAGGCTTGAGACAACACAGGCAACATCCCATTCTCTGGCATCTATGTTGAAGAAATGAATGGCTCTTAGTTCATCTACTATTTTGGAATAATGTATTCCCTGATTTTTCAGGTGTCATTGGATTATTGATAGTTATTTTGTTCTATCTGCATATCAGTGCTTGTACTCCCTCCACAAAAGACGCACACCCATAAGCCTGTGGAAATCAAATACATATTCAGGACTCAAAACAATTCCTGCCTGATGTATTCAAACACAGCAGCAGAATTTCATCACCTACCTCACCACCAAATTCTTTTCAGATCTTATCTTTTCCAGTCATAAGCTAAAAAAGATGCATGATACAATATCCTAACACTGCTGCAGGGGATGTGACTCCATCAGTAATTTGTGAGATAGATGTTGGGAGTGCCCCTAACTAAAATTGTTTGAGGATAAAATTATTGAGCCTGGACCAGCCTGGTCCAGGATTTCCAGAGGGCTTCTAGGACCTAGGTGCCAAAATGCTACTGAATATGAATTGGAATTTTGTCTCTAATTCAGTTGCCTGAAATCCAGCTAATCCTTCCCATAACATTTCTTTCAGGTTTTGGATGACTATTACATTAAAAATCCTATAGACTTTGATCATAACAGACAACATTTGCTTTGATGTATTAGGGCTCTAATAGCCACAACAGGAAATCAAATTAAAAGAAAAATTTAGAGATTTGTATCAGTTTACGATGGCAGCTATTCATAAAAATCTCTAATAGAATTGGTGCATATGTGATATTTATGTACAGTCTGAGAAGCACAAGCCAGGGGACCAAAGTCTAATGCAAAACTGAGGTGTTGTGAATCCCTGTTCCAGACCAGACTGGGTGTCTAGGAGTTGCCATGTCCTTCACTTGCCACCACAGGTGACAACACGAGAATTTTTAATAAAGAGACAAGAAACGTCAGTTAGTTTCTGCCAGAGCATCACCAACGTGGGTTGTGAATTGTCTGGGACTTGTTGAGTTCTGGCTGCTGGTGCCTTAGAGAAGGACAGGAGCCCTGGTACAGATTTTCTTCCCAAGAGTAGGAGTGCAGGGACAAAGTGCTGGAGAGACCCTGTGCCCTCCAGCCTCCATAGCTCTGCCCTCCATCAGCACCCATGGAATTGGCCACAAGGGCACTGAAGGCATTTTGCATAACTGGGGGGCAAGATCTTCCTTTTGTTGGTAACAGTGTTTGTACAAAAAAGACCTGCATGACTGATGGGAAGAAAAGAATATTTGTACCTTATATATTGGAGAAAGTGCTCAGGTACAGCTAATCCTTGTGAAAATCTTGCTCTGAAATGCTGCCAAGAGCAGTGGCTGTATTGTTATTTCCCATGTCAATGCCAGTCTGTGAGGAGCGCTTTCTCGCCGTGTAGCATGTGACTTGGGCATCTGGCAAATAGTGGGACGTTTTTCTCTCAGAGGGACCCAGCAGATTCTATCATGAATGCTGCCTAGACTCTGGGAATGCCAGCTTTTCCTCCCCCACAGGCATTTCCTGCTGGTGGCTGCGTGGCAGTGGCCAGGCCAGCGCATGGTCCTTGCAGCTGCAGCACCTGGGGCGCCTTGTCCGAGCACGCCTTACCTGGAGAGCCTCTTCACACTTCATGGACACGTGGGCACACTGAGCATCTATTTCATCTCACTCGTTTTTGTTGATTGCAGCGTGTATGCTTGACTCGCCATCCTCTGCACTCAGTGTCATTCAAAATCAGTTTCTCCTCAGCCTGCTGCTGTCACATGGGACGTACCTGTGAAACCTGCCCACCTCAGGGATGATGCTCATCATTTAACATAATCCCGTGCTTTCCTTCATGCTTCATTTTTCATGCTCTTAGCAGCCATAACAACTCTGAAAGGTAAATTATGAGAAGCCTGAAATATGCAAGGAATGACTATTTGATTCTTTTGCAAAACTGGGAAAGAAAAGTTGCAAACAAACACCTTTAAATTTTCACATATATAAGATCTTGTTCATGCCACACCTCTGCTGGGCTCAGAAACATAAAACATGACAGTTTATTTTTAGAGGAAAATCAGAACAGGTACCTGGAACATAATGTAGTTTTGCAGGAGCACTTCTGAAGAAAAATTGGTCTTACTCAGATATGCTTAATTTTAATTCAGAAATAGAAAATAAAATAATATTTGCATAGAAATGTCATGTCAGCTAAACTTTGTATTTAATTTTCAGTTCGATTGAAATAATAATGTTACCATTGTATTTCCATTTATAAAAACTTTAATCACTCATATATGCATTTGGTTCAAAACCAATCATTTCAGACTTTTTTCCCAGCACTCAGAAAATTAGCTTTCCATTCCAGTCTGTCAGATTTTTTCACTAGAATAAAAAAATCCTTTTTTCTCTTGCGTTATCAAGTGTGAAAAAGCAAATTAATGATGATTAATAAAATACTACCTTTGCTTTGACTAAACCTCTTTGGTTTTACTGCCTTATTTTGTGGAGGTTTGTTTTTCTTCCTGTGGCATAATTGTTGCTTTTGGTACAGAAACACAAATATTCCAGGCTTGCAGATATGAGCTGCAGTTCTCAGAAACTCCCCTCTGACAGCTAATTGAGGCATTGCTTCATTAGCAGTGTGAGCAGCAGCCACAGTGCCCTCCTTGCCCCCGTGGCATGGCTCCTTTGGGAGTGGGTGAGTAGAATAATAGAGGGAAAAGCAACACTGGGCAAAAGCAAGGACTAGCAAGTCTGGGTGGGTTTGTCATGGGGCAAGCTGTGAAGTCCTGGTCATCTCGAGGGTGGGTTGTGGTGTCTTGGCTCTTCAGGGTACCCCTTCTAACAGCTGAATGCTGCTACATGTTTTTAGAAGGTTAGAAAAGTAAGGTACTGAGTTCTTTATTAGAAGCTGAAAATTACTGAAAGCGGTAGTAGGTCTGGTGTGGAAGTTTGAATAACAGTTTGAACATGTGAATTAAGGTTCAGAAATTTACTGTGATGCCCTCAGGGGCATGTCCTTGCAGTAGGTCTATGTAGAGATAAGCAAGGTACCATGAGAATCAATTTCTGCTTTTTGTAGCTACGGTAATTTAGGCTAATTAGGGCAGGCCGAGCACCACCCTGGTGCTGAACAGAAAGCTGTATATATAAATTCAAAATAACTAAGCTGTCAACTTCAGTGAGTTCCTCATCCAAAAGCCCTCACTTGCAATCACCTGTGGAGAAAAGCTACTTGTACAGACAGGCTATCCTGAGTGCATCCCAAGCCACGAGAAAAACGTTTCAGTTCTGAGGAAGGTGCAAAGCGTAGAGCTTGCTGCCAAACCTCGCTGGTGCTGTGTGCAGGGTGCCAGCCTGCCGAGCCCTGCGGAGGAGCCTGGCGGCCCGGGCACCCCTGGGTGCTTTGCCAGCTCTGGGAGGCTGACCTGGCTCCAAAGGGCCGAGAGAAATGGAGTGCACTTCCCGTCTGTTCTGCCCAGCACGGAGTTCAGGGGAGGCTGGCCGCACATCCAACACGCACAAGATGAAAGGCTGAGATCTACCCGTGGTTAGCACCTTCCTCCAGCCCAGCCCAACCTCAGCAGTGCCCCGGGGCTGCCTGAATCATCGCAGCAGCACCAGCACTCGCAGAGTGCTTTGCAAAGCATTAGCTGCTTAATGCCTGTCTCTGCTCCGGTTGCTACTTGGCTGAAATGGCGAAACCCTGCCCAGCATCCGTCTGACACGGCCGCTTGCTCCGGGAGAGGATGCGTTTGCTGCCAGCTATGTGGAAGGCGAAGGGCAAGGCTGTGCTCACATGCTCCACAGGTAGTTGAGAAATCTGAAAACACAGCACAACCTGATGTAAACAAACAAGTTCTGCATATTCTCCTTTCCCAAATATTCAGAAGTCTTAAAAGAATTGGGTGTGTAATTGAAAGTAGCCGAAGGCAGCTTTATCCTGTGCTACCAGCGCTTACGCAGCCGATCACCCGAAGTTTCACTTGGCAGCTTGACAGGGTTCTGCATTTTCACATGGGTGAACAGCTCTCTAACAAAGCACTGCAGCCCAAACAACACTGAAAACCACATTGTCTTGTTCCATGGATGCTGATTTCAACCGGCTGGAAGAGAAATTTTCCTTTCTTTGCTCCAGCCTTGCCACCAAGTCCCTTGCCTGAAAGAGCAGCCTTCCAGCAGCTGGGGCCTATTTTCTTTCACCTCTTGAATCTCGCTTGCATTTTCACTAAGGGATAAGAGGGGTGCCTTGGTAAGCACCCCTCGAGACACAGATCCTAATGTCAAGGAATCCCACTGGCAGGAAAAGATCTGAACCAGCAGTGGTTTAGATTTTGGAAGACCATTTATCAGAAAATTTGACACTTTCAAGGGATGCAATTGTTCTGGGAAATGAGAAGCATGTCACTGCAAACCCAAGCGCTCCAGAGGATCAGCTACAGGAAACAGGGCTGGGTCCAGAACACCAGGTTGGCTTCCTTGCATTCCATGAGCTGCTCTTTTTTCTCTTATGGGCCAGAGAGGATAATCATTCCAGGAAAAGAAAACTCAGTGCGTAACAAGTTAATGAACAAACCACGAAGGAGAGGGCAAGATGAGCCTCTTACAGCTCTGCATTGAGGAAACAGAGAAACTTTTCCCTTCTATCATGGTGACCCAGTAGCACTCTCAAAAATATTGGATTTCCCATCTTTTGAGAAAAAGTCCCACTTCTGATGACTTTGCTCCACGCTAAAAATAACTTTTTTTTTTTTTTT
>VZTX01018731.1:16485-95887 GCA_013400915.1 Pardalotus punctatus | reverse complement strand
TTTTTTTTTTTTTTTTTTTTTAACTGGAATATGACAATATAAATAGAAAACTCCACAACATGGGCAGACACTACAGAATATTAAAATCTGACTCGTTTTTCTACTAGCATCACTGTTTTCATTCATGTATATGCTAGTTCCTTCCTATTTGCATGACTTAAAAATACATTGAAGCACAAGAGTGCTCCTGAGAGTTCCATCCTAGAGCAACAATGTGAGGTGCTGAGCTGAACCAGCAAGAGCAATTCTCCTGACTAAATCAATAATGAGCTATCATAAAAACAAACAAGCAAACAAAAAAGTAGCAGTCTTTTCACATAGGTAATTCCTGTTGTTTTGGGGGATAAAAAAAATGCTTTTTTCAATCAACACTGTTGTGAGGGACAGAAAAGTCCACCTACAATACAAATCACATTGTTTACCAGAACTCCAACCACGTGCATTTCTGATTCCTTCTGCAGCAAGCTTTGATGTCAAGTGGCATTCCCCACATGGAGACAAATTTATTTATTCATTAATTTAATATATTCAATAAGCCAACCAGCACACAGGCTTATTCTTTACAAGTAATTAGAATGTATTACAAGCATACAAATGTGCCTAAGATTGAGAACTTGGGTTATAATCTAATGAAAATATTGTCACTGAATTAATTTCCTATGTGGTGCCAGACTCACAGAATAAAAAGTATATTGAAAGTCTTCAGAGACCTACTGTCAACAGACCAGCACTACCTCTATTTTAAGCAGCAGAAGATTAGATTTCAAAAGCCTGCTCTTTTTCATGCATGTTCTAGGTGTCTTACAGGAATCTTCTGTACTTGAAAGGCTCGTAAAAGTTTCAGAGATTAAGAAAATGAAGAAACAGGTAAATTTTGCTGAAAATGTAATTTAAATTAGTACTTTGTTATTAATAACTTATCTATTAATTAAAATTTATTTATTTATTAGGGTTTTTTTTTGTGCTATTGATTTATTATTAGCCATTAATCATTAAAAATGCGTTAGTCTCACAGAAAAGGAGTTCAGCTGTCAGCTTACCGGGCTCAAGGAAGTTGCTCCTCCCTGTGACGAGCTGCAATCCTGGGAGCCGCAGGCTGCATCACTGCAGCAATTAAAAATTAGGGTGGGTCTGACTCTTGTAGCCATAGCTGTGCTCTCTGCCAGCACCCGCAGCACACGGCCCCTCACTGATACGCAGTCCTTGTCTAAGCCATTCATTTCACACTTGCCTAAGATTTTAAATCCTCAGTGTTTTGCAAGCTGACTGTTGGTGTAGCAGTGAGAAGAGGAAATATTTTTAAGAATGGGACATGTGACCTCAATAACACCCACAAACCCTTGGAAACAAGCTAGGGGGATGCAGGATGTTGGCTGGTGCTCTCCGAGAAAAGCTGCCTGGACTCATTCGTGGTCGTTAGAAGTCAGACAGGCAGATGAACCACAACTGGGATCTCGGTTCCAACTTTTCTGTTCTGGTCAGCTGATACAGAAACCAGGCAGAAACAGCCTCGTCTGGGTGCAGTTTCAGGCACAGGCTGCAGCCCCATGTGAAGCTGCGTTCCTGAAGCATCCCAGGAGCTGTTAGCCTGACAGCAATCTGCCTTCCAACACACTTTTTGTTTCTTTATGTCGACTGCACAGACCTGGGGGCTTCTCCCTCTTTATAGCAGTGAAGAAAAGAGTAAGTTATCCAGGGCTATGTAATTAATTGTTTTTAGTCAGACATATTTTGCCTGCTTCAGTATGCAGCAGGCTTCCATTGCTGCGTCCTGCACGGAAGATGGTTGCCACTGGGAGTATAATTACATGTTTTCTCTTCTCAGTCCTAAAACAAAAGGTTTCTGCATAGTGCTTAAGTGTAAAGAAAGATCAAGGGAATGCTCCCTGAGAACACTTCAGTGCAAGGCTTATCAGCAGCTCCTTATCGCCACTAATCTGACAACACAGGTGTGATGGGATGCCCAGCTGGGACGGATCTCTGGTAATCTGATCGGGAGTAACTCATCGTGTATTGCTGGACACCAGTTTACTCCTTACCAGTTGAACAAAGGAACAAATTAACCCTGCCTGAGTGGTGCTAGCACCCTGAGGGCTGTGGTGGGGAGAGCTGGGCTGTCTGTGGGTGTGCAGTTCCCCACCACTGCACACCACCACTGACATACTCCCTGTGGAAGGGTGTTCAGAAGGAAAAGGTATTTCATATCCCGTGTTCCTCATTTTAATAATACAGATGGCTCACTGTGAAACACCTTCCTTAAAAAAAAATTAACTCTGTGACCTGCATCCTTGCTGCAGTGGCAGAGCCAGAGCACCAGCCTGTGCCTTCCCATTGCTCTGGGGAAAGGTCCCTGTCCCACCTGATGGACAGGGCTTGTCCCCAGGGCTGGGTCAGAGAAGTTCATGGCTGAAAGTCAGTGTCTCGTTAGAGCCAGAGTCACAAGGCAGGGAGGTGCTGCTCCCAAGCTCAATGCAAAATGCCATGTGCAGAGGTGGACATCAACACATGCTCACTTCTGCTCCTCTGTGGACCAGGTCTCTGTCACCTTCCTCATTCCAGCTCCCACAGGGGTCCTGCTTGCTCTTCCCAGGCCCCACTACCTGAAGGGAGGGGGCAGCATGCCAAAACATTGTCATGAGCACTGAACTGAAGCAGCAGAAGAGCCAAAAAGAATTTTGGGAAGAACTGTGTTGAGCTCCAAATGAGGTTGATTATTCAGGAAATAGTATTTCAGGTAGAGAGCTGTAAGAAACTCTTCAGTGCCCTACTCTTTTCTACAGTAATTTGAATGGAAAAATGGCTCAGCTGTGACAAAACCACTTGAATTCTACCTAAGCCTGTTTAAAAGTAAAAAATAACAGCATATGGAAAGATTTGTTTGGAAGGGGAGGGGCACACAAGCACATGAAAATGACAAAAATCTGTGTCACTGATGGATGACATGAGGAGTTTGAGCCAGACTCCTGTGCTTTGTGTACAGCTCCAGCCTGTCCCTCCTGTCAGCTGCTAAAGGCTTGCCATAAAAACATTGCTTTTATCTGCCTGTCTTACAGAATCCTTTTTGCTTTGGATATCATCTGACTCTGCCAGGGTCCAATCGAACCCTCATTACCTGCTGCTTCTAGGAACTGGATCTATCCTAACTGCCAGTCTAGTCAGCAGGCACCAGGGATGGCAGGAAGAGTTTGGAGTGAGCAGATGTTCTGTTAGATCCCTGTACAGTTCCTTGTGGATGCATCATCCCAAGGGCATACAAAAATGTCACTTCACTTCCTCATTGTGGCTAAAGATGAGAATGCGATGCTCTCTTGCTAACCAAAGGTCAAGAGATTGTTACTGTAAATCCAGAGAATAAAGAGAAAAAGTGTAAATCCAGATGGCAGAGCAAACACTATCAACATTCAATGCACTGAAATGTGCATTGGTCTAGTTCATGTTGTGCTTTACATAATTCTCCACTTTTATTTTCTTTGCTCTGCAGCTTGGGGGGCAGCTTTGGCCATGCCTAACACTGGGCCTTGCTCACCAGGTGATGCTCCAAGAGCTGTGATTGACACGCTGAGCTGTCAATGACAAGCACATCTGACCCTGGCCATGGCTGGTGAGAACCATCGGACCTGTGCAAGGAGTTTCAGGCCAAGGAGATGTGCAGATAATTTCTGAATTTATGGTCTTCCACACATACAGCTGACACTGTGCTATCGCTTTATCCAAGCAGTTCATATTTAGTTCTCAAAGTATGAGAAAAAACAGCTTAAGACTGTAAATGGTGGCTGTGGCTTTGACAACTGCAGGCCAAATTCATTAGCGAGCTTTCAGAGAGAATTGTTTCATTTTCCCATCATAAGTAAACAAAGAAATAGCATTGTCTATCACCTCATTTCAGAACGTACCTGCTGGTGCTGGGGCTAATTGTCATGTTCCTTCTGTGATGGAAAATAGCCCTACAGCACCTTAACTGCAAAATTTGGTTTTCAGGAAAGAACGGTTTTCTGAGGATGTAAAAATGTGTTTCATTCTTACTGAGTAATTGGTTTATATTTGAATATAAATAAATGAGAAGCAAATATGCTAACTATTTCATAGAATTTGATGCACAATCATTTATACAGTGGGGCCATACTCATAATGTTTCTTTTATGTTATTAAAAATACTGATAAAACAGTAGACATTCATTTGTTACACCACTTCCAAGTGCACAGGAGGATGCACAAATGTGTTTTCATTATAAGAGGTAATAATAATTAAGAGTGACAGAACCTTATCCTCAGGATCTGCCTCCCAGCAGCAGTTTGGCTGATAAAAAAACAGAAGTTAAGATAAGGCAGCAATTATTAAGACAAATCTTTTGAGGGGCTGTTTGAACTCCTGTGTCCAGCAGATAATCTGATTTTACAAGGTGCTCCAAGGCGGGGGAGGCTGCATGGGAAGCAGTACCCAGGTGCAGGCCTTTAGCCCCTTGCACCGGCATTTTTACCTCTAGCCATTTTCCTGGTCTCTTCTTCTTTTGTTTGCTACAGCTGTGGCACATAAATCAGTTTCCATTCTGTCTCACTGACACCAAAGAGAAACATGCCACAAACAATGTGTAACACCAAGCCCCAAAGGTATTAATCTTTTCTTTTCCTTCCTTTTTTTGTGATGCCTTTCACCTATTTTTTGGGGGAGATTCAAAAATGGCTACAGGCAACTCTAATTCTTCCTTCATAAATATTAGATGCACACAGAGCATGAATATTTGAGTAGCTAATTCTGACTTAGGTGAATCCAATTGCTAATGGCAATTCATTTTTCCTCAGTGACATTCCACCAACAACCAGTGTGAGTGGCATAGGATGATGCAGTTTGGAGCTGGAAAGCAAAACAGAATGAAAGTACTGACTAGGAGCAAAAATGCTTTATTGATCTGGTCCTCAGGTGAGACTTGGGGCTGTGCCTCCTCCCTTACCTTGGGGAGACTTTGAGCAGGGACATCTGTGCTCAGCAGTTACGTGTGGATCTTTAAGAACCAAACAGGGAGAGAAGTTTTAAACTGATTTTTATTATGTCACTGAGATACCACCTCTTGATGTGTTGTGCCCTTTGTGGTGTCACCCACATGATGAGTACACTGCAGTGGGAGAGCCCCAGTAGGTGCCAGCATCCTCCCCTTGGGGTACACGATGTCCTCGCTGCTGGGCAAGGGCTGCTGGGGCTGCAGAACGGCCTCTTTCTCAAGGCAGGTGAACACACTTTGCTGCACAAGGGCTAGAGGGACATGCTGAAATGGCCTGGGGGATGGAAATGAGGCTGTCCCATTTGGTGCTACTGATACTAGGTCATCTGTAAAATTGTGTGCTTTGGTTTTTATAAAAAGTAGAAATTGCAACTTCATACCCAAGGTATAGAAAAGAAATGTGGTGTTTCTGGACCTAGGGAATGGCAATGAGTAATCAGATGTGACCAGACCAAACCTCAGCTGAGGTTCATGTTCATGTTTACATGACCCAAGAGACATCAGCAAGTATCTACCATTTTATATTGGTGTTGAATTTGCCATTGCTAGATGGATACTTTACAATCCATTGCTAGTACTTACACACATTTGTCTGCTTTAGCATGAGGCTGCCCTTCCATGTGCTTTGCACAGGAAAGATCCCAGTGGTCTCTGAAATCAGCATGGAGCAGCTCCTCTGCCAGGGCTGGCTGTTTGGCTTGGCTCCCTGTGTCCGGCCAGCCAGCCGGAGGAGCTGTGATGTGGAACAATCTGTCCCCTCCCCTACAGAACAGCTCTCTGCCTGCAGAGGCCAAAAACCAGCGCAAAAGGAGCGTCACCCTTGCTGTGTGCCTCCACCAGATGCTCTGGGCTCCAGTTCCACAACATTAAAACCATCGAGGCTGTGCTCTGCCATCCCTGTCCCTGGGTTCTCCTGCCTGAGAGAACACTGCTGCCAGCCCCAGGACACAGAGAACACACTCTCAGTCTGCAAAAGCAAAGAAAGAACTGCACACTGAGAGAAAATCCTGCTTAGTTTACAGGTTGCTTTTATTTACAAATATACCGAAGTGTAATCTCTCTCTTTTTTTTTTTTTTCTGTTTTTGTTTAGACTCTGTGTGTGTGTGTGTGCACGTGCACATGCACATGCTTGTGGGAAGGAACATGATGCATGAGAAACTCATGGGTCTTAAGTGCCAGCAATTGTGGCAGGAAAAAAATTGAAGTGAAATGAAATTTAAAAACACTAATAAATAATTTAATAGTGACAAATAATTAAATTAAAAAAAAGTCCAATCTACATACATTATGGTGGTTTGCTTCCAACACAGAGGGAAAGGAGCGGCGAATCTACAGTGAAAGGAGCTGGTTAAGTATGAGAGAGCACAGTCATATTTTTTACAAGTTAAACAAATTGTAACAGACAGCTACAAAATACTACATTTTGATAACATAAATACAGAATATATAAATATACAAGTAATACAGCCATACACAGCTAAAAAATAGGGTGTTCACTTAAAAACAGAGTTCCCAATGCAAAATATCTGGCAGCCCCTTCACAGCTGCTGCTGAGCAGAACCAGGGTGCACCGAGCCAAGGTGATCCAGGCTGCAGCTGCCAGGAGGGGAACAGCCATCAGCGCAGTCATATCTACCCCAGAGAAGCAAGACTGTGTTGAAAACCCCCCAAAGCCAAAAGACTTCAGGCAAGCATGTACCCCAGTGTGCTCTTAACCAAGGAGCACAGGTGCCTGAAGCCCTGGCCACGTGGCTGCCCTGTGCCCCCAGGCCATAGAATGGGGGCTATGGAGGGACCTGCCTGCTAGGGAGCAGCTACTGGTCAGAAATTCGTGGGGTGATTTGGTCATGGGATTGTGTAAAGCATGATCCGAAGCACTGAGTCTCTGGTTACTGTGGCTCGGGCTCCCACAGCTGTGTTGTGCATCTGCTGCCTCTATGTCCTTTCACTGCTGTGACCAAGCTCCAGCTTGTGAGAATCCTTCCCTTCCTCATGATTCTGCTGTTCATTTCTAGTGACTTTCAGGGAGAACCAGAGTTCCTATAACAGGGTTCATGGAGGTGCTCTTGTAAACCCCAGCTCGCAGCATCCCAGCAGCATCCCAGAGCTGGGTTGCCTGGAGTACCTGGGGCAGTGGCTTGGGATGTACCTCTGACCCTCAAGGAAACTGGAAGGGAGTCCTGAGCATAGTAGGAAGAGGTAAGTGGGTTCACATCATCTCTGGAAGGTTTGCTGGCATGAAGGACCTTCCCCATGACATGATGCACAGCAAGGTGGCTGAACAAGGACCCTTCAAAGGACCTGGTAATGCTCATCTGAGTTCTGCAGGGTGGATCTGAAAAATTCACTCAGCAGCTGCTGTGCAACAAATATGAGCCACATCTCAGGCACAGTTAGCTGCGACCGGGCCGAGTGATCTGGCTGTTTTCGATGAGAGAGTTTAAAGAAGAAAAGGAGATAAAAATGCCCAGGATGATGTTTCAATATAAGTGATTGCAACCACCACCATTTATTTACAGCAACATAATTGTCTTCAATATTGTGACTGTAAAACCTTTGCCACCAGCCCCAGGGTTTGCCCCACAGTGCAGTGATAAGGAAGGTCTGAGAACAGCAGCACATGGCAGGAGTTGTCCCCTCAGCAGCCAGCCATGCCAAGAGAAGGTGCTGCTGCTGCCCATCCCAGAGCCCAGCTGGTACCCAGGACCAGGCACCCCAGGAACTGTTCATGAATGCTGGGAAATCTCTGCCACCATCACAGACCTGCAGCTGCACAATAAAGACCTCTGAGCTGGTACGCAGCATATTCATTTTCACAATCACCTTTTTTATACATTATTGAGCACACTGAAACCTAATCAATCATCTTTTACTTAATTGCATCTTGCCACCACTTTAACTGCACACGTGTTCCTTGATTAGCCAAAACAATATGATGGATACGCTGTGAAGAGCTCACTTGATGCATTTGTATTAGAGAGGGTTAATTTCCTAGGGAAATTATCACTGTAAGGTGCGTGTAATAAACTGCTGTCACGACCTCTAGCCTTTGAGCTCCCATATGTGCAATCATTGTTCGTGGTTTCTGTGAAAGTGCCAGATGCTAAGAATTTTTGGCAAGAGTTTATCAATTTGACTCAATGTAAGATATTACTGTGATAGGGCCCATTAAACATTTTACTTTCACCAGACTGGGGACATTCCCCTGACAATAGAAGAGTAAAGCAGAAATCAAAAAGGTCAGAGGTTGCTGTATAATCTTTTACTGCAAGGTCCCAGGTTAAAACCACAATGATCACACTCCAGTAGGGTAATTTATTCCACAAGAAGAAAGTGACATTTATTTTGCTTTAATAAACTTTGGCCTTTGCCAGCTATAGCAGGCCCACTGGAAATCCTTGGCTATGCATTCCTTCCCTGGACCAGCAGAAGCCCACCATGGCATGGGAAATGTTACATGCCAAGGGCCTGAATGTGTACATGCACGTGGCTCCAAAGGTGGCAGAACATGGGGCAACAAACAGCTAAGGCATCATCATACAGCACACCAAGGGAAAGGAGACAGTATGTACAAGCATGAAAAAAAAAGTGGCAGTCATCCAAAAACTGCGCAAAAAATTATGGTTACTTCAGTTATAAAATGGGATATCTGATTTTTTCCTTGGAAATGGATTATTTTTCAACATCCATCCCAGATGCAGAGGTAGAGTTGGGACAAGGCAGTTCTCCAAACTGTAGATCACATTATAGTTCTCACGTAAGTCCCTGTAAACACCAAAAATGCCATTTTGATCCTTCTAGTAATGAGATACGAAGCAAGGATGTGCCTGTGTGAGGAGTCTAAAAACTGATATGTCTGAGAGGCTTTTCTATGACTGTAAAGTAGCACAGCAGAGGGGAGAAGAGGGAAACGATGAATCCATCAAGATCGGTGGTGACAAATGACAAATGGTTACATGTGCCATATGAAACCTGCTTGCTTCTGCCCTGCAAGCAGTGAGGATCACCTGAGTTCTTTATAGATGTTTGCTATCATGCAGAGAGAAAGGAAATTGTTATTTATTTTGATACACTAAGAAAGGAAAAAATACTTGAACAGGGTGGGTAAGAAAAGGAAATCCTTTCAATTTCAAAATACATCCAGGGGCTCACAACTCTCAATTGAAACCACATCCCTACCAGAAAGCAGGGAACGGTCTACGGAAAGCATATGGACACAACAGACCCTCCTCCCTGGGGATGGCAGCAATGGGAACCTCTATGGACGGGGCAGGAATGTCCCCTGGCACCCTCGCAGAGCCACCAGTCCCTGCCCTGAGCAAGGCTGTGTGTGGCAGACAGTGGGCCTGCCCCTCAAGCAGTGGGAGGGCTGGCGTGGGACTGCGCTCTGCCTCCCTGCACTGTGCCCCCACACACACACAGAGCCTCCTGCACAGTGCTCTGGCGCTCTCCAGAGTGAGAACCCGTGTGCTTACCCTGCAGATAAAGCTTTGCTTTCTCAAGAAACCTTCAACATGCTCACTCTACATTTCCATGCTGGGAGAAAATGGCATTTTTTCCCTTGGACCCATCACCCTACCCTTCCCACCCATGCTTCCAGGACACCAGGAGGGCCCATCTCCATCAGCTGATGCGGGGTGCCCAGCAGGACCCCCCGAGGCTGAGGCTGCAGCTCCCCCAGTGGGGCTGCTCCCTCCCTGGGGGGCGAGGCTACAGGGGTCCTGCTCTGTCCTACCCCTCCATGGGAGACCCATGCTCCACAGAAGGTGCCAAGCCCCACAGGGACACTGTGACACTGGCCTGATACCAGTCCTCAGCCTGGAGGAGTTAGATTAACCAAAACTTTGGACTTGTTTTTCAGTTATTACGGTCAATATATTAAAGGTATTTATTTAAGAAAGTGCCTATCCTGCCAATCTTTCCCCATGAGCTCTATTTTGAACACACCCTATAATTACTGATATTACCCTGGCAAATTTTCCCCATGAAGTTTTCTCCACTGAGAGCCATGACTGTACTTGTCTGCTTCTCCACATTATAATTATCACCAGGCAATATTTATAGCTATACTATTATTATTTATGATATTTTATGTCCTACAAAAATCTATATGACATATGCTCAAACTTCAACATCAGAGACAATCAGACTTCAGTTTGGACACCCCCTTCTGTCCATGGACCTGTTCTTCCAGCACTTGCACTGAGCAGTCGGCTGGCACCACAGCCAGGAGTCCTGGCAGTGGGGGATTTGCAGGACATAGTAAAATTTCAGCTCAACATACCTGAACTTCCCATTGTAATTTCTTTCATAGTTTCCTGTCCCCGGCTGGTGCACACTTCTGGTGTTTCAGGCTAGAACTGTGTATCCTTGGTTCTTGCTGAGGCAAAGTAACTAAAGGAGTGCTTAGTTGTTCCAGATGGACAATAGAGAACAGCGCATTTATGCCTCATGCAAAACAAATCAACAGAACAGAATGAACAACACTTGTTTGCCAATCATGGTCTAGACTTGAAATGTGGCACCGCAATACTTACAAACAAATGTAAATGTTTTAATCTCACACCTCAAAAAAAATTAAATAAATCTGTCTTGTAAGCACCTTTAGTTTTAATTATTTAAGATCAATACTAACCTAAATGCCTCTGCCCCTAACATGCATCTCCTCTCCAGGGCCATAGACCTTTCTTATTCTGAAATCACTGGCTTTCTCCACAAATACTGTTAACCAGTTCCTCAGTATCATATGCATAAGGGCTATAAACTAATGAGCAGATCTAGGTTATGTAGAGAAAGTGTAGAAAGGAAACAAATGTTGAAAGTCACATTTACATTACCTTCTCACAGTTCAAATGGCAATTTATCCACAACATAGTATGAACCATGCAGTAAGAAAAGGGAGGATTCTCCAGTTTCTTTGATTTATTTGTCATATGGTTGACTGATGTCAGTATCAGTGGCTTTAAAAAAAAAGTTTAGACATCCAAAAGAAAGGAGGAGAGAAAGAAGGAAAAGGTCTAGCTTTCCACAAAATCCATTTCCTTTAGGATGACGAGCACAAACCAAACGAGATCAAAGGCTGAGGACGAGCAGGTTCTTCTGTTCCTTCCATGCTTGTCTCGTGGTCTGGCGCAAGCTGGGAATCAAGGGTATGGGACAGGTGGATGTGTTTTGTTTCTCTATATATGTATGTATGTAGGCAGGTATTAAAATATATATACATACATACACATATATGCAAACAGAGACAGTCTTCCTAAAAAAATGCTCTTTGCAGTCCAGAGGCAGCAGAGTCACTGTGAAGGAAGAGCTGGGCAACATATGGCTGTAGAGTCTGCACTGGAAAAGTCACTGGCTAAACACACGCCGGCTGTTAGTTTTCTTTATTTTCATGAGGCGAAATAGGAGCTCTGCATAGAGTACAGCCTGTCAATGGGGTTTCCTACTCTAGCCTGCATGGAGTTAACTTCGGAAGAGGCAAGAAAACAGTCGCTCAAGCTAGTTAAAGAGGTATCACTGTCGATATCATGAAAAATGGAGTCGTTTCCTGCAAATGAAATGTACACGTTAAGCTGGATGCTACGCAGCCAGGGGAGGACACAGTACACACGGATGCTCACACGCTGCACGCTGCAGCAAACGGGAATGCTCCTGTTCTGTAGTCACATGTTAACATACTTTGGCTCTGAGGGTCTGACCTACAAGGAGGAGGGCTTGAAACCAACCCGCAGGGGTCAGCAATGCCCCCAAACCTGCCAGGATTTCATTTCAGTTTCAGTCAGCAGCACAAAACAGAGTATTGGCTGACAACGGGAGCAAAGAGTGCTGTGGAGGCACAGGCCCCCAGCCTCTCCATGGGCTCTGGCACTCATGGGGACACCAGGACTGTCAAGAAAGGTGGGACCAGGTATCGAGTGCCCATGACAGGGAAACATGGTCTAAGAGCCATACTCATACTTGGCTTCATATACACACAAGGTAAAATTCTACCAGTATGACAACACCAAGGAAGAGACCCAGCTTCCGTGGCCTCAACCTCAGTTGTAAACATGCTCTCCTCTCAAAAAATTCCACTCTTCTAGGGCTGGTTTGGAACAGCACCTTTTATTTCCCTTAGCAACTAAGATTTCAGGTTACTTCAACACTGGAGGTACGAGAAAAAGCTCTAGCTCAAGTCCTGGAGGCTCTGCGAAAGTGTTAGTCTAGTTCTTTTTCCTCACACGTTTGTTTGAAAGGTCTTTGTGCCATCCCCTACACTTCTTTTGGAGCACAGACCCTGCTTCCCCAAGGGGTTTTACTCAGAAGGCCAAGCAAACCAATAAAATCACAAGCCACCTAATGCTCAAGGGCACTTCACATGTCCTCAGATCCTTACAGGACCTCCCAAATTTCCTGGTGTGCACCATGGACTTGTTTCAGTGACAAAAGTAATGACACAGACCCAAAGCAGGTTTTCTGTTGGCCTGTGCACACTTTGTGCGGGACAGTGATGCGCGTGTGAGCCTCTACAGTGAAGAGCTCCTGGTCAGCAGAAAGGAGTCTGAAACAGGCCCTTGTGGGCTACCGCAAGGCCAAGAATCACACTCTGAAAAATCCTCTGACATTCTTTCTAAATGCCACACTGCAATTGTCCAGAATCAATTACTGAGCATTTAATGCTTGTTTGTGTGCTCATTTGATGTGTGGTCAATCAATCGTGAAAGCAAACCGTCATCTTGATTTGGGACACAGAATAAAACTATGCAGGAGAAATGTCCTGTGGTAACCCATCTCTTAGTAGCTCAAGAACTGTTCTTTAACAAATCCATGCATCCAATCTGAGTGGTCTTACAGGGCTGCTTATTCGTTTTGTAATGAATAGATTACTTCTCTTTATTGAAGGCACTTTTTCCTCAAAGCTTCTAAGAAAAAAGGAAAAACTTGTGAAGGAGCTAGAATTTGGTACTGTTTATTTTTCAGTGTCTTGGACAGTGGTTTAAAAAAGTGGAGCTTGGAGAGCTGATGTTGTTTGCTTTATCATTTATCAGAATTATACTGTGAAAGAGTTTTGAAAGGTGTCCAGAGTTTGAGACGAGCTCTGTTCTACCCCCTTATGTGTACAAGAAAATATACACATAAAACTGACTGGTACAAATTCCCTGGTACAAATCCCAGAAAAAATATTCTAAAAACCAGTAATGCTGCTGCCCCCGTGGTGTGTGATCCAGCACACGGACCCAGCTACTTCAGATGTGGCAGAATGAGGCAAGCCTTACCATAAGGGTTCATGTGGTCGCCTGGCATTTGTGGAGGGGTAAGACCTTGCTGAAACGGGTCTGTGCCATAACTGCTTTGCTCCATTGCTACAATCTGCTGCTGTGGTGGTGCAAGTGGTGTGTAAGATGTCATCATCCCTTCCATTCGGTTGGACATTACTTCTGCAAAGCAAAGAGGAGGCACAGTTACTGCTGGGGAACAGGGCAGCATCAATGGCAAAAACGAACCCTAGCAAATGCAGTCAGGGATAGCCTGTCAGTCAGAGAAACTTTCCAAATTTTGTCCAAGCATAGAACTCTGAGCAATAAACTGAAAGACCTGTAATTTCTGACTACATAGTAATTTCTGGAGTTCCTAGGTGCTGGATCCTATCCTCCCAAAGTCTGTACACTGTGTGTGACAGGGCCTAGCTATTCTCTAACTTCTGCTGGTCCCAGTTTTTTCTGGCTCTGGGTAAAGTGGAGGATTTGAGGCTGCAAGGTCTTGGGAGCTGGAGATCATCAAGAGTACCCAGAGAGCAGCAGGGCAAGCCCCAGTACCTCTGTGCACCTGTGGGCACACCGGAGGGGCTCTCCATGCCTTGGCTGGAACAGCAATGCTGATGCCAGTGCATATTCCCAGCTGAGCATTGTGCCACTTACTGCAGAAGAAAACAAACTGGAGGATCTGTCTGGAGCAAGCCTCCTGGAGATTTCCTCCAATGGAAGCACCTCCACAAGGCACATTTCTTCTAGAAAGGAGGTAATAGCTTCTGTATGAGCACCTCTGGGGTCTGGTCCCTCCAGGAGAACTTGGAGTACCCTGGCATGGGCAGTCAGGCACACCTCCACATGCTTCCAGTGCTGACGGCACACGTCCCTCACAGACCTGCACGCGCCTGGGATTGCTGCACTGAAGTGTCACATGAGAATGGCACTTTGAGACAACTGCAGATTCTTTCTCTCTCACTTTGTTTTATCACAGACCCCCTACCTTGTCCTAGTCGCTGCGAGTTCTGTTGCTCCTGCTGCTGTTGGTGCCTTCGTGCTAGCTTTTTCATCTGAAAAAAGCAGAACAGAACATGGCTCCAAATGCGACAATTTTGTTTTCTTACAAAACTCTCTGCAAACATCTTATCAGTTAACACAGACCATTTATACATATGTACACATTGTTGTGGCTTCAGTTTCAATTCTAAGCTTAAACATTTCAGTTTCCAGTTCAGATTTGCATGCAAAATTTACTCCCAACCCTGTGTTGCTTTGAGCATATGAATTTAATCTCTGTGTTCAGAAGCTGCCTTTCTCGTGTGGATATAGAGAGCAGTACAGGCAGAGCCCTCAGAGCTCAGCCATGGGACTTCTGCAGTGCAAGCTGCATCCCGGAAAAGAGCCCACGTTGAGGCACAACCTGCATTGGACTTTTGAGAATGTGACCAACAGCCTACCTTTGCTCTTTGGTTTTGAAACCAGACCTGGACGACTCGCACACTGAGCCCTGTTTCAGCTGCCAGTGTTTCTCTGACCTGCAGGAGGAAATGCTTAATGATGCAATCTTTCAAAAGTTAAAAAAAAACCCAAAAACCACTAATCAGTTTTGTTAGAAAGAACACTTGTACTTACAACAAAAATTGCATGTATGGAATTACTTCTAAAATTCATTGTATTTTTACACAGTGTTGTCAAGTTCTGCCCCTGATGGTGCCACTGGTTCTGTAACTACTGAACAAACAGTCTGAGCTGAGGAAAATGACACTAAGTAATTTCATGTTTTTTATTTTACCCATAAAAGACTTCTGTGCAAAAAGAGTGCTCTGTTCTCACCCCAGGAGAACGGCTACTGTCACAGGAAGTGGCAGGGGCTGTCTGGGGCTGTGGCCTGGTGTCAGGACTGACTTGGTCCCTGGTGAAGCACTTACCTTTCTACAGGGCTTAGAAGACACTTCAAAGGATGCTTTGAATGCTCGTCTCTGCTGCGTAGTAAGTATTGTCCTTGGTCGTTTAGGTCTTCTTGGGTCCTTCCCATCATCGCTTCCTTTTCCTTGGGTTACTTGGCCTTTGGTGGGCTTTACATCTCCATCTTCATCATCACTTTTGACTGGTGAAAAACAGGATATATAATTGCACTTGTTCCACCAAGAAAACAGGATGTTTGAGAACTGCTCTTCAGTCAACTGGTTCAACTATTGTCCCATGGTTATTTGAATACCTAAAGCAGCTGTGGGCAGGAAGAGACTATCTTAGATCTGTGTCCTCTGCCTAAATCAAATGCCACAAAAGCATAAAAACATTTTCAATTTTTAGTTGAGGACATGGGACTGATCAGGGGATGGAAACTCAGAATATGCTTCTGTATTTCCAGGAATCAGGCACAGAGAGGTTTTGTGCCCTTCCAGCATGTCGTGGTCCCGTGTGTGCACCGGCTCCAATCTCACCGACAAACACCGTTCCCTTCACAGCTGAACTCCACCTTCTCCTGAAGCATTATCTGCAGACAGGTACTACTGCCCGCACTGCTACGGCAGCAAAACAGCATAAAGCAAGTATCACACAAGTGTCTCAAAGCCCATCTCACTAAATACGGTGCAGATTCCCGTTATTGAATATTGTTCTAAAAATTTTGAAGCTCCAGATATAATATTAAATATAATCTTTGTCATCTCATTTTCACTTCCCACAGAAAACATCAGTAATCTTCCTCTGTGCATTACAATTTGTCTGTATGTGCAAACACAAACTTCTCTTTCTCAGTAAATACATACAAGATCTATGTGCTTGTGTAGACCAAAGAGATTCTTTGTATTTTCTATAATTAAATTCTGAATACTCATACAGCCTGGTGATATTACATGTGTTAGCATATCATCCCAGGAAATCTCAAGGGCAGTGGCAAAGGTTGAGGGGTAAATACAGCTTCTGTTGTGAAAATCAGCTTTCCAACTCAGCATATTTTATTTGACCAGACTACTGATTTTTCTTCCAGAAAACACTATCACATTATTATAGGGACTTCAACATGAAGAAACACACTGAAATTTTTATATACTGAAAGACTACATTTGGGGAATCAACAAATTAGACTTTAATTCATTTTAGGGTCTGATTATTATGCACCTAGCAGTTTAATCACCTTTTACTTTAATAAGCATCTTTGGCCTAATGATTAAAGAGAAGTTCAGCCATTTTAATAACCACGACATTATTAACTTTCCAGCATGCCATTTCTAAGGAAAGGTTTGTGAGGATTAATACTGCTCATTGGAGAGTTACTTTTGAGTCCAGTGGATAAATATTTGATTGAAGCAGGACACATTCTCAGCCAGGGCTTTGCAGATCATGTGCTCTCACACAGACCTCTGGGAGATCAGTTTTTTCAGTGTGTTAGACAAAGGGAGACAATTTGTTTCATTTGTCAGCTTGTTTTTCAGGTTTGGGTTTGGCTAACAGAAAAATGAGGGGGGAAAAAAGCATCTCCAGGAGTCAGAAACTCCCCTTCGTGCCAAAGGGAAATGAAATTGAAACCAAGGCTGGTTTGTGCTACCATGGTGGCTCCTCACTGCTGATCACTAGCCAGATCTGCTCCTGAAGAGGAGCCCAGCCCTGCTCAAAGCCGTTGTCAAACGCAGCTGCCAGCACTGGGGCGTGAGTGAGGACAGAGCGGGGGAAGAGTGCTGGTGTTGTAACACCTGGGACCAGCCCCAGTGCAGGGACAGCCTCGCACGAGCTGCTCCGTGGCGTTCGGCAGGTGCACAGCAAGCGGCTGTCGCTGGTGTGGGGGTAAGGCATGCTGATGGTCAAGGCAGAAACTCACGTGCCTCGAGCTCAATCACCAAGAGCCCAGACCCTCCGATGTGAGATTTACTGAGCAGAGCACTCAAGGCCCTGCAAGTCCTGGCAATAACTAAAACACTGCTCCAAGAAAGGCCCTGGTCCCATGCGTTGCCAAGTCTGCAGAGACCTTTGTCTTGCTGCATTCCTGACGTGGAAATACTAATTTTAGCAATGTTGAGAATATGACTCTCAGATTAGAGATTAAGGATAATTTCTGCTCCCAGTTAAAATGAAGTAACACATTTTCCCATAAACCAGAGGCAAATGTTCATGTCATTTGTACATTTAATGGAATGATAACTCTCTATTTTCTTACATATTTTCTTGGAAACAAATATGCGATTATGATGGCACAAACCCACATCTCAGTTACTTTCAGATTCCCTTCAGTACTTCTGTGTTGTACTTGTAATCTTTCTTAAAGACACTATCTGTGATTGGCAGAGAGATTCCTCTCGAAAATCCTATTACTGCTGTGCCCATTTCCCTAGTTCAGTGCTGGAATTGTATGTACAGAAGATCCCCTGAAAAATATATTAAGTGGATGGAAGAATGCCTATGGAGAACAGTATACTGATGCCTCACTTGAGTGAGACATTGGGTAGCTGAAGTCAGTCTGATTCATGCTTTATGATCTTATAGGAAAACACTATGATGAAAGCAAAAAGATTTTGTCTTTTACTAAGCAGGAAGTTAAGGAAGGGAGTCAGGTTAGGGAAAGCAGACTGCAAGTAGGAATGTTTTCAGCTGTGCCTGCAAATTTGCATAGGTGGCACATGCATATAGATAAAGCAAATGTGAAAATGGATGTACTTTGAGACGGCTCTACAAATTCATGCAGCTTTTCCAGTCAGAGCAGGTGTGGGAAAAGCTTACCTGAGTCTGAGTCGTCTGGGCTGACTGAGCTCAACAAGTCTTTCTCTTTCTCATAGTCACTTTTGCAGAGCAGCTGCCCTTCCTTGAGGACAAACTCATCCCCCTTCCTCAGCTGGCGCTCGCACACGCAGCAGCAGAAGCAGCTCAGGTGGTACACGCACTCCAGGGCTCGCATCACGAACTCTGTTGGAGCGATCTTCTCCATGCAGCCGCTGCACTTGGCAGCAAACAGCCTGCAAGGAAGAGGCAGCACAGTCAAAGGGAGTGTCAGATCATACCCTGTATGCATCTAAATCCATCAAAGCCTGCAAAGATCAGGCTGGCTCATGCTTCTGCACACTGCAAGACTCACATCCTTAGGCTTGGAAACATCATAGGCATGCAGTTTTTTCAAATCTCAGTCCCTTTGGTCTCTAGATTCCCCAAATTACCTTTGCTGGACAAAGCTCACTAAGAGATGCCCTTACCTCAGTGTTGTTTTTTTTTTTCTTTTCAAAATGAGAAACAAAAGTGAGCTCTTGAAGTTGGATAATTGCTCAAACCCAAATGTATTTTTATTCACCTTTTAGAGGAAGGATCAAGTCATGCTTTGTTTTATGCAGGGCCTCTGGTTTCAGCACTCAAGCCCTATTCTAAACAGATTTCATGACTCTTCATTTTTGGTATTATCTGTCTCTGAGGAGGCTGATAAACACAGAAATGAGCATGAATACTTAGTGCTTTTGCTGAGGCAAAGTCAACACGCGTGCATACACACACAAGTGGACACATGCAATTGATAAAGAGAGGAGTGAAACAACACAGCTTTTCTTTGGATATTGAGTTATTCCAGAACAACCTGTCTCTGAAGGAAGTCCTGCACATTTTAAATGCTATGAAACATCCTTTAGCAGAGATAGGCAGTGATACAATCTGTCAAACTACCAGTATAATCACAGACCCTAGAACACACACTGTATCCAGACTAGTTCTTATTAATGCTCTATAAACCCTGTCTTTCATCCATCATTAATTTTCTAGGCTTGAATTAGAATATTTAGATTAATTTTATTTTGTTTTTCTAATGGCAACTGGGAATCTCCCTTAGTGAGATTTCAGAAAAGGGCTGTCTCAAATAAAGACAAATTGCTAAGTTACATCCCTGTCACACAGTGTGCTGGTGATTTGAAATTCAGTGTCTTTTATGGCAATACATCACAGTGCAAGGTGCATGAACATTTACATTTCAGCAACTAAAAATTAGATTCTGCCTTTTAGCATGGGGTACACTGACTTTTTTTATTATCATCAAAACTATAATTTTTCACTGAAAGGGCAATTCTCTTTGATTTTAGAAGGCAAAGGCTGTAGTAGTTATTCATTCCTCCAGAGCCTCCATTTTGTCTGAGCTGAGAAGTGCAGGAAAATGGCAGTCACGAGCCCTCGGCAAAGGGCTGGAGTCAAAGTGGGCAGGAAGGAGAAGCAAATGTCAATATGGTTGCACACGACATCCAGAAAATGGCTGGGAGATGGGAACTGGGCTGTTCCCCAGCTGTACCGAGGAGTGCCTGCACTGGGAGCCTGGCTGGCTCAGTGCAAACCTTTGCACGACCACAACCTCAAGGTAACAGCTGTGCAAGTGGACTGAGTGTCTCTTTTTCAGGTGCGGAATGAATTAAATCTATCAAAAGGAAATTGGTGCCGCACGGGACCCTGGGCACTGCCACGAACAGGCCGGCTTATTTCATACACTCCGTTTGCTTTGTCCACAAAGTTTTCCTTACAATGCTTTAGCCAGCAAATTCCTAAGCAGAAAATATTTTTATCTCTACACAATAACATATCCAAAAGGATTAACACAGAAAGAGCAAAGAAAAGGTGCACTGAGAAAAGTAGTTTCTATTTAACGGCTTAAACCTAATTGACTCAAGCCAAGCCTGGCCCCTCTGGCCGAGGGGGTGTCCCAGGACGGGGCACATCTGGAGACCCCAGGAGCGGCAGAGCCNAGCGGCGCGCAGGCCCCGGCGGCCTCGGCACCGGCGCTGGGCTGTGAGCGCTCCGGCCGCGGCTGCCGCTGCCGCCCCAGCGTGCCCGCAATATGCCACCGTCCAGCGATTGGGAAAACTCGAATGGAACACGGTTTACAGATCATCTCAAGAAGAAAAGTCCAGGAAAGCATAAATCCCCTGCACCTTCCCTCAAACAGGGACACGAAAATAACCTCCTTGTCCTGTGGAGCGTGTTGTTTCTCTGACGAGCACCTTTGCTGTCATACTGCCTTACTGAGTGTTTAGGGTTTTTGTGTTGGTTTTTTGGTTGGTTGGTTTTTTGTTTGTTTGGTTGGTTTTTCTTTTTCTTCAAAATAAATATATCTAACATGAATAGAAAATACTTTGTGTTATTTACCGGCAACCAACTATTCCAGCAAAGCTGGTGCTTTTGCAACAGTGCTTCCCAAGGCAACCTTTTAGCTCTAACGAATTACACTGTCATCAGTGTATATTAACTCATTTAAATGAACATTAAATTGCCCTGACAATACTTCATTGACTTCATATCCCGAGTTTACCTCTTGTCAAGAAAATTCCCTCCCCTGTACACAGGTACTCTGCATTTTAACATGCATTCACACAAATACACACACACACACACACACACACACACAGAGAAGCATGTTGGGTTGAATTCTGAGATTATAAAATCTTCATTAAACCTATCTTATAGGGTGTTTATAGGTATTTTTTCAGCTTCCCAAGAGGAACACAAGGTTATGCACTCTTTTTGCACAAGGCAATCTCACAACAGGAAACTAATCTTGACAAATGACCAGACTTTGATAGCTGTGATCTAAACCACTGCTCGTTAGACTGTTCATTTTATAAACGAATGGTAATAAACCTGTTGGGAAGTGTAGGATAGCAGGAATACTTTACAGATCACCCCTTTACAGGTTTCAATCAAAGCCATAAATTTGAAGGGGAGCACACAGATATTCTGTGCTGAGACAAAGACTCTGTCCCACACCAACCACATTTAAAGGAATATTTCTTTTGCTTTCTATACATTTTACAAATAATTTGCATAACTCCGACTTTTTACCCCCATGGCTGATTGTCTCCAGCTCTCTTAAGTTAACGTCAAACCTCAAAATCCTTGGATGTGTTAAAGTATGTGGAGAGTGGAAATCAAATGCCTTTATTAGAAGCTGCAGGAAATCTCCGACTCCTAAGCACAACGAAAACATTCCAAAGAAAACTGTTCAAAGAGGACAAAGAAGAAAAGCAGAACAAGAAAACCTTGTTTTGAATCAATGATTGCAGAGTTTTATAAATAAATTCTGTTGCCTGGACAATTTTGAAAGACAACTCAATAGGTTTAGGAGTTTTTAAGTATGTTTGCCTCTATGCCTGGAACACTTGGGGGACTCAGCCAAGCTAAAGCTCAGAACAATGGTCTGTCTGTCCATCACAGTGTTTACAATAAATGCTGTGAAGCAACTTTACAGTACTAGATAATCAAAAAAGTCTTTACCAGCTAAAACTGGGTGAACTTAAATTAATTTTACATATGTACCAGGAGCAATGCAAATGCTAAGATGTGTCCTGACTTTAACCAGTAGATGAAAATGTTCACCAGCAGAAGAGGCCATAAAGATTTTATTTGTTAGGATATCCCTGTGAAGTCAGGCTAAATCAGTAATCCTTAGAAACAACCACAGTTACATGATCCACTGTGCCTTCCTGCATGGCACAGCCATCTGGAGTGCAATACGGACCCCTGATTTATTATCTCCTGCACAGTTATCTCGCAGTAAGTTTGACCCTGCTTTGCTCCTGAGAATCACAGCTCTTCTGTTTACTCTCCTGGTGTCCTGACAACCCACCCTTTACCTTTCTATGGCTCAGTCTGGTCCTTCATTTCCTCCTGTCTGTGGGCAAATAGATTTTAATTGTTTTATTATAACTAATTTAATCTGTGCTGAGAGATCTCCATAAGCAGTGTGAAATTTGCTGTTCACATTAAGTGTGGTTCAAGAGGTTTGTTATACAGGACAAAGGTAGGAAAATAGACTTATTTAGTCAGGTTGTTTATTTACTGGCCCTCTGCCATGAAGCAGTAAATAGGAAGTTACTAAGCTATGTTTGACATATGCAAGAGGACAGATGCTGCTACCTCCCTGTCAGAGACCTTCAGTCATTTCCCTTCCTGTGTTATTGGGACATTGTGTGCAGCAACCACAGCAGATACCTGGCTTTTCTTTATTTAATAAATATGCAAAGGTAGTGGTCACAGCTTTTGTAAATTCTCTCGGGGTAGTCTCTGTGTCTGACACTTTTCCCTCTGCTCACACGCACCTGGGACACCCCTGTTTGCCTGTTCTGACACTGGGAACTTGTTCCACACTCCTGTGGTGTGAAACAGGGTAGAGCTAGAGTAAAATATATTATGCTTTTCACACAACTGAGTTTTATTAAGAGCAGAAATTAAATTACTAATGAAAGACATCTGTTCCTTGTTCTTTGGGAGAAATTTTGATACTTCTTTCTTTATATAACATAGAATTGGAAAAAAGTGTGCATGGGGCTTTTCTAGAATGGGACTTGAATATTTTTTGTGGTGCCTTACAGCTCATAGATGCTTATAAAGTGGAAAAACTGTTGCTTGGTTGCACTCAATTCTGAACATTCAAAACATCCTGACTGCAGTAAAGCACAACAGGAATATTATAATTTTATTATCTGAAACACCCACATGCCCCCTTAAAAAAAGAAATAATCCATTTAAAATATTTTCCCTGCAGAAGAAATAATTACGTTGTTCATTAAAGCCAATTTCATAGCTGAAACTTCAGGATAAGAAAGAGAATTCTCTTTCATTGAGTAGTAATAAAATGTGCAAAAATTAAACGTTTCTAGGAAAAAAATTGTAATATTTAGAGAGAAACTAAAACAAAGAAACCTTTTTCTTCTTCAGGGAGAACTGAAGAAAATATTTATTAACCCTCTATCTACAGGTGCGGTAGTATGAACACCAGCCATTGGCGAAATTGTGTGTTAAACCAGCATTTCACAATGTGGATTTGGACTCACAAATTACATATTGCCTATCTTAGTAACAAGTGTTTTTTTTCTTCACATAAATATTTTACCTGTATTTGCAGGAGGACTGCCATACTCCCCTGCCAAGACAAGTTGATGGCTAAGAGGTCATAGGGACCACGTATTATCCCATGGCAAATCTTGCTCTGAGGCTGGTGGGACTTTGATTGTGGACACCAGCAGAGCCACCAACTCCCATCCTCACTCTGCCCACCAGAAACAGACCCAGCAGCGTGGTCCCAGCAGCACCTCAGGCTGGCCATACCCCGGCAACAGTCTGTGTCAAACCATGCCCCCAGAAATAGCACCCTTCAAGTGATGTCCTTCCTGCTGAGGCCTCTCATGATCCCTCTGCAGGTGGCCCAGCACTCACTGGCCACCTCAAACCTCTGGGCACCAGCAGCTCCGGGGTGGAAATGGGATGGTCAGACAAAAGCACAAAGACATAAAATTTAAAGCTTACATCCTAATGCAACTTGCTCAAGTGGGACCAGAATGACCTAAGTAGTTATGTGTCCCTTAACTATAAAGTACAACATAAAATGCAAAGTGCAGAGCAGTTTCTCGCTTTGAGCAGAATGTGACAGAATGAATTCTTCTCTTTGCTTAATTTTCATCCCCTAATTGACCACTTTGTTCAACTGTCTTCCATCACTGCCATGCTGTTCTATTTTATAGCATTTTTCCATACAACACTTTGATGGAAAAATTTATGAAGAATAGAATTATTGCTGCTAGAAGGGAATTAAAACAATTTTTCATTTACAAAGTCACTGATATTGCTCTACTGTGCTCCACCTTTGGGAATCCAATTGCTCTTCTCAGCTACTCCCATTCCTCTTTATAGCATGGCAATTGCACTGTACAGATTATGGCTGCAATTTTCTCCTAATCTGTTCTGTAGAACAGGAACTGTTATAAAAGTTAAGGGCGTCAATTGAATTGATAAAGCTGGGGCTGCAATTAAGAAGCCTAAATGAATTAACAAAATAAGATGATGTTGTTAGAATTATATTTTTAGGCTGTGTAAAAATTTGTGAAGTAATGTTATTTTTGTCCATGAGCTTCAAAGAGGCTAAATGTGCTTCTGCTGCTGTGTTTTCTGCATTCTCCAAATCACATCAATGGACTATAAAAACATCGTATGTGTTGGGGAGTTTGTGGCTTCTGCCACAACTCTATCTAGCTGCGGGGCAGTGGTCACCAAAACCAACCAGGCACTCCTGTTTTCTCCTTTGGATTTTTATTCAGTTATTTACATAAACTAAATCCACCTTCATTTTCTCCCTTTATGCCCCCACCAATATCCAGTGGATGAAGAGTCCGTGGAGGGGCCCTGTGGAACAGCCCGACTCAGCGTCAGAATGCTGGCTCCAGCCTGTGGAACAGCCTCTGCTCTGACAGACATCTTATCCTTCTTGTTCACTAAATGGCATGCTGAATTTACACCACCAACAACACAGGGAAATTCTTCTAATGCAATTTTTATATGAGATTTCACCCTAAAGGCCCCATAAGCAGGAAAATTATACTGTTGTGATTCACTGGCCCGGTCTTCACTTTTACAGAAAAAAATAATCACGTGTCAAAGCAATTCAAATGTAATTTCTACGTTATTTCTTAGTTGGCAAGAATGACTTAGGGAAAGACTTTACACAAGGCTTTCCTCACAACTGAGAACATTAAGAGGAAGAAACGCTATTTGCCAGTATGAAACAAAATCACTTCCTGTGCCTGCTGCAGTGATGCTGGTAGAGAGCTTGTGCCCAAACTCTTTCAGCACAGCCAATTTAGCAACTGATTTGCAAGGGAAAGATACCTTAGTCCTGTGGTGTTAATGTCTTTGCAGTGGGGGGTCTATTGCCAGCTTCTCCAAACTCATCAACACAATCTATTATTAATACCCAGAAAGGCTTTATAGTATCTTTATAGCACAAGGCAATGAAAGCTCTGCGGTGTAATCTGTTATCTATATTGCAAAAACATGTGAAATAAAACAAAACATAGACGCTTCATAAACAAAATGTTTCATCTATTATATCTCTCTGCCTCCCCTGTATATAAAGCAGTGGGGTGCAGGAAAGGCATTCAGAGAGATTTGTTGTTAGATGTGGAACTGGCTCCTTTTAAAATTCCATTTGTATTGTGAAAAATTTTACACTGAATGAAAATTTCTGCTTTCTCTGAGATGGAAATATTCGAATCTTTGCAAAATCAGGCTGTGTTTTGTCGGTAGAGCAAAGGAGGTTGGGGGCAAAATACAGCTCCTAAACTCCTACAGGAAAACTATGACACAAGGATGTGCTGACTGAGCCGAAGTGAGAGGGGGGCTGCAGCAGGGTAAGGAGAGGGCACAGCCTGGGGCAGGGCCAGGTAGAGGTGTCAGGGCATTGCCATGGTATGTGCTAAAGAATTTGTCTCCAGTAAGCAGCAGCAAGACCAAGTGCCCACTAGAGGCAGTTATTTCTCTGGAAAGCATTCAAGAGCAGAATTTGAGCAGACCTGGATCTTTTCTTCTACTATTGATATGCATGACAATATTTAATACGAAAAGCCCAGAAATACTCTACATTTAGTCCCTAGGAACAGACAGTTAGAGGCAACATTTAACAGTAAAGAAGTAAACACACAGTTTAAAATACAAGAAGGTTTTGTTTCAAATAAACAGATTTTAGCAAAGGTGAAACCAAAAGGGAAGCTTGAAGCAGTTTTGTGTACTTGGTGCATGCATGTTTGCAATACAGCAAGAACCAAGAAAGTCCTCGACACAGGGCTGTGTCTTATTGCCCAGATGCCTTTTTATGTTCTTTGCCTGTTGAAAATAAATTGTTCTTTTGTAGTGTTTGTCTTTTCAGTCCAACTGTTGGCTATTATTTTTCTATTTCCTCTTTTTGTCACTTTGCATTATTTTTGGTGCTGTAATTCCCATTTGTTCCCACTCCTATCTTCCTGTCTCCCATTGTTCCATTTTTTAATCCCCAGTTTTACTCTTCTTTGGCTCTTTTTTTGGCCCTTTCTCAGTAGGGTTTGAGAGAATACCCAGGCGTGACTCCCTGCTATAGCAACCACACCTCCCCAGGAAAGCCACAACAATCTCTTCGGGAGGAGGAAAGTCTTTCACAAGCTGGCAGCAAAAGTAAATCCTTCTTCAAGGAACAAGAAGGATTAGCAGGGAGCAGTGGGCTGCAGACTTAACCCTACCCCTCATTTCTTTAGAGCACCAGTCACTCAGAGCCCTGCTGTGATGTACAATTAAACAGAACCCAAAAAAATCCTGAATGACACAAGAGCAGGATTGTGTAAAGGTTTAATTCCACTTTAATACCCTTCCAAGTTCAGAACTCAAAGATAGCAATTTAACCCAAGAATCCCCATCCGAGCATGAAAAGTTGCTGCTTGTCTTACAAGAGTCCCAGCTATATTCTGCTCTAAATCATGCTCTTTTAGGCTGACCCTTAATGGATGAAATTTTCCTCCCCCAATCACCTTACATGGTTTCTCTTCATTGTCCTCCTTTCACAAACTTTTTCTTCTGATAAAAACAGGAGAGTTTTACCAGAAGCATGAAGCCTTGTGAAAACAACCACTGAAAAATGAAAAGGAGCACTAAAAAAACCCAACTCAAATCCCCAAAACTCAGGTAACTAAAGGTGTCTCCTGCAATGTCCAAGAATGGTAATTTATTCTTGTATTGTGAAGTGACTCTTGTTAAGATTATATCAATTACTTAATATTAGGATGGATAATAAATATCCTGCTTAATACAGTTTTTTTGAAAATCCAAACATCTGATTCATCTTTTTTAAATAAAAGAACAGATGAGCCTGGTCATTTTAGTATGGATGACTACTAAACTTGCTCTATAAATTAAATTTTCGAGATTAGACACAGAACTACAAAAATCTCCTGGCTTCTGTAAGGCCAAATATGGTTGACAGAGTCCTAAGACTCAGCTATCAGCATCTGTGTTTGTATTCAGGCTTTAGTAAACTAGATGCGTTAAACCCATACAAAGAGATTTATCAGTAAGCAGGGCCCTACAGCACGCCCAGACCCTCCTCCTGCCTCGAACGTCTGCGCAGGTTTTAAGTTATTCCAGCAGTCAAACATTTATCACACAGGACACTTCCACATGTGTGAAAATGAAATCCCATTAGACACCAACAACATTATTAGGCATGCAAAGAGGATTATTCCTTTAAGCTCACAAGACTGAAAGGTTTGTCTAAACATTTTATTAACTTTTTCAGATTTTTTTTTAATTAAATGAAAAGTTGTAAGTAGGTCAAAGCTGAAATACTTAAATACTACTTATCTTTTGGTTAAGTGTATGTATGTATATATATATATATATTACACACATACAGAGAGAGAAAAAATAGAGATGCCTGTTAGAGAGAAAGTGTACAAAATCCCCTCGTATCTTATCAGCACATTCCTTTCTTTCAGCAAGAAAATTCTATGGCTTGCAATTGTTCTATATAAGCACCAAAATGTTACATGGTGTTGCTCAGGGTTCCATATACGTTTCAAAAATCAGGTGCTTTGTTGAATATCTGGTTGAAAAGAAACCCTGCTCTGACTGCACTGTCCTTTCTACAAAGTTGACAAAGCCCTTTTTTTCAAAACACAATATTTGCTGAAATGCATCGAAGTTTGCTCACCAGGAGCTCTAATGCTCTTAAGATCATCTGTTAAAGAAAAACAAGGGAGGAGAAGCTGAGTCAGCTTTTGCTTCAAGTAAGTGAGATGCAAAACTCCCTAGGGAGCATCAGGAACAGGACTGGGTCCTCATTCACAGCGAAGATGACTTTAAAACGATGCGCTCCATTGGCAGTTTGGTCCTACACTTTGAGATTTAAGTGTTGTTCACAGTATCTCTATTTGTTATTGGAAGGAAAACAATTCTCTTTTTGGGTCTCACACCAACACACGTCACAAGTCACGGAACAGCCTGCCCTGGGAATGGGAAGGCTGTAGACAGGATGCAGCACACACCTGTCTGTGCTGGTTGTGATGGAGATGCCAGATCATCACAAGAGTCCCTGTGCGGGCAGGGCTGACCTGCACATTGCTCTTGTTCTCACTTCACTGACAATAGGCGTTAAAATATTTAAGATTTGCTTCTAGCACTGCACGGAGCAGGCAGGAAATGTAGAAGCTTGGGTCTACAAGTTAATGAAATATGGTTGGGTGAACATAAGCTCTTAATTTAGACAATAACAGTTACCGCCACAGTGTCTTTGTGTCCGCTTTATGAAAGTCATAAACTCTCCAAAGAAAAGCGGGAGCTATTTCACCCTGATGGTCTTTGACTCCCTCTCACTACCTGCTGGCACAGTTAGAAAGTATCAACTGCCTTTGAACAGATTAGGACCAAGTTAAAGTGTGACAACATCTTAAGCTTTCTCCACATGTTGCCAATGATTTCCAACTAAAGATGTTACCCTCATCACTTCTGCCACAATGATAAGAATCTATAGCCGGCTCACTTGAGGAGATAAAGGCAGTTTAGCTGGAAGTATAAAGTACTCCAACTTGCTAAGCTAAGTGGCTGGCTGTCCCAAACTAGCCGAATTTTTTCCTCTACAAAGCACAAAATCTTTATCATTAGGGACTTAAGCTGCTTTTTATTTTGAGACAAAAAGAAGACTGTTTATTGGCATCCAACTCAAACCAGCTGTAAACAGTTGCTTTGATGAAGAAGCAGCTACAACTTCAGTGTGCCCGAAGGCACAAACCCACTGAGTGTCAATCATTAAAGGAAGAATGTAAGGTGTATATAGGGTCAAAAGAAGGCCAAGGGACACTTGCAACCTCAGGGATCTTGGATAGCTCACTTTGCCTTTAGAACCAAAAGAGGAATTGAAGCTATTCTGCTGTATGACCTCTATGTCCAGCAGCAGCTCTGGGCTCAACTCAGCCGTGAGTTTACTCACAGGAGCAGCAGCCTTGCAGTGCAAGGCTTTTCTCCCCAGTATGCTGTACCTCATGGCACCCATGCAGGAGCCATGCCGAAGGCTCTGGCAGCAGGACTCCTGCCAGTGTCCATAGACATTTGAATCACTGATGTGTGGGTAATTTTAATTCTTCTTGTAACTTATTTCTTTCATCAAGAAACACTTTACTGGTTGCAGCAACTATTTAAATTAAGATGCCCCACCAACAATTTTGGTGTCACAGCCAGACTGATATGGACCCTTACAAAGTTAAATGTCAGCTGCTCTGGGCAGCCCAGGAGGGTGGGCTGCCATCCACTGCTGGCCCTCCTGCCACCCTTCTTCTTCCTCCTCAGCCCTCTGCCTGGTACGTGCTAATGTCTCTCAGTTGTTGCAGGCTTCCTCTCACTCCCCATCCCTGGCACAGCATCAAAGCTTTCTCAGAATGAGCAGCAGCATGAAGGGTTTCAGTATGGAATGGCAGTGCTGGCCCATGGGGCATGGGATGCCTGGTCCTTTTATAAGATCAGAGTGGCTTTTCAGTGGGAATTCAAATGCTGAGTGAACTCAGCTACCAGGCTGCACATGCAAACCAGCTCTCCCTCATGCCACATAAGCTGGGATATTTTATAGGAAACCTGTTGTTTCTATAGAAGGCCCTGGTACCACCTGAGATGTGGCTCCTCCAGGTATGGGCTCAGCAGCTCCTCCTCCTCCTAGTGCTGAGAAGATACACACCGGCATTACCAGTTCCTCTGGCAGAAACAGGGTGCAGCTCCCTGCCCACATCCTCTCAGACACCACAACCTTTGTTTGGGGGATGCAGTTTAAAACTGGCAGCAGCTTGCAGCTCTCTCCCAGGCTCCCACCCGTCTGGCAGTCTGTCCCTAGCCACACCTGCACCCCCCGTGCTGCACTCCTGCTGCCCGCTTGCACAGCCATACTGGAAGCCAGGCTGTCCCACTGCTGCTCTCCCCCACCTCTTCACCCGTCACATCCTCCATAACATCTCTGGCCCTTGCTGGTCCCTGCCTGGCTTCAGCTCCAAACACCAATGCAATGCAGCGGCTCGTCCCAGGTACTTCAACATGACTGGAATTGCAGGTATTATTTTGAGCTCACATGAAAGGCAAAAGGCAGTAGAATGTTTGCAGCACTGTTGGATTATACAACATTACATACATAATATAAAAAGAGTAAGTCTTCGTAATTTATTCCGTTAAGAAATTTCCTATATAAAACCTCATTTTTTTTTTTAAAGATACAGTGGTTCATCTTTATTGTCACATTGTTATCTTTATAAACTTGCTCTAGTGATCTACAGGAAAAGCAAACCAGACAGCTCTGTATTTATGAGCATGTTTTAAAAGCCTCTTATATTTAACAACTGCATTTAGCTGCGTTAACTGTGAGTTGCAGTAATAAAGGCTCTGAACACTTCGATGCTAAATTAAAAAAAGTTCTGCTGTTCAATAATACATAGATGTTATTTTTTTCATTACTCTTTAATATCATTTCCATTTAGTTTATAAATAATTGTAGCTAGCTAATGAAACGAAATAAAACCTGCCTCCAACCCATTCCCTAGAGCAAACTAAACTCCTCTTTTTAAAGCTTCTTAATCACCGCCCAGTTCTTACAAAATTAGCATAGTAATGGGCTTTAAATTGAGCCTCTTTGTTTTTTAATTAAGCTCCCAGCAGGTAAAAATAAAACAGATTATTGAAGAATATGCCAACCCTAATAGCCTGCAACTCTTTTGACAATTAAAAAGATCCCATGTTAACCCTTTGGAGGAATTCTGCATGCTAATTAGTGACTCTGAGGCCCAAATCCATCAATATTTTGTCCAGACACGTTGTAAAGTTGAGATGGCTGGTCTATGTCCATAGCTGCCCCATTTCCCACAGAAGGTGAGGAACGAGCCGTGTGCCAGGACAGGATGACACTGGAGCGGCTGGAGCTGCCCCTGCCCTGTGCTGGTCAGTGCCCCCTGAGCGCCCAGCCTGGACAGGGCTGCAGCTCAGAGCCCCCCGGCTGCCCTGCAGCTCGTCCTGTGCCCAAAGAGCCCTTCTCCCCCCTGTCAACTCCAGCACCCGCTGTTTGGTAATGCCTCCGTGGAGCCTCTGCCTCATTTTGTACAACAAAAGGAACGGGGTGCCAACGGAGCAGTCCCCATATCAGCCCTGGGGCTGGTTTGGAGCGTGCACAGCAGCACCAGTGCCCCAAACATGCCAGACACACAATGACCGCGTTTTGCTTAGCAACACTGAGCTGCCTCAGAGCAAAGGTAAATCCTGAGCAGAGCAAGGGGGTTAAGAAAGTGCAGTGTTGGAGCCATGTTGTGGACAGCAGCAATTCTCTGGGAAAATTTACTAGACACTGCTGGCAGCCTAGAAACAGGAATAGCATTGAGCTTCCCTGGCAGTTCTCTGTCAAATATTTGGAAAGCTCTGTCCAAGCCCCACGCTTTATCTTCAGTGTCTGTTCTGTGCATCAGTGCAAAGTGCTGGCTGCCCTCCACTCGCATCCAGCCAGGATGATGAATCGCCACGGTTGGAAGTGTTGTGTCCATCCAGAAATGAAATCATCAGCATGAAAAGCCCATTCATTTCCACAGACGCTGATCACTCTGCGTCCTTCAGAGACTACCAACAAATGGGGCTGGATGCCCTTGTGTACCCAGTAAGGTCCTGCCGGGTCCCAGCAGCTGCAGGAACTACTGTCAGTTGCTGCTTTATATTACACCTTATAGCGCAAGGGTCACTGTGATGGAATTAGGGGCCTACAGAGAATAGGATCAGATTTAAGGGCAGACTCCAGCCATGAATATATGCTGCCTTCTTTCACTGAAGCATTTGGGAGCCTCTAATATGTACTAACATTGCATTTTCAAAGATAAATGACATTTCTTGTGTCTCTTAACTGCTATCAGAAAATTTCAAGAAAGAAGGATGTACCTTGCTTATAATAAATAGAAATTCAATAGGAAAAGACCTTCATTTACCATCTACACAGGGACAGGCCTTACCTACTTTACTGGGCACCTCTGGACCATGCTCTGTTACAAATAAAAATTGCCAGCAGAATCATTCAACACAACGTAGATCCATCACAACAGAATTCACTTCCCCTGAACTATGCTGGAGCATTGTTCATTGTCTGTACACAGACAATGTACATCAGAACTGGAGAGGCCAGACCGTGAGATGGTGATGATGACTTGGAGTTTCTCAGGTGGGATCCTCAGTCCCACAGTCCCACACTCACTGCTCCCACTGGGCCTGATGGACAGATCGCTGATGTGTACAGAGATGCTAATTCCTCCTGGGACCATTTCAATTACAGGAACCTCTCCAGGAATATATTTAGTTTAAAGCAAAAAGCTATGATACTCAGAACAAGCTTGCAGTATTCCCATCACAATTTGTTGAGAACAGTTGGAGAAGCAATATTGGGTACAAAGTTCTCTATCCTTGGTTTGAGGTTTGTCAGCTGTTGGTGGGGCTGCAAGCTGGCTGCAGAAGAGCAGCAACTTGTCAGTGATGTGTTTCCCAAATTCCCAAGAACTGACTTCAGAGAATGCAGTATTGCCTGCACCAAACAACTGAACTCCCACCATTTCACATTGCAAACTTCCCAGCAAACTGAGGACAACAATTCCCTATGCCTACAAGATTCATAGGACAGATTTCAAGCTGAAAAGCATGCTTATACACTGTGCATCACACACCTCATGCCGTGTTGTATGAAACAACCTCTTCTACGAAACTCTGCTACCAAAACCACATTGGAAACATGCATTCACCCCAATGCATCTTGAGAATACAGAATGGTGCATTTTAAAATACTTCTGCCTTTTTTTAGGATTTTTACCAAAACCAGAGACATTCTTTACTACGTGAGTTACTCCTTCTCTACCACAGAATCAGTCAAAATGGGAGAAACTTTTTTACATGTGTAATCCTAACTCTTTTTCAGCTGTGACTACAGATGGAGCTACAATGAACCCACCACCTTCTGCTCTGTGCAGCTCTGACCTTTTGCAAATGGGATCCAAAGTGACCTTTTAGTATTATTGCAGCACTAAATGCAGTTTTTCAAGTAATCCTCATTGGAGCACATTCTACATCTGTAGTTGGTATGCACTGGAAAATCCAACCTTTCTGTTGTGTTGAGTTTATTATCATGGCCAAGTCTATGGAGCTGTACAATTTTATATGAACCTTATATGAACCTGGCATTTGTACTGCCAAGCCACTGGCAAGCAACACCTTTCAATGGGCAGTGCAGCTGTCCAAACAGCGCCTGGTGTACCTGGACGGCGTAGAGCTACTTGTTTACTCTCTTCCAGAACACACAGAGGTAATTCTTCTGGATTTCATCACTGTCCCTTGTTTTATGCTTTATATTCAACCTCTCAGGAAATCAGAGGAAGGTATTATTTCCTAACAAAAATATCTGTCATCTGATTGCAGCTGGCAGCCTCAGCCTCCCTCTGCACCCCAAATGTGGGCTTTGGTTTAACGTCTCTTTGTCAGGAGTGTGTTTTATGCTGGCACGGTGTAATATGATTTCTTTTGCATAAAGGATATCCAACCATTAGGTGTTGAAAGCTCCAGTGACAAAACTGCTTTCACCCACCCTTGTGGATGAGGACAACCACACTTCCAGGGGCTGGGAGGGACTTTGAGTGCAGTTTCTATGCGCCTGCTGCAGCCATTGGTGCTATTCATACAGGTAAGCAGATGAGAGCAATCCTGCACCATCAGCAGCTCCAGTTCAGGTTTTCTCACAGAAAAACAAATGTAACCTAACATCAGCAAGGAAAGGAACAGGTCAGGTGTCAATTCTTTTGGTCAGGAAGACACCATCTCACAGATGTGTGCTATGAAAATCTGTGTTTGCTAATTCTAATGTGATTAAATTTTACCACTGACTAAATTTATAAGCTTTACTGAAATCTGATGCTTTCACATGAGTAAATCGATACAAACAAAATCATTTGGTACGAAATTGCTAAGAACAAACACGATCAGTTCCCTTTCCACACTCTTTAAGACACATCTAAGTGAGATGGCAAGGACAAGTGGGTTGAACCACTAGAGTTACAATCCTATTTGGAAAATATGCATTAATTTTGATTTTCAAATTCTGTTAGAACTGGGAGAAAGACTGAAGGTTTGGTAGTTACTAGTAATGAAGAAATCAGCATTTTCCAAACACAAGACTCTAGACGGATGTTGAATTATCAAGACTGTGTGCAATAGTCACCAGTAAGAAACTTCCAGACTGGTCAAGAAAAGTTCATGTCTCTTTGCGAGTAAGTACAGGAGGAGCTGCCCCGTGGCTGTGCACCATGTCAGGTACTCAGAGCCACCTACAGCCCCTGGGTTTGCCGTGCTTGGTGTGAGCTGACTTTGGTCATCAGCTGCCAAAGGGCAGAAACTGCGCAGGACAGAAATACCCAGGGCCGAGCACCAAGCTCAGAGGTGTCATTTACTTTGATGGTTTCTTCTGCTCCCCACACATTGCAGTCTCTGACACCTCACAGAATGCATTGGGCACAATTATCACAGAATTCCAGTAACGATCCCTTGGACAAGGGCAAACTCTGTCTCTGATCACTTCAACTGAATCCAGCTCTGAGAAAACCAACTACCTCTTAAGCTTCATTTCTCATAGCGTGACCATTTCTGCCCCCCTATGAAGCACACATGCTACATCCTCCAAGTCCATCCTCCACCTGACCCACAGCAGCCCTTGGAATTCCAGCAGTTTTTGTGAATTCCCACTAAAAAGATCAAACTCTGCACAGTTTTATGCCTAATGTATCTGGCAGTGACTCCGCAAACAATTCCGTAACTCTGAAAAATATAATTAAATTAAAAACAGGCAAATATTTGAAGACATTGTCTTCAATTTTTTTGTTTATTTTTAAAGCAGTATTTTCCAATTTAATTGTCTATCTTAAATTGTCTGAAAGTGAGAGAAGCTACCATGAATATTTTATTAGGCTTGGTATTATGCAAATTAGAGAAGTTTGGACTTAACAGTAAATTACCTCTCTGCCCTCAGAGGACTGTTTCCACGATTTGCCACCTACTAAAAACTGACCCTCAGCATTCTTCTGCTCTGGAGAAGCTCAGTGCAATTCCTGACTTGACCCTGTATGGATAGAGAGAGGGAGGCAGGTTGGGACTTTAGGAACCAGCCTGGAGAGCAGAGCTTTTCTGGCTGTTAATGGAAGTACAATTGCTTCAAAAAACCTTCCAATGTAAGTGACAAACAGCAAACAGGCAGAAACACTCTTTGTATGAATCCCACACTCTGGAGCAGTGTTTTTAATTGGGCTCATAGCACTGTAGTGGTTACTTCAGCAATTTGCACTCATCTCAAAAATAGTAGGAAAATTCATAACTAAAGGCCCATTGAAATGCTGAATTCTAAGTCTTCTGACTCTCCTGTTCCTCCCTTGCGATGTACGAATATGAATTAGAGCAGCACCTAAGGGCAAGCACAGCCCCACAGTAACCATCAGCCTCCTGATCCAAAAACGGGAAGGAAACAAAAAGGTATTTCTTAAGGAACTCTCAAAATGATCATTACATATAACACACAGTTTGTTTGCAACTACCAAACACTCCAGGCTAGATGAATCTCCAAGCTCCTCTTTTTGTTACCCCCCAGATGTAGAAGTATGATATGCTTAATTTAAACCATATTTCTCCAACCTCTAAGTGCTTTAACAGAGCTGAAAAGCTCATCTTTCCATAGAAAACAATTTTATGTCACTTTTCTATCAAAAATTTACAAGCACTAAGAAGTAAACTGAAAAACTAGGTTACAAATGCATTTGTACCAACACATATTCTTCCTTTCATCCTTGTTCTCCTGAGCTCAGAGCAGACTTTCTAACAGCACACTGCAGCACAGCAAGATGCATTTGCTACAGGTATGTAACTTAAAACTGTTTGTAAGAAACATCCTGAACATGTCCCTTGCTGTAAATGTGACATCTTTACAGCATATGCTTAGTAAATGAAAGCCCTGGGAAAAGGAGGAAAGTCAGGATACCTCCCATATAACTGATTGTAAATTCTTGGGCACCAGGTTTATATTCTTAATAACCTACTAGTTAGACTTAGTGTGTCTGTTCCATCTAAGTCAATTTAAATGAGGTGTACCAGATACAGTACATAAAGTGTTTCATACTTGTGGAGATATGTTTAAGTATTGTTTCTTTAGGAAAATCTAATAGCTAGCTCCAGTTAATCACTGTCAGATGTTCTACATGCTGCAAGTGGTAACTTCCTTGACACAAACTGCTTTTAATCAGGAATCTCCAGCATATCTTGCACACATCTCAGACTGACTTTTGTGATACATTAAAAAGTCTTCATAGCATTTAGTTTTTGTTCATGTTACCCTGGTTTACTCTTCACTTTACTATGTAGGAAAAACCCTACAAGATAACTTCTTCTTTCCCTGGAAAAGGACATGAATTCCATGGAGTTTCATAAAAATTAAACCACAAACACAACCCCCCTGCCTCCCCCTCCCAATGGCGCTCACCACACTTACTTGGAGTCAGGGTTATACAACCAACCCTGTGAAAACAGTGCCAAGCCCGGCCGTGGGCCCAGGGCAGCATTCCTGCTTCCCCCACCCCCATCCCAATCCTTGTTTGTAAACACATCTTGGCTGAGAGCACGCGGATGGAGCTCTGATAATAAGAGCCTTCAAACTATGTTCTTTAACTTCTCTGACTCTAAAAAGGCAATCAAAGCCACCCCACAATGTGTGATTAAATATACGCAGGGGATAATCTCTCCTTCGAAAAGCTGGAGAAAAGGTGGTGTTGAGACTGGTTTGAAGTGGTCTCCTTAATAGAAAAGGACGGTCCCTTTCTGTGTACATCATGATTTGCTTTGGGATTTCTGTTGTGCCCTGTAAGCCTACAGGATATTACAGCAGCTTTTGTGTCGCTGGTGACCCAGCTGTTCATTATTGAAAAATTCCACTGCTTGATGCTAAGGGCAGGAAGGCTGACCCCTCATCTTATGGACGTTACTATCTTTCAAAAGATACAGGATTAAAGGGCCGAGCAAAATCTGGAGGAAAGCTATGTCTGGTTTTCTGTGTTTTCATTGTCTTTTGCTATATTGGCCCAGAGAGGGATGTTTGTACAGGATTTAATTAGTTGGAATCAGGCTGAGATTATTGTTGAGACTATTTACTCAGCAAATCTCCAGTCTGAGCTGGAGCTTGAAATGAGTCTGAATAAGAAAATCGAGAAGTGCTCAGCCTTACTGCTCATATTCTGTAACGAGCAGCAAGACATAGACATGAAGGTTCTGCTTATGTGAGGTGCTGAATGCCCTTCATTCCCACTGGGATCGATAAACCACGGGGGAGCTATCATTATGTCATGTGATTGAGCCTTAATCAGCTATACATAGCAAGCGAGAAGATCACAAGGTTTAAGAACTTCTCCTCCATTCTCTTGGGGATCTACAGCACTAGTGCATGATGCAGCACAGGAAGCAAAAAAAGGCATGTTGCTGCCACTACTGCAGTTATGGGGTTGTGTAATTCCACACAGATCAAATTTTTTAATAAAAATATTGGGAATAGAAATTTTTTTACATATTTATTTTTTAAATTAAGGCATCCAGATTCGGACGTAAGACTTGACCCATCAGCTTCTGTGGCAAAGAAGATATTGCATCTGCTAGATGTAAGTAAGGTAGCTAGAAGAGCTATCAATGAGGGAGAAAGCAAGGAATACTGTTCTGTAGCAGGACATGACATCTCTGGAAACAAAACACATTCACTGCCTCCCCTGGTTCAGGAGGGAAAGAGATTTTGGCAGGAGATTCCCTGGGATTCACTTCCTAAACTCCTCAGTAATTCCAGGCCCTTTGCTTTCTGCATTTCAGGGGGAAGGTAGTCATTCTCAGGGAAGATTTGTAAAGGTCAATAAGCTGCTGTTCATACTTGGTACAATTACAGGTGCTTCAGGCCCGTGTGCAAACACAGCAATACTGACCAGGAGCCCTAGCGGCTGCAGAAGTGGCTCCTCCATCTACTCTGCCAGCAGTGCTCTTTATGCAGTACTCAGGTGGGAACCATGGTGATACAGAGCTCCTGGTCTCCATTCCCTTGCAGAAGGACCTCTGCCAAAATCATGAATAGCTGTTTGCAGACACAAGCAGTCACTGTCCAGTGATTAGAGCAGTCACTAAGATTGCTGAGAGAAGAAAAATATGTGGGGTCAGCTCCCTTAGACAGGTACAATACTCATCAAAAAATTATCCCCTCTGATGTTTTAGGCTTGAAAACTCCATGATGAGCCAGAGCTAGTCACTAGGAACTCATCTTGGACACTAAACCAGCCCAACAGTATTACTGCAGCAACATCCCACAGCTAGTTGAGAGTGCATGGAAAGCAGACGATTCCAGGCAGAGGATGTTTCAGGCGAGGTGGCTGTTGCTCGGGTGCACCGGTTACTATGGCATGGATCTGGTGCTGGCAGCCAGGGGCTGGGGGCTCTGCAGGCGTGTTGGGCTGCAGATGTTACCATTCACAAAGCTGCCCTCTGCAGAGGGAAAAAGCCCTTCCTGCAGGAAGGAGGCCCCTTGTGGCCTGGCTGCACTATTTCAGTCCAAATAATATGTTTTAACTTTCTAAATTGAAGAGTAAGTGATACAGAGAGAGCAAGCATAGAACCACAGTGGATTCTCACCACATCAGACACTGGTGACCACCTGCTCCAAAAGACAAAAGCAGGTTCTTACCCAGCCTAGAGCAGGAGGCAGCAGGCATACTGAACATTTCAACCTCTGGAAAATTAAGATCAAGCAAGGAAGTAGAATTCAGTGCTGCTCTTAGGTCCCAGCTGTGACTTTTTACCACTTTTGAGCAAATTCTTGGCACTGGCTCAAAAGGCTTTTTGTGAGCAAGCATGTTGTCAGCATTTTTCCTTTAAAGACATATAACCTAAGGTAAAAGAATAAAGCTAGACTGAGATTTATGCTGCAGCTTTCTTTCCCCTCTGCTCCCCACTTTGGTAAATTACTGATGTTGCTTTATCAGTCAGCTCTGCAAGCTGTGGGCACGTGACTTCAAAGGCAGAGAAGACTCTTCCCTTCCAGGAAAGAGGATGGGATGAACCCTTCCAGCGCCGGGGGGGTGTGGATCCTGCAGCTGACCAAGGCAGAAAGGCATCTTATCTGTAGCTGCTGTGTAGCAGTGGGAACTTCCCAGACCCTTGCCAACTGTTCTCAACATGCCTGATGGATCACAGGGCCTAAAGAAATCATTGCCATGTTTATATTACATGGTTATATTATCTACTTGCAGAAGCCACCCAGACTCTTTCTACTAAAGAAAGGAAGAAAATTTGAATAGAATAGAGTCTGAATAGCAGGGAGATGCAGCAGACAATGAACACAAAAACCTCTTTCAAATATTTTGCTGGTGATTCTGTACGAAACAGCAAGTCTGCATTCCTCCCTGAAATGCACTGTGAGCTTTCATAAGCAAGGATTTTTCCAAAGGTTCAGATTTTATAAAATTCAGACTATGGAGGAAGAGCTGCCAGGCTTAGCTCCCAACCAGAGCCTGGGGGGCCTGATCCAGCTCTGCAGCTGCAGGGATCAGGCAGCAGGAAAGAGATGGCAGGGCTGAGCTCTGCAAGTGCTGAACAGGGATCCCATCTTGTAAAAGTGGGAAAACTGTTCATCTCCTCTGAGAGGAAAATCATATCTACTTACTGAAATACTGAGAAGTTAACCAGGAAGGTTTCTTTGGTTTTTTTCTTTTTTAAGTAGCAGGAAAAAAAATTATAATTTTAAACAAGAAAGGGCCCTGCAAGGACCGGCTCATTTAAAACAGCCCTGCCACAGAGGTTTGCCCAGGTGCGAGCTACAGTGAAACTCAAACCCTTTTGTTTTAAACCTCCAAAACACAGAGTGCGGCAGGAACAGCACAGCCTGTGAGCATGTCTGCAGTAGGCACTGGACTGCCAGCACAGGCTGGACACTGCACCACTGGAAAATGACCTGACAGACGGTTTGGGGATGGAATACCTGGGGACCTGGGGGTTTGATGTGCTTTGCAGGACACAGATAGATCATGGACACACAGCAGTATCTCAAGGGCAAACCATTTGAATCCTTTACTAGTCATGCAAACACTGAGATACCACTAAGCATTCATGGAGAACCATAGCTCCGTCTCCAGCCGCAGGCTGGGACATCAGACCGTCACAGTGCCTCCGACAGTCAAACCACACCCCAGCACTGGCAGTACCAGGGTACCTGGCAGCTTTGGGACCCCCTTCCCTGGACAGCCAGGTTCTTCACGCACATGCCAGTGCTGAGGACTGGGGCTGTGTGGAATGGATGAAGGACAGTGTGGGCAGCTGAGGGACAAAGGGGTCTCAGCATGACACCAGCCCCTGGTTCAGCACAGCACCCCCGGCATTTCAGCAATGAGGATGCAGCAGCTCGGCTGCAGAGGGAATTCCATACAGGCTGCGGATTCAGCATCACGTGTGTCTGTCCACCAAATGACAAGAAAAGCACTGCAGCTAGCATTTGTTTGTTGGGCTCTGCAGCCACACTCACTCCTTTGTTGAGCGATAGGAACGGCCCAATGCCAGTGCCATGCTTTGTCCATCACGGCCTGGGTGCCCTGCACAACCAGGCAGCTACACACAGCACACCATGAACGAGATCTGTGAGAGCCCTTCCCCCTCTTCCCCACCTCCTTCTCTTCATAAAAGGCAAGTAGATGGTTAAAAAGCCCTGATCTGATAGCTCTGTCCAGGCTGCATCTTGAGAGAATGGGCATCCAAGCTGCTGACAGCCCTATCAACTCATCCTCCCATGGAGAGCAATCAGGGCCAACACTTTTGGTGATTTATAAAGAAAACTGTTTTCACAGATACAACGTGAAAGACACAAGCTCTAGATTACCACCAAGATTAGCATGCAAAAATGTATTTGAATTTCTGATCAGCAGGAGGCTTCAAAGGGCCCAGGCACAGATTAGCAGGTGTTACGTGAAAAAGGAGAGAGAGCTTTTGTGTTACAAAGTTGCACCAGCAAAACAAATATGTCTTTCACTTTGAAGAGCTGGGGAGGAATTTGTGGCTATTGCCATGGAAACTCAACCGGCCTTACACTGCAAAGCCAGATTTTGGAGACAGAACTGCTCTTATGTCTGTATGCTGGTGAATACAACATGTCTTTATCACAAGGCTGCTGAGGAAAATGAAATGACAATGTGACTGCATTATAACACCTTTGTTTGGTTCAGCTGAATTTCCATTATCTACAAAAAGAAAGAGCACAGCAGACACTTGCTTTCCACAGTGCATCCCCTGAAACTACATTATTTAGAGAAAAAAATATATAGATTTCAGAGGATCTTGATTATCACTAACATCTAGCTAAATTTTCTGGGCTGATATGGTCCCACCCAAAAACTGTGTAGGGTCAGTCTTTGGCTGTGTCTTTTAAAATTCTTTTTCCACTTCTTTTTTCATTCATCCCATCTCAGCATCATAACTGAATGGCATTCATGTGATACATGAGGACCTAACTAGATAGCAGTGACCTTCAACCAAACCAAAGCAGGCTGGAGAGGATGCTGCCACTGTTCTCAACACCTTCAGTGACCTCACTCAAGCTGTGAGGTCAAGCCCACCTCCTCGGGCCCTCCAAAGAGTGCTGGCCATGTGGACAGGTGGCTCCACGGGGGTGTCCTCATGCACCGGGCCCCAGGGGCCATGAGCAGTTGAAGTGTCCCCTGAAGGACAGGAGGCAAGTCCTCCTCCGGGCAGCAGAGAACAGGAGCACAGGTGGCACAGTGGAGGCAGGAGACAGTGGACAAGGCCCTCTCCAAGGGGCTGCAGGATTGCAGGCTCTGGAGCTGCTCCTGCCCACGTGTGCCTGCCTTTAGCTGCCCAGTGTACCTGACCCTAGTGATAGGTATTGTTTTATAAACAGAACACATCCACAATTAACCAGTTAGTCCATCACTAACCCATCAGCATCAGCACAGCTAAAACACACAATTAAGTAACTGATGCCAAGATACTACGCTGAAAGGTCACAGCATCTCCCCACTTCCTCTGCAGTTCAGCCATGGCTCATGGGGCAGCATGGCAAGGGCAAAGACGGGGCTGTGGGGACACAGATCCACACCACCACAGCCCTGAAGCTGTGGCCAGAGCCACCAGCTGGGGGGCACAGGGCCTCCATCCCCAGAGAGGGCACCCAGCTGAGCTCCTACACTCACAGGATGTCTCTTCATGCCTGCTGCAAAACAAGGAGGCAGTGAAGGCAGAGCCTTCTTCCATGGCTGCTGGCACTGCCACCTGAGCGTGCTGGCACTGCCACCTGAGCATGCTGGCACTGCCACCTGAGCATGCTGGCACTGCCACCTGAGCGTGCTGCCACGGCTGGTGAGGAACGACTGCTCAGAGCACCTCACATAGGGTGCAGCATATGAAGGCAAAGAAAGCTATGGAAGACTTGAAAAGCCAGGACTCAGACCCACCCCCCAGGGCAGGGTCAGCAGGGATCACAGCAGATGATCCTGTCTCCAGGCACCTCTGAAGGTGTTCAAGATGCTGCGTGATCCACCCAAAGGACAGGTTCCCCAGGGACTTTCTAGCTTTAGGGGGCTGAAGGGCAGGCAGAGGGCAACAATTCTTAGCTTTGCTCCACTTATGCCTGGCCTTCCTAGAACACCTTATGCAGAAGGATCCTGGCACCAGGTCAGACACAGAGCCAGCTCAAAAAGCCCTGCTCACACACTGGGAAATGCTGCTTTCTTTGCTCTCAGACAGGAGTATCAGAAGATATTTCTTGGATGCACCAGGTTTTGGTTAGTCTCTTCCTGTTGAAAATCTGAATTGTTATTTAAACATAATAATCCACTGGTGTCTAAGTGAGCCTCATACAAAACTTAGAAGGCCCAGCTGCATTAAATAAGAGTACATTCTGTGAGAGGAAAAGCAGCAGCACAGTCCAGACAATAAGATGTCGACTACCTATGAAAAGAAATGAGTATAACAATAGTCACTGGAAGCGCTTGAAACCCAGTATACTTGCTAGAACACGTATTCACTGTCTTAGATCTCATTTTTAACTTCCACAACTACTTACATAAGAATACCAACTTCCTCTCCAGACTGCCCCACCTTCACCGGCTTCATTCATGTTTGCAAGAATGCATTTTGCCTCGAGAAATCTGGCAGAAAATGGAACTCCTGTCCTTCTCTCCTTGCTGGGTATTTATGAAAAGACTTACAGTATTAAAAGCTAAAGAACTGGTTCCACAGAATTCCACAGAGATAAACACACAATTTGGTGCAGATACTGCCTGAATTTCAGTGCCATTTGCATTCAGCTAAGAGGGAGCAAAGACTTTTGATTTTCATCACTAACTAGTCACATCCCTGGATACACAAAGTAAAAGACAAATAACACTTGCATGTGAAAAAAGAAGCATGCTTTAAAATATTCACCCTTGAAGCATATTTCATACAGTCCAAGCACTTTTAAACTAATCAGTTACATCCAGGTATTTTTTGAAAGCTAGTAAGGGAGTATTTAGACCTTCCTCCATACCATGGGCTTAGGAAAAAGTATTCCTTCAAAAGTAAGTATACAATAAATCTATAAACACATAATTTATCTAAATGAAGTAAAAAATGCATTTATAGGCTGTTTACATTTCTAGTTAAAATATTTAAATTAATATTTAATTCCAAGATATATATGACATAATAAATATAATCAAACCAAACCAAATTAAAATAATTTCGATGTATGAGTTGGAAATACTCAAAGATTACTCTGAATAAAGGAAGAAAGAAATTTTATGATAGAGATCTAGAAGTTGAGAGAATAACTTACAGTCAAATGCCAAGGTTTTACACTGTCAGTTATGTAAAACAGCGTAAGACAAGGCAGCTGAATTTGTAACTCACAAAACCCTGACAAGTGTGGTCAACCTCCTGAAAGCCGTAATTTATTATCAGAAATGTCACGCCTACACAATAGCCTTATTGTTGATTCATTAGGTAATTTCCCTTGAAGACCAGCTGTTTCTAGTGTGGTGGGATGAATAATGAGAAAGATATTTAATGTTCAGGGTACAAATGACAGACATAAGGAGGTTCTAACACCACCAGTGTCTCACCGCCTACGGCACCAGCTCTGTTCCAGGGGGTAAAGGTCCTACACCTCCCACTTGCACAGAAAACCTCCCAGGTGTCAGAAATGCTCAGAGGGCAGGTTGCTGTGCAATACCTTCAATAGAATCAGGAGACCCATGTGATATGGCCAAGCAGGCCTTGGGCTCATTGTCACCTTCTATTTCCATTGACATGCCCCAGGGGTAGATGCTTTCCCCTCCCAGCAGACTCAATTTATTCCCAGGTGCTCCTCTGAATGTCTCGCCACCGGTGCAGCTTGCAAAAGACAGTCCCCACAGCCACGCTCCAGGCAAGCTTTTATCCTGTTTTCCAGAAGTGCCTATTTTTTTAACCTTAAGCCAAGTACTATCTAGATAATAATTATTAAACTATAATTTACTACAGCTAGTAGTACTATCTGCTAGTTGTTTGGTTTATTTTTTTAAATTTTACACGAATACATTATTTGTCCCTCAAGTGATCCCTCTGAGGGCTACTTCTCCATCATGTTAAGTAACACTGCAATTAAAGTGAGTTAAATTCACCAATAAGCAGACAAGCACCATGTGCTGTATGGCTGGTGTTCATTATGCTCAGTACATTAATGCCAACAGTTTGTCACTGCTTCTCCTGTTACAGCCACCTAAACTGCAAGAACCAGGAAAAAAAAGAAAAATTTGTTTAAAGGCTGTGATAGATCAGCCCTTTAACGTGATTCCGGAATAAAAAATCAGGTGGAACCACTTCTTTGCCTTTCAGAATGTATTTGTTTGGAAACATAACTGCCAAGCAGGACCACAATGCTGCCCAGGGCAGGCTTCGAGGGGAACCCCTGTGGCTTTGGTTGTGCTCCCAGAGGCTGCAGCACAATGGAGTCTGGACACGCTGGCAGCCACCTCCACAGCCGAGTCAGGAAACATTTACAGTGTGCTGATACAAGGCCCAAAGCTCCCACTGATATTTCAATAAAAAGGAACATAACTGCTCTCTACCTTGCTTAGTGATGGCTTATGCTTTGAGATAGGACAATTCAAGTTCTAAAGGCCTGTCCTTGCAAGTGTCCTTATTCCGCCTACACTTTGCCTTAAGTTGCAATTATATATACACTTTCAATTGGACGTGGTTTTAGGAAAATGAACAGAAACCCCAGACAGTAAGCATTCTTTCAGTATTTCTTTCTGAGGTCAGATGCACTGACATGGCACTTCAAACATGATTGTTTTTCAGTGACAGCGCTATATGAGGTAAATAATTTACTAAATATCTTCCTCTCAGATCTTACTTATGCGGCAGCTGAGATCAAAATCAAGTTATTGTCCTACTCCAGCTATGGGGTGGAGTGTAATAAAAACCTGGATTTACAGTTAATAAGATCTGCTGACTTTGTGACTCCTGTCTGCATTTTAGTACTGCACCACTGCTGAATAGCTCTGCATCCTCTGACACCAGAGGAGGTGCTCTCTGTCATCACAACCACATTGTAGTAATTCTGTTCCTTTTAAAACTGTTCCCCCCCATGCTTTAATTTAATACAAACCATATTCAATATTTTTATTATCAGAACACCTGATGTGAAGACCCTGTGAAGATCTTTTTCCCCTCACATACGGGAACATTATTCCTCTGTCCAAGCTCTCCACTCTTGAGCTCTATGACTTGTCCCACAGAAAGGTGCCCATTGATTTGGGTGTGCAGGCCTCCCTTGGCAAGCTTGAAACCTTCCTCCCTGTTTGAAGTCTACAAATTTTAAGAGTGGTTCCCACAATCCTTAAAACCGGCATAAGTCACAGCCTGATGCTATTCTCCATAGTAGGGGCTTAAATTTGAAGTCACTACTTGTCTAAATATGAATAGAGCTGAGAGAACTGTTTGGGATTTATATTGCTGGAACCTTGTATTCGCTTCAGTCTACCTCTTTAAAACATAGATATGGATCCTGGTTTCCTTCAGTCACGGGGGAAAATCACAGGTACATGTGCGAGGGTGGCACAAGGGTGGTACATGTCCGGGTGCGCCCAAGGGGTCACATCCTCCACTCGCTGGGGAGCGTGCTCCTCCAGAAACATCGTGCGCCCAGGGCTGTGGCACTAGCCACTCTCATCTCTATACAATCTCGGTGCAATTAGCATTTAATCACGTACTTCTTTCTATCAGACATTTGTGATCATCAAAAACCCAAGCCAAGAAACCTGTTTGCCCTTCCGAGAAGCCTCCCATGGCAGAAGCCTCCCGTCTGTTTTGGTGCACGGCTCCTTTCCAGGAATGCCGGGGCACGCTGCGTTGGGACGGGTACACATTAGGAACCAGCAAGAGCTGAAGAGCCCCTCCCTGGTCACTCGGCTCAGCAAGCCTACAGGGACACAAGCCATGACACTGACTGCTGTGAGGAGGGGACTAAACCCCCTTTCCTATTTTTTGCCCCATTAGGCTTTCAAGTCCAAACATGGAGATGTGCTCAGTGTGATTTCTCCATAAGGAAATTTATAAACTGAGACCCATGACAGAGTTCTTCCAGCAGAAGAGGTTTTACAATTAACAAAACCTTGTTCACTGCTCTGTTTTAGAATCTGATTATTGTTCTACATTTATCTTAAGCAAAGTGGCTGACAAATAACTGCAAAATAATGTGATAAAAACCATTCATAATGCCAGGTTATTCCAGGTCTTTCTCCCTAACTATTTATGACAAGGTAATAATGCTGGTTATGCATTTGTCTGACTTTAAATTGGTTACTAACGGCCATGATGGATGAGGGGAAGGATCGCCTTATTCAGAAAAGCAGCTCTTGATTTCTGATCTCATTCTTGCAGGTAATGAATTATATCTAATTAGTAGGTTCCAAATCTAATCAAGAGGTTGAGATGTTGACCCAGAGCAGCAAAAGAGGGTGAGGAGGCCTCCTTTTATGTTTTTTGCTTATCTTAAATAAAGAATGCTTCATAAATACAGTCTTCTGGAGAGCAATGACTACACTAGCTAAAGATGGAATCAATTTTAAAAGTCACTGTTTCGGTTAACAGTTTAATGAAACTCATCTCCACAGATGTATTCCTTCCACTGGGAATGTAAACTCCTTATTCCTCATTATGGTCTATTTATTTTATTATTTAGGAAAAGTATGAATATTGTTGTTGTTGTAAGCAAATCAGGCTCCAAGAGAAAGAAAATACTTTTGATTCTATGAAAAAATTCTGTGAGTTAAGAAAAATTTCCATCAGAATTCTTAAGAAATAAACAATTAAAAAAAAAAAAAAAGAAAGGAGCTGGAGTAGCAAAAAATAGCACAAGGAATGAATAAATTAAAAAATGTTTTTCACTTTTACATCATAATAGCTGCAAAGCAAACAGAGCTCTACTTCTAACAGCATTTTGATCTTATAAGCACAATTTTCCCCGTCAGAGACAGAGAAGTGAATATAGGAGTACAAAATCCACCCTGCAATTCAGTCAATCAATGAGTCGTGTTTGTTACTCTTTGGCTTTCACACGTGACCTAAACCCACTCTTTAACACCTAAACAGGTTCAAAGGTACCTGTGCAGTGTTGATACCTGTGCTGCAATTAATCACCTGCCCAGACCTGCAGGAGGATCCATGGCCACTGCATTGAGCCCTGAAATGCAGAAGGACGTTTAGCAGCTTCTCTTACTTTCCTTCGATGATTATTTTTAAATTCTCTGTTAAGATCTTTCAAGAAGTGTCAGTTATTAAAATAAAATTAGCATTTAAAAGATGAACATCTTCTGAGTTAGTAATCCAGGCCCATGCCATATGGTTTACATTCATAAAAAACACAATATATTATACAAGTTCTTGAGATGCTGTAGCTAAAGCTGAAGTAAATCTCTGTTTTAACTGAAGTCCTGAATAGGCCTATGATTTTCCTGAATATTGATCCAGTCTTTCTACCTTAAACTTCCTAAATCTAGTGATAAACCTTAGCCTAAAAAGGACAAAATCCTAACCCCTTGTTCATAATTTGTGGATTTATCCCTATTCACAGCAAACTGCAGCTGAATGTGACCACAAGAGCTCCAAGCCCTTCTGACAGGAATCCACCCTGGCCAGCTCCGCCGCATGCAGGCAAGGGCATCTTTGGCCATGAAGTCTGCTGGGGGAAAACAAACGAAGCCAGGGTGGAAAGTAATGTCCGGAAAGTACGGCGGCAGCAGGAAACGCCCTGCGTGCCCAGCTGAGCGTGCTGCTCTCATGGCAGGTGGTGCAGCAGCACCCACGGGCCAGACAAGCTGCCTGCTCTGGGGATGGTGCTTCCCCACGGGCCAGCCACGAGCACAGCAGCCCACCCTGCCTGCGCGGCTCAGGACGCGCCTGGGCCAGCTCCTTCCGTGGGGCAGGAGAAGCTTTGAGGGCTTCACCTGGATTCACAGCTCCTGCTGCGTGACCCAGGGACGGCTCGGCTTCACCCAGTTAGGACCTTTTGCTGTGGGGATAAAATGATTCTCCCGAGAAGGATTTGGAGTGCAGCACCTCCACTTCCCCAGGTCTGAGTAAGGTGATGGAAAACAGGGCCAAACCCAAACTGCAGCTCCGCTCACAACGGGCTCTGCTGTACCTGCAGTGAGCGCTCGGCGGTAACGAGCCAGCATGCTCAAACAGAAAGCTGAGGCAAAGAGCTTCTGATTCATTACAGCATAACTTTTCTACACCAACAACGAGATGGACCTGGAAGCCTTAAAGCATACTGAGGTGGTCTGAGTCCCTGTGTTTGTGTGGTGACACCGTGAGCACGTAGGAGCTCAGAGGACACGAACTCCCTCCTTGACCTGGGCAGCCCGAGTGCACAAGTCTCAGAACTGCTGACTGACCTTTGCTTTCCCAGAACAAGCAGAGTTTTATGTGTATTATTTCACTATTACAAGTGAAATAATCAGAAGTCTTCTGGTGTTTTTACCTGCCAGAGTCACTATATAACTCTTATTTCTTGTTTTGATCTTGATAATTTGAGAATCTCTTCAGTGCACATGGTGTTCAGATCACTGCCCTTTTCAAGGATGTTTTGCCAAACCACAAACCAGCTTTGTGTAGTCAAACAACAAAAGGAGACACTTAAAAACCCCTAATGATTGCAAAGGGAGAGCTGAACAGAATGAACTAGAGCCATCCAGTGTCCCGCTTATGTTTAACATTACTAAGACAATGTTAGAGCTTGATTAGTATGTTACCGAAAAGAGGAGGACTTGATTGTTTTATCCTGGAGCACCCATGCTCCCAGCTATTAAGTCTATCCACCTAACCTTGTTCCAGGGCACTGCAAACAGGTACTGTTTGGGAAGAGGAGCATTTGCTTGCCAGGCAGACCGGTGAAATGATGGATTTATAGTGCTCTGTCTTTCATCTAACGAGGCTAAGTGACCAGTTCCAACTATGCCTGTTTCTCAGGCAATACTGGTTTTAAGAACTTATTTTTAAAGCCAGACAACTCTGCTTTGTGCATGTATCTATTAATTTATGCATTTCCGAAGATCACCACAATATTTATTCTGTTATTAAATTCTGTGTCAGGCACTAATGGCCTGTAATTATCTTTGAAATTGGATTTGATGTTGCAAAGTTACATAGTACAGACAAGTGCCCTAATGATGTCAGAGTTTCATCATGAGAAACTGTTCTGATGCTGCAATTTACTTAGGAAACACACCTGCTATGCAGAGCATATGAAAACAGACCAACAGTGAGCCTGACTTAAAAGCCAGAGCCCAAATATCCCAAAACTGTAGGTCAATCCATTTCAAAATGGCCAGAAAAAAACAGTTATCTAGCTCATATTCTGCTGCTTGTACTCCCCTACATGGACATATCACTACTTTTTCTTATTTAACAAAAGAGTTCACAACATACTTCCACAAAATTAGCATAAAAACAAATGTTTGTGAGTGGTATTTCCTTTGTTCCCCTTGAGCCTGGCCAAACTAGCATATTCTATGTCATTCTTTCTTGTGAACAAATGGCTGAGAGCTATCGCCTCCAATTCCCCATTAAAGCCCTTGCCCTCACTCATTCTGTCTGCAGAGAGACCAGAACCCCCCCAGCAGCAGAACCCGCTGCCATTAATTCAGTTACCCGGGGAATTTCACACCTTTGCCAGGCCCTTTATGGTTCTCATTTTAGTGCAACCTAATCTCCAATGGATGCGGAAAGCTGTGAAGAAGGGCAGCTCAAGCTGAAGGCAGCAATTAAATGATAATTAGGGCTTTACTTCATCTTGTGATTGATAGAGGTTCACTGGACCCAAACTGCATCTTGTCATGTGCTAATAGGCCTGGCAAGATACTCCACTGTGTCTGAAGGATTTTGCCTTATCTCAAGAGAGATAATCTACTCAACAAGTAATCTCCTGCCTGTGGTAAAGTGCCACTGTATATTTACCAGGCCAGTATTCTTCATGGTTCAGCTCTGAACAAGCCCTAGGACTTCCTTAGGAGCAAGGAAGCCAAGGCTTTCTTTCCTGTTTTCAGGCTTCTGGGTGCCCAGTTCCTTCTAGGTCTCTTTGTTCAGGTGCTTAATCTCCCTTAAGCACATCCCTTCCCAGCACAGACCCTCACAGGAGCCACCACCTTGGAATCTCAGCCATGGAAAACTTTTGGACCATTTTTAGTCTATTTACTGTTCCTGAGGAAGTGAAATTCCTGAGGAAGTGAAATTCCTGAGGAAGTGAACCTGCAGCCACAGCCACAGCCCCAAGCCAGGCACACGGTGAGTGGGAGGCAGAAGCCAATGCCCATGGTCTGGGGCTGCAGCTCCCATACTCCTGTGTCTTTTGGGCCTTTGTCAGCCCAATTACTTATTATAAACAATACAGTTTATCTTTATCAGAATCATTATCTAAATTGGCTACATGACACATGCTGTTCTCCTAACTGCACTCCCGGGAAAATGTGCTATAAAATCTGTGATTTTGTACTTTGTAATTATCCCTCTATGGGCTATAAAGCATTACCCTGGTGTTTAAAATAGGTATAGCTAGCATTTTCCATTGCTCAGAGTGGAACATTTATTCTACCTCAGAAAATAAAATGCAGCAGAATATTTGGTGCAATCAAGCAGAGGTTTGCTGCAGCCATGTCCTGACTGCTGAGTTTACTCCACAGACAAAGGAATTTCTCATGATGTGCTCCATTTTTATTATGGACTTTCTTTTTCTCTGGGCAAGACAAAGATGACTTAAGATAGTGTGAAGTGAAACATGGCCTTAGTTGGCATTTTAGTCTGGAAATGATGAGGTGTCAACAATAACAGTTAACAGAATCATACTCCCAGTGCCATTAATTTTCTCTTTTCAGTATCCTCCACATTTCCTGTTGTAAAAATGCTGGCCAATTCTTCCCTGTTGCTGACTTTTGTTTTCCTTACTGTTTTGAGAAATTCCTCCTTCCTCAGGATTTCTAAATCTATTTCACACAGTGCCAAGCCAGCAGCTCTCCACATGATTAAAACAAAACACTTTAGTTCTAAAGAGCAAAGACCTCACCTCCCATCTTGCACAACATGAGGTGTCCCCGGCCTCCCTTTTTAGCTGATTCTGCTTGCTTGATGCACTTTCAGAAGTTCAGTAACTAGCAGTGGAGGGGTCATGTTTGCCCTCAAGTTGCTGCTTTTCATGCTTGACATGTTTTTCTACTGTCCAGTCCCTTAGCTGCAACAGGGTCAAGAGGATGGAGGGAAGGGTGGGGGTTACAGAAAGGGTATTGTATTACACAAACCCCAAAAGGTTTTGGTTACAGAACGTATATTGTCCATGTCTGTTGGGCTTGTGAAGAAGTATCAAGTTCACCACATTCTCATTTAGGGACTTTGATCCTTTCAGTTAAAAAGAAGCTGCTGAGAATTACTCTGCAGAGCAAAGAAATGAATCAGTTGTACTCTCTCACCCAGCACTGAGGAATGCCAATATTTCTGTTAGCCAGCCCAATCCTAGGGAGATTTACCCAGCTGCAGAGAGGCTGGAAGGGGCTTAAGTCTATCAACACAACCACAGGCTCCCCCTCCTTTCAAAAGGGCTCAAGCACCTCTTATGTTGCCTGACTTTCAGTGATGTGGAGCCCTTTACATGTCTTTGGGTTTGAGTATTTTTATGCTCCTTCTGCAGCTAAAGCAGCTGTGGGGACAGCAGCCATGAATCTTGTCTCCTCTCCCCATCTCTCCTTCTCTAGGTTATCCATGATTACTCAGGTATTCCTGCTTAGGTAATTTATCAGTCAGATAAAAATATATCTGGAATCACCACAGCAAGTTGTTTCTGCTGCTATTTCCTGTTGCCCTGAGAAAAGCTCATGAACTTTCATTCTCCCGGAAAGTATGAAATTCTGTAATTGTCTTTACCCATAGGAGACCCTGTATTTTTTGCTTGGAACATATTTATGCATATACTGATAATGTTTGGGGGTTTTGGGTCTTTTTTCCTTGCATTTACATCAGTAATCTTTGTAAATATAATTTTTATGGCCTGGCGAGCTGTGATGTGCATGCTGGCATTGCTAAATCAGGGAGACCATATTTATATATGGGGGTTTTGTCTGCATTTACTAAAATAAGAGACTCAGAGCCATCAGGTGTTTCAGGGTCCATGCCTGAGCATCATCCTGAGGGCAGAACCTAGCCTAGACAGGGACTCAGAAACTGCAATAATACAGAGCATGGTAGGTTAGAAACTGGCATTTCTTTTGCCATGGAACAGTCTGTTTCCCCTGGCCAGGACACAGATCGGGGCTTTGCTGGGGAGCTGCACAGCCCAGGGCAGTGCCCAGACTGACTTTGAGAGGTGCCTTTCAGTATTCCAGTTTCCCAGGGAGTGGCCACATGGACACCCACACAGAGCCTCTGAGCCCAAGAGCTCTGTGTGAAGTGATGCCCCCGTGAATGGGGTCAGGAGGTACCAGAAAGGCATCATGAGGCGTTAGCTGATTTTTCAAGGGGCTCTGTTTTGTTGCATTAGCAATTTTCTACAGCATTAAGCAGTTTCATGGTACATTGTACTTCACTGCCTGAGATGGGACACAGATTGTTTTCAGACCTGAAAGGTGACAGATTTCAGATATCAAACATCATGCTAGACAGGGAGACTTGTAACAGACCAGCAGCCATCTGCCAGAAACTTTCCAGTTCACCAGACCTGGTCTCCCTTCCCAGGTCTGCAGTCCCATCAAAGCCCTGCTCCAGCCTTTTGGCAAGCTGCTGCATCAGTGCCTGGGAAAGTGCACATCTTCATTAATCACTACCTAGGCCTGTCTAACCTGTTTTCTCTCCTTGCTCCAGCCCTCCATCCTTTCCCTTCCTTCTTCGTTCTTACCTTTTCTCTTTAAAGAGTCTTCATCTTCTTTTTCTCAGGGAAATTATCCAGAGATACTAACAATAAATAGAATAGCTTGGACAATTGTTGGGTCAAGAGCTTCCTTTTCATATGACAAATATATGTATTTCAATCACTATTTCCAGTTAAATTTATATTTCCACTTGTTCCTTCCAGTTATACACAGAAAACAACCAGTTACTGGCATTGTTGCTGCAGTGTGAGCAGCTGTACAGGAGGTGTCTTAGGACAGATTTTAAGAAAAAAATGTAGGACTTGGGGAAAAAGGAAACATTACAGAAGGGCTAGATAATGTATCACCTGTATGCCGTAAGCTGCAGTCTTGACTTTGAAGAAATAAACCAGACCAGATCAGTCTTGGCACTTTAAGAACAGCAGTCAAGAGCAGCACGAGACACGATGCAACCTGCACAACACACCTGGGCTCCACTACACAGAGCATCATGAAGGGCCACACCAATGCACAGGAATAGCACAACATCTGGCTGAACCTCTTCACATGGGACACGAAGGAGAACTCAGGAGTATCTGCAGGCTTGAAGGAAGGTAAGGAATTCTGCCTGAGTACAGAGGTCTTTTTTCTTTAAAATCTTGTCTTTCAGAATCACATGACATTTCTAAAATAACAACAGTGATAATTTTTATTGCTGCTTAATTTCCAGTTTGAATGTTCAAATTTCAAAGAGGTTGGAAGTTCTGTCCCACTTAAAATTTCACAAATATTATTAGAAATTATTGCTATATTATGGTAACTGGAATATTTAATAGAATCAGAGACTCATAGAATATGTGGAGTTGGAAGGGACCCATCAGGATCATCGAGTCCAATGCCTGGCCCTGTGCAGACACCCCAAGAATCCCACCCTGTGCCTGAGAGCGTTGTCCAAATGCCTCTTGAGCTCAGGCAAGCTTGGTGCCGTTATCACTTTCCAGGGGGGCTGTTCCAGAGCCCAACCCTGCTCCGGGCAAAAACCCTTTTCCTGATATCCAACCTAAATGTCCCCTGACTCAGCTTCAGCCGTTTCCTTGAGTCCTGGCACTGGTCACGAGAGCAAAGAGATTGGTACCTGCCCCTCTGTGTCCTGTCCTGAGGATGCTGAAGTCCACAGGGAGGTCTGACCTCAGTCTCCTCCAGGCTGAACAAAGTGCCCTCATTCCTCCTCGTAAGACTTCCCCTCCAGAAATTTTCATAAATTGTCAAAGGACACTTATAACAGGCAGCCCTCCCTTCTCAGTCAGATAAAGCCTGAATTAAAGAACGCATTAAAAGGCATATAAAAGCATATGTGTGAAGGAAGAGCTGTTTGCTGGAAAAGGACACAGATAAAAAAAATCCCTGGAAATGTCATCATGTACTGTTTGTAGATACAGCTGTACCTGTATCTCTAAATTACAAATGATAATGAGGTGTAAAGATTTTATCGGATACCTGGCCGTCTTGAAAGACCTTTGTGTGTTGGCTGGTGTAGTCTCATATTAGGTGGTACGAATTCTGTTTTCTTTTCTAAGTGGAACATCAGATTACACAGGTCTTATTTCACTGCTGATTGCAGTCATCCACTTAACATCTTGACAGATATTCAAGAATGGAGCAAAGCTGGTGGTGCTGCTGAGTGAGGTGAACATCCATCCATCATCTGTTAGCAGGTCACTTGGAGGGCCAGGCCTCATGTCATTAGCCTGCAGTACACCTCAACTTGGTGGCTTTTTCTTCTTTTTTTTCTAATTCTTGCTAGCTAGGTTTCTCAACAATTTTGGAACAGCTTGTTAGCTGTCATTCCTACAAACAAAACCATCACTGAAACATCCTAGGCCACAGCTTGAGTAACAGTGGGAGCTTGTTATATTTTCTGGAGCTAACACCACTATGTGATGGTTCAGCCTATTTCCAGTGAGCATTGCCACTGCACAGTCAATGTGTCACGGAGGTCTCCAAATGCTTTGTTTACGTTTTACAGCATCAGGACTGCTGTCGCCTGTTGTGCCATCTCCTGCTCTGATGTCCCAGCCCACTCTGGACCTCCTGCGGAAGAAGACGAGCTCCTAGCTGAGCCCTGACTCTGTTGCCTGAGGGGAAAGCAGAGAAGATGAGGGCAGGACCGCGCTCCCAGCAGCCCCAGTCCCCAGCACCCTGCTGAGGTCATGCTGCTGCTCTCATCTGCGCTTCAGCCAAGGTGCCTGAAGAACAGTCACTGCCTGTGATCTGATCCCCTCCAGTCCTTGACTAGTCTTCCTGCAAAACAGCTTTCCAGCCAGGTCTGGCTGGGGATATCCCTGACTCCAGGTGACCTCCACACCACCTCTCCTGGCACTGGCAAACCAAGCGCCCAACAGTGCTGTGACCCAACAGAGCTGCAAACCAGTACAAGACAAAACAAGGACCTGAGAAGGACTTTTGCTCCATTGAAGGAAATACAGCTGTTGACAGTTTCTCCTCTAGATGATCACTTGTGCTCTTGTCATCCAGTAAGTTCATAGAAAAAATGGGATTTTGTCAAAGAAAATTTATCTAGTGGAAAGATTTAAGATGAGATACATGTAATCAATGTTTGCCACCACTGCCAACTACAGTGCAAGTGGCAGAAGCACCCCTGTTACCACACTGTGAGATGCACTGGAAACCTCTGCATCAGTAGGAACCTCACCCAGTAAGTAAACAGGTCGGTCAGCCCAACACTGAAGCATTTTGTGAAACACAAAGCTGAATGTTCTGTATTCAGTCATTACTGCTTTTGGCACATCGTTCACTCTCCTTTGTGACTCCTTATTTTGTCATCTTTCCTACTCAGTTACATTAAAAGAGGAACTCTCTTCAACTTCTTTAATGTTCTTAAACTCATAAACCACAAAGAACGTTCTAGCTCTGTCAGCCTGTAAGATGTATTACACAAATGGGACTTGTGCTCGCACCTCTGCTGAAAGACAGAAACAAATTCTTCAGCACTCAAGAAAAAGGATCATGTCTTGTCAACATGCCACTATGTAGTTTGACTTCACTGGACATCAGAGAAGAGTGATGTTTCTCTCTAACACTGTTCTCTGTGAAATAGTCTCTAACAAGAAGGAAAGAATACATATGCTACCTGCCCAGGTGAAATGGTTATCACCCTGTCTGCTTTCATCTAACAATGCAAAAATGTGTTTGCTTCTATTTAGGAAACACTCAGTGATATCATTAAAAGCCATGGATGAAACCATATAAAATAGATTTGCATTTCCTTGTCCCAGAATACTTGACATAACAAAGGGCATATACTCCTTAATGTAAATAGATCACACTTGCACAACACTATTCTAAATAAATCTGAGGCTAATGTAGTTTATGAGATACACTGAGGAGGTTAAATTGTTTCTGAGTAGGTGGTTAATTAAAGGATTTATTTTGCAGTTGCAGAGGACCCATAACTCATGAGTTACTGCACAATAAAAGTGTTGTAGATGTGTAAAATAACACCACGATTAACTCGCCCAAGCCACTCAGCCCCACACAGGTTTGTGTGCCCCTTCATTCTGTCAACAGCCCCAACCCAAAACTCAACCACACTGCAGCTTGGGGTTGAGATTGTTGGTGGTGGGGGGTTTGGATTTTGGTTTGGTTTGGGGGTTTTTTAGTGAAATAGATGCATCTGATCAAGCGGTTAGCTCAGGACTTCTGTGAGCTACAGAAGAAGAAAAAATATATATGGAAGATTAATTATCAGTCAAAAGTGGTCTGAATCAGAACAGAGAAACAGTCAGAAAAGACTTTTTAATATAATAACTCCCTGTTTCTCTCTCAAAACGCTCCTGAGGAGCTGTGAGCTGTACAGTGAAGCGTCCATCATACAATACACTGCATTTGTGTTTTGTTCAGCAAGGTCAAGCATCTGTTTTACCATTTCCTCAAAGTAATCTTAATGTTTAATGGAAAGTGACAAAGAGGAAGTGTGAAAAAATACAACATGGTTTTCCTTTTAGTTAAAACTGTTTGTTTTGGTCCATATTAAAAAAATTATTTTCCTATATATTTAGCCCTCTAAAATCCATGCCATTCGCCTAACAGCATTAATGATGTTAGGATGAATTATACAGAGAAATCAAATTTTCCGTAGCATTTGAACGCCATTAAAATGCCAAACAATAAACTACCAGACTGCAAATTAGATCACTGGAAATATCAAACACATTGCGGTATAAAATCCATAATTGCATTTAGCGCTTTGGCTCCCAGGGGACAGGCTGCTAAAGATCATCACTGTGCCACATATGAGAAGCTATTGACAGAACGATAAAAATCGACAGGCTAACCAAATAAACACTGCAGGCTTCATTAAATATTCAGCAACTGAAATTTGACTATCATGTGCCTTTTTTTCCCACTAGATGTGTCCTGCTGCAGCACTCAGGATTTCACCGTGACAGCAATGTGGGCGGCTGTGCCCCGCAGGGCTCACGGCCGAGCGGCGCAGGGCGCGGGCAGCACCAGCAGGTACTGGCGCCATCAATAAACACACTGCAGCCCAGACAGAGTGATTATTCTCCTGAATACATTATTAGCCTTGGCCCCGGGAATACCTCCAAAGACTTTAATTAGAGGAAGCATAATATCTGCAAAAGTTTAATACTCCTGCTAGGAGAACAGGGACATTTTGTCCCTAATGAAGCTGAGAACTAAATGGCCTCCTCTCTGGCCCCTTCTGCAGGTGGGTGCCACAGCAACCTGCCCACCCTGAGACAGGAGTATGCCCAGATGTTCCAGGCTGGCCAGGACTGCAGTGGGCACCTCTCTGAGCAGCACAGAGCGTGGTGCCCACTGCAACAGCCTAACCCCAAGGCCAGAAGGCACTCGTGGGCGCCAGGCCTGTGATGCTCATCTCTGCCTGGCTCTGACCTGGAGAAGGGCAATTTGCACTGTGTAGCTCTGTCTTTTACATGGTAAGAGGGATGCAGACAGAATGAGTTTCTCTGGCAGAAGACAGCACGGTAGTGATTTCAAATTTTACTAACCATTTATTTTACTTTGCTTTCTTGGATCACCTGCTGGCAGGAAGAGTGCTTTTGTGGCTTAAACAGCCATTCTTTCTGGTGACAGTGAGATAAACAGAGCTACAGAACAGTTGGTACAGGCAGAGGGTGCAGAGCCATGCCATGTGGCTGTGGAAGAAAAAGGAAACTAAGTAAAGCCAGTGTGCCCCAAGGAGTTCTAGAGCCCAACTGAACTTGCTGCTTGCAGACCCGGCCTGACTGAAAGGGTGAGAGACCGGGACCTGGAACAGAGCTTGCGTACTACACTGTTTAAAATATTTAAACTATACTGTTGTATTTCTTAAAATTACATTGAACGTTTCAAATCCTGGAATTAGTTCCCACAACTCTGTCAAGACACATTCTCGCCTGCTTGCATGCTCATGCATGCAGAGTGGCACGCTTACTGCTGCAAGAGAAAAAACAACAACGAAAAGGCTGTGCGTTTCCTCACTCTGTTCCTACAGGCCTTGAGCCTGAAATTAGAACAAATAAAATGTATAATGCATGCTCTGGAAGCACCCAATAGGGTTATAAGCAGCCATTCCCTCTTCATGGAGAAAAAGTTTATGTAAATGACTGATGACAGTGTTATTGTGTGAGGAATATCAATGGAGTAATTACAGTTACATAGCTTGCTGCTGCACTGCTGCTCTAAGCCTGTGTTAATTTTTCACACCACTCCCCTGGGAAGGATCGCAGTGTGCTCCTAAGAGCAGAGCTAATAATCGGAGCTCTGAGCCACTGCCGCTGAAACTAGCCCCAAGGTCTTTCTGAGCAGACTGCTAAACACTGCCTGTCTCCCCAGAGAGAGGAGAACAGAGATAAAATGATTAAAAACTGCCAAATTGGACTGGCAATCACTTGGCTATACTGTCAGCCCAAGACAAGACAAATCTCAGTTATTTTTCCTTTTGTGAGCTGAAGAACAAGGCCAGCACAAAGCAGCATGACTGCTAGCAGAGCAGTGGGCTGCCCCCGTTCCAGATCCTCACCAGTTCTGTGTCAACATCTAGAGACTGAAACAATACGTTAGTGATTTTATTTAACACCAACATAAATCCAGAATTGGAGAAAACCAAGTTCTATTTAGGCCTACTGGGACACTTATTAGAAGTCAATTCCACTTGTTTGATCCCAGGAATAATTTCAGAATTGAGCAGATCGCAGACCCAATAACTACATCTTCCTCCATATAAGCAGTTCTTTGAGGTGGAATACTGCTGATTCCATTTGTCCTGAAAATTACATATTCTGTCCAGCTCTACACAGTGAGAGATGGCACCAGGATTAAGTGACAGAACACATGTTAAATATGTAAATTAAAGTAAATGCGCTTTTGAAAGACTCAGGTGAGTTATCTGCACCTCAGTTGTGTGAACACTGCGAGAGCATCTTAAGCCACAGCTGATGATCAGTAACACAAAGTACCACTTCCCATGGGCTTGGAAAAATACCCCATAACAAAAAAGAAAAAAGAAAAATAGCCACAATTAGCCTACCAACTAGAAACCAGCATTAAGCAAGCTTGCAGTCCCAATACAAACCACGTCACAAAGGTGCATACACCTTTCTTGGTGAGGGGACAGGGAAGAACTACAGCCAGAATGGCTGTGGAGAATCCTACTGACCTTGTGCATGGCTGGTCCATAAGCCCTGTGTAAGCCAAATTTCCTGTGTGAAACCAGTCAAAATCAGTTGACATTGCTTTACCCCCATAAAGGGGCAAAAAGGTGATGGCTAGGGACCTCTTCTACTGCCCATCTCAGTATTTTTAGCTGGAGTTCACTGCATGAAATCATAAGTGCAGATGTCAGCCTTTGTGTAACCACCTATCAAGGCCCTTTTCCAGAGTCTAATTGTCAAGTGGCTCATGCATATTAATAACACAAGTTGGCTCCCCAATCCCTTCCTATTTATCCACAGAGAAGGGGATGACACAGGGGCTCTCCTCCTATACCCCAAAAATTTCTCAGACATTTGTTTGTGATTAAACCATTTGCTAGTTATTAAAAATACTTTAGCTAATACCCTTTTGAAGCAAGAGGAAGAAATCTGGCAGGACTGAACACTAGCAGCTGGCTGGGATAAAAGGGCTACAGGAGGCAACTTGCTCTGATAAATTCTCCAATTTTTCCAGTTTTCACTGAAGCATCAATTGCCCTGCCTGCTCCCCAAATATCTCATTTACAGGACAACTATTGGAGTTTCACAGGGATGAAGATGACCTCTTGTGTCTGTCTATAGGTCCGTGGCAGTGCCCCCAGGCAGGGCTGCCAGGGCACACACATGTGCCTGGGCACCCCAGCCCCCCACAAGTCTGCTGCAGGGAGGGAGCGAGCCCTGCACCTGGGGCTCTGCCAGCCTTGAAACCCCTGCCTGGAGCTGTGCCCCAAACCACTTTCATGCACGAGCAAACCAGGGTTTGGTCCTCCAGGCCCCAACAGGGACTGGGAAACAGGACATTTAAAAACCTGCAGGTGAAGGAGAGAGGGAAGCAAAGCACTCCCAGCACAGGAATTATTTTACTCTGTTTCCATTTCACAACAGTCCTGTTATAATGTTTTTGCGTTCAAATCTGCATCATGTCTGGAGTTGGTAGGAGTGGGATTCACCACCAGCCAAGGGATTCTCAAGGGGAAAGTCTGCAGCAAGCCCTCCTCTCTCCATCCCAGAGAGGCAAGGGGTAAGAGTCGTGCCCCGAGGGCTGCCTGAGCTGGGGGGCACACAGGGAAACACCACCCCGTGCCACCTACCAGGGGCACTGCTCAGACTCTTCCTCAGGAGAGCAGCGTGCTGAGGGCTGGGCACTGCACTGCTCAATCAAAACCACATCTCAAGCAGAGTATACTGCAGTTATTAAATTGGTTTTAGTTTATTTCATTGATAGTTCATTTTTAGCTGGTTCTTTTTGACCTGTCTCAGTCTTATCTGACATGCCTTGCAGGCCCACCATGGCTCACTCTGGCTGTGTGGAAAAAGCCACATCCCTCTCTACCACTTTGGTTTTCATCAGACTAAGGTAAGCTGAACCCTTTCCACCTATTCCAAAATTGATCTTGCACAGAGAAACAGCAGAACCATGACATAGATCTCCACAAAATCACATTTATTACCTCCCAGTTATCTATCAGTTAAAGAGAACATTTCCTCTGTAAAAGAAGCTGTTGGGAAAGTCTCTAAAGTAGAGTTGGGAATGATACGGCCACATCTACAGCCCTTTCCCCCTCAGCAGGACACAGTGGTATTCAATTAAAGAAAAACTATTCAATTAAGAGAATCTAAATAGGCATGTACTTGCAGTCTTGAAAAGTTTAAGTTGCTGGAGCTGTCTGCAGGGCATTTGTGCAGTGGAAACACTTTAAGCAGTTGCAGCTTGAGGATATTAAGGCCAGTCTGTGGATGTGACACAGCCCCGACGGACATCCCTCACCTCCTTGTCCTCAATGTAACACAGCCTTCCAGCCAGCTGACAGGCGTTTTCCAGTTATAACAACATGGGCTTGTTTACTGTGTTTGTTTCCTCATTTCCAATCTTAAAGAAAAAAATAAATCACTCTAAACTTTGATACACAAAAATACACCTTTTTCACACACTAAATACGTAGCCAATGCACACCAGCAGCATTCACTTAAAGTTATTATGAGCAGAGAGTCATATTGTAAACAGAACAACAACTTTCTACTTCTGCTGCTCTAGATCCAGATGCTTTCTCTGTTCTGCAACACTCCAGACACTTACGATTAAAAAGAACATACCAGGTATTACAACTATTAAACTGTTAGATACAATTTACAATGGCAATAACCCCCTTGTCACTGGTCCTTCTTAAAGTTAACCAGAAGTTTGTCAGATATTTAACAGCTCATGGAGTGAACTGAGTTTGTGACTTGTTTCACAGAAGTATGGTCAGTTATTTCTTAAAATCACCAGCATTTGTTTTAACTCAGTTTGCTCAAGTTAAGGAAAATGTGAGGCTAGCTGGTATGGGACTTTTTACTTTTGGTCTATTTATGCAGTGTCTCATTTCAGTCATATTCAGAGCAGCTCAGACCCGAGTCCTGCTCTGAGCTTGCAGAGTTGGGGTCCAGCACCTCCCGAGGCAGACAGTGCACTTTGTACCCTGCGGCAGTGCCGGAAGCTCAGGGCTGAGCTCTGGACAAAAGCAGCCCCGAGCCCCAGCAGCGCAGGCTCACGGCACACGCTGCCATGGGGGGTTTGCAGCAGGCCACAAGCCTGGCCCCTCGGGCTGCCCGCCCCGCATGCCATGTCCCACCATGTCCCATGGCAAGAAGGCTGGGGACTGTCAGCCTTGGTGTCCCTCCAGAAGTGTCCAAAGGGACCATTCAGAGACCGAGGGACGTCTGCTGGCTCATCCTCTGCAGCAAAGGCAGGAGAAGGCAGCAGACTGGCCTGAGTGCTGCACTTCCCTGGCCTCCAACTGCACCAGGAGATACAGGGCACAGCTTTGGCATGGACTAGGGTGGACAAGGGTGGTAGGACTGGCCAAAAGACAGGAGGAGAACAAGCATCCAGTGGTGCCCTCATTTTATAAGAAATTTAATAACTTTGCTAGAGAAGTACAAAACAGGAAAGCTGACAGTGCTCATCCACTGAAAGTAATGAGGTTTGACAGAATTTTCTCAAGGATCACAGGTTATAGGCTCCCCTACTACTCAAAAGCAAGGTGTTGTCAGGGTAGATGTGTATCTTTCCCAGAAAATATGAACAATTTAAACATGTGAGAGCATGTTGAAGTCATCATAAAGTTACTGTCATTTGTGTCCCTGCTAGGGTGAGCACTGCAAATGCAAACCAGCCTGGCCTCAGGACAGCCACCAGCATGATGCAGCCTGGGGAAGGATCAGCAAAAGCTGAAGATGAGAAAATGACCAGATTAACATTTTGTGACTACATGTCCCCAAGCTGAGTGTGTTGCCTGCCACCTCTGGCTAAATTCACACAGAATTTAGCTCCAAGCTTCCCTGGACTTTTTGCTTAGCAAAGAATCCTTGGGTTTAGTAATTCCACCAGATGATAAGAGCAGTTTACAAAATGTCTTAACTTCTCTATTTCTGGAGAGCTGATAATTTAGGGCTTGACACTACGTGCAAGTCTTGCCTGAGCAGGAGCCCTGCATGGTGTAATCGTTTCCTGCTGCGAGGGCACAGTGTCTGGATCAAGGCTCACAGCTGACACGCTCCTGCCTGACATCAGGCTGGATCAGACGCCTCTCCATGCCATTGGCACACTGCTGCAACCATCCCTTACCAGCTAACTTTCTCTTTCAGTGGCACGAGTGGTGTCAGTGTATGAGCCGGGTATTTTGATTTTGGAATGAACTGGGAGGTGCAGATTTTATTATGCTAATGAAATAAGAACACAATAGTCCTCTGAAGCATGCAAGCCAGAGGCCAGGGGCAGTGCTAAAAACTTCTCCCACAGGAAAAACAGATACAAAGCTGGCTTTGAGAGTGGGCGTCTTCTACACTAACCACTGCATTGTCAGAAACCACAGCTGTCCACCACATGAGTGAGCTCAGATGGGCCTGCCTTGGGCGTGCTGACAGGTCAGTGCCTGCAGCGTGGTGCTCCCCTGCAACACAGGGCAGCTCCTCGAGCTCTGAGTCGGCAACCTCAGAGCCCAGCACCCGCGAGGACACGTAAGGCACCGAGCTGAGCTGTGCCAGAACTGCCCTGTCTGTCTTCCTAAAGGCAAGGGGCTGAATGGCCTCCCTGGGCATTGCTAACAGAGGCGGTTACACACTCACACTCACACACACTCACACAGACACGCACACACACACAGACATGCACACTCACGTACACACTCACATGCACACTCACATACACACAGACATGCACACAGACATGCACACTCACGTACACACTCACATGCACACTCACATACACACAGACATGCACACAGACATGCACACTCACGTACACACTCACATGCACACTCACATACACACAGACATGCACACAGACATGCACACTCACGTACACACTCACATGCACACTCACATACACACAGACATGCACACAGACATGCACACTCACGTACACACTCACATGCACACTCACATACACACAGACATGCACACAGACATGCACACTCACGTACACACTCACATGCACACTCACATACACACAGACATGCACACAGACATGCACACTCACGTACACACTCACATGCACACTCACATACACACAGACATGCACACAGACATGCACACTCACGTACACACTCACATGCACACTCACATACACACAGACATGCACACAGACATGCACACTCACGTACACACTCACATGCACACTCACATACACACAGACATGCACACAGACATGCACACTCACGTACACACTCACATGCACACTCACATACACACAGACATGCACACAGACATGCACACTCACACACAAGCACGCATGCATGCACGCACTTCTGTTTGGCCCTTCTCTATGTGGCAATTTTTACTAGCGCATCACACCATCAACATGAGTGTACAGAGCAAACCTCCAGCTGAGCACCTGCATGATCCCCTGGCTGGCCCAGCTTTGGAGGTGCTGTGCACGATCCTTCTCTCCATCCGCTGTTTGCCCTGTCACCATCTTACAGTACATGCAGAACAGCTTGGGTCTTCCAGGAGAAAAAGCACACAACAAGCCGTTATTAAAATTAGTTTAGTAAACAATAATCAGAGGAATAGTTAATAAGCACAGCTTTGCTGTATTAAGTAGGAAATTAGATGCACTGTCCCATTACTATTTTGAGTGAGAAAGCAATGATGCCTTTAATTATGCATAGTCTGCTTTATTTGAACTGTGTTGGCTGTTGTGAAGGAAATAATCAATGTAAACGCCTCCTGAGGTCGCTCCTGAGGCAGCCGTGAAATGAACTAAGTGAGCAGAGCAGTGCGTATAATCATATCAAGCAAATCCCCAGGTACCAGCCTGAGAAACACACACGTATGATTTATACACTCTCCACAACTCAACACTGACACCCCGAGCCATTTTAACAGCAGAGCCTGCATGCTGCTCTGTGTTCTTACCTAGCCATAACAAGTCAAATTTCTGACGCTGAAACGAATCCCGTGCATTTTAAAATTAACACAGCCTACCCTGAACTCTGTGGGAATCCTGCTTGATTAGAGATTGTGGAACTCGACTCCTGTTTGAAACCAGTTTGTGTTCTAGGGGCCTTAAGCAGAACTGCCTGAAGAATTTCTGCACACTAAAGTCAATCTTCAGGAGAAGTTCAACGTGAAATAAAGTTTAGAACCAAACTCCACCATAGTGAGAGATGCAAGATTCAGGCTGGAGGAACTACCTTTTAATTTCTGTATTTATTCAATAGCAAACTATTATCTGAATTTATTTACGAAGCTAATCCGAATTTATGTTTGTTTTTCATATTTTTGAGTTCAAGCAAATATTTTAAATACAAGTATCCACCTTTAGTTTGAATTGGCAGCACCTGTGTTAAACCATGCAGAAGAGAGAATACAACACCCAAATGAGACTTTCTGTGCAGGTTCCTTCACCAGCCACTTTTTGGGGACTGTGGTGCTGTGGCTGTGTCACAACTCACCCCACCCCTGCCCACATTTCATTTCTGTGGAAGCTGCACCAAGAAACTTTCTTTAAAAAAAAAAAAAAAAAGGAAAGAAAGGGAAGTTGTGTGATTCGGAGGATCACAGCTTGTAGAGAGATCTCAGTGTACACATCATGCCCCAGAAGAGCGGCTGGAGCCTCTTGTTGCGCTGCAGGAGCCCACGCTGCTGCAGAGAGCGGCACAGCAGAGGGGTCTGCATGGCTGCCCTGCCAACAGCACCCACTGCCCAATGCTTACACGGCGGGCAGCGGCCAGGAAGGCTCCGAGCTGTGCAGAGCCAGGAGCCTTCTGCCCCCTCAGAGCTTCCCTTCTGTCACACCTGCATCCTCACACATCTCAGTCTCTGCTCAACTTTCACACTGCTGTTGTCCCCCCACAGAATAAAGTTCCTCAGCTGTCTCATGCAAGGCCTCCTGCTCCAAAAAGCACCAAGGGAAGAGCTTTTTCTCACAGCTGAACTGCCACGGAATTTGCTCAGCACAGTTCCCCGACATCTTGTTGCTGCCCGGGCAGGAACCATGTCACAGCAACACAGAGGTTTGTTTCCCAGTGCCCATTCGGATGGTTGTGTACAGACATCTGCTCTCCACTCCACACACAGGATTTCTGCAGGTCCCTCACTCACGCGCTAAAGGGAGTTTGATCTTTCACTGAGACTTGCACTGGCATGAACTTCACCCCAAGGAGTTAAATCAGCTTTTGCTATGGAAACTCACATGATAAAAATAGATCCTCCAGCTCTACAGGATCTGTACTGTGTGTGATTTAAGGGCCTTTACTGAACTACCCTGCACAGTTTGTTTTATTGCACAAAACTGTATCTGTCAAAAATCTTTTTCTTTCCCCAAGATTCATTTGAATAGGTGCTGCTGTATTGATCACAAGATGGGAAAATACAGCCTCTTCTTCCCAAATGGAAAAGGAAAGCTCATGCTTCTTATCATTTTGTCTAGAAATAAAACTGTTAAGGAGTAAGAGCATATGGTGGTCCATAATTTTTATACAACCCATCCCTAGGCGTGCTACCATAAATCTGCTAACAGTAAGTAGGTCTGAATAGATGTATCCAAGATCACAAAGTGGTATTTTGTGTGACTTCAGACTTTTCAAGTCTACAAGCAAAACAGCTATGCCCAAAACATGCTAAAAACGTCCAACAGGAGACTAGGGGCTATTATTTGCATTCTTTGATGGATATGGCTATTTAATGTTCTTAAAAATGAAACACTGTAATGGTGATTCTAAAAAAAATATATTCAGCCCCATGTTTTCTGAGAGTTGGGTAAACACAGATTTGGGTATCAGGGTATTATTTTAAGATTATTTGAAATATTGTTGATTGATTTTAGTTTGGGTTTTTTTTAAGAGGGCTGTTCTGGTCACCTGAAAAGGCACATCCCGTCACTATAGGAAGGAAAAAAGCGACTGGCATGAGGCTCAAGGCAATGACAGATGAACTATCACCTCACTACCTGCCTAAGCGGCACTGTGCATTGAGGATATGATCTTTTTGAGCAGGAGGTAGAGCATTTCTCATCCCAGCCTCTTGCCTCACCCCTCTGTAACATGTACAAGGCATAAAAGCACTCTCTCAGCAGGTCATTGTGACGCTTGTGCTCATCTGCCAGCAGGACTGGGACAATGGGCTCTGCCAGTGTGTGCAGCCACAGAGCCAGAGCTGCTTCAGGAGCCTTGGATGAGCTCCTGTCCCACACTCACGGAGCTGGAACAACCTGGAACTGTTGTCCCTTCTCTTGAAACAATATGGTAGCGGTGAACAAGATTCCCAGAGTGGGGTGCACTGGAAAGTCCAGTCTGGCTGCAGGACCATGTGTCACAGGCGCTGCCACCCCCTTCACTTGTGGGGCTGCACTGACCAGGGACACAGTGGGTAGCCCTACGGGCTTCTTCTTCAGGCAGAACTTGAGGATTACATAGCCATATGCACATGTGCACACAAACACATCTGCACACACTCACATTTTCCAAACCCCTCAAAGAAAATAAATTTCATGAGCGTCGTGCATATTTTAAACTGATACCCTGGGGGATTTTCAGACCAAAAATGCCTTAACTAGAAAACTTCATGTTTTTCCTGCTCTCAAAAACTCAGAAGAATTCATATACAAACGATGACAAATACTTCATTCAAACAGACAGTTACTCCCAGAGCAAAGGGAATAGGGCCAGCTCAAGTAGTTCGGATGGCTGCATGCAGCTAGCCCCTTTGCTTCAAGACCACAGGAATTGTTTATCACTGAGACTCTCCCAAGCTAATTGAAACCAGTCCTGACTTTTGAACCTGCCAGCACTAAAGAAACTTTAAGTGTTTTCTCCTACTGAGATTTGGCCTATGGGGACTGTTCATTGCTCACCTCTCAGTCATTTTCAGTTCTTTTTATTTCCACCTTGAATGAATCCTTGGACTAAAAGATGCTTAAGCAATTCTCTGATAAAACACTTCATTTATATGACAATGAAATTTTGAGACAATGTTGCTCATTTTGCATCTTTAAGGATGTTGAATCCAAGTTTGGATTCATCATTATGGACTTCTATTATAAAACAGTTTCAATAGTTTGGGGGTTTTTGTGGTTTACAACTTACAAATGTAACTTATGCAAATGATATCATTAGCAGCACACAGCATGCTCTCACTTAGGATTTCCACAAGCTCTTGGTAGCAGAAATTTAAGCAAGGAATTGGAAAAACAGTCCAGTTAACCTGAAGCTGGTTTAACATTTTCTAAAAGCAACCTGAAAAACGTTTCCATCCAAAGGCAGACCAGCCTGGTATGTGCTGTACTGGACAGGTATGCTGGCCTGTGCTACACAAATAGTGAATGAATTTTATCCAGTACATATCTTCATTATATATATATATATATATATATGTATACACATATACATATTATCCTGTTATAACAGGATAATAATAATAACAGTGTCTAATGCTGCCCTACAAAAAAATATGTTGGAAAACATTGCTACCATGATGCTCTACTGCTAATATGCAATCCACAGCCTTACCATCAACAGAGAAACAGATACAGGTCACAGCACCAGATTCTGGCAGCCTGACATCCCAAGCTTGCATCTAGCCCTCCTAATTCCCCCAGGACACTGTTTGGTGCATCACAGATTAAGTCAGGACAAGCAGGCAGGCAGCAGCACATTTATCTTCTCTGCAAACATCAGTTCCAAGAGAGATTCCACAGATAAGACAAGTTCATTCAAATTCATTCATCTGAGAATAGAAACCTAAGCCAAAACTAACACGCATTTTATGCTTATTTACAGACCACCAGAGACTAAAGGATTCACCAAGAAATTCACAGGTACCTTGTCTGTAGCAGTAGTGAAATGCCACAACTCATTCTCCTGGGAGGTTTCACCACACACCAGCCTGAAGTTCAGCCTTTCCCCACAGCTCTTCTCCTGTGGTCCTGCTCCTGCTGCCGAGCTGACCTTGGCCCATGCAGCAGCAAGGAGGGCACTCTGTGCCTGGTGCTGTCTGGGCAGACGATCCACCTTGGTACCACAGCAGTCAAACAACTGCAAGTTTACAGGCCCTAAGAAACTCTTGCAACAGGATCACAAAAATAACTTCTCTGCACTCTTAGACTTAAGCACATTTATCTGCCCAGAAACTCAGGGTGCCCTGAAGAGCAGCACCACCCTTGTGCCTGCAGCCAGTCTGGTCCTGCAGCCCAGCCCAGCTCAGCCCCCAGGAAACAAGCAGGGTGGAGCTGCCATCTTCAAACTTCTGGAGAGCTTGGCAGCAGGCGAAGCCAGTAACAAGGAGCTACTGCCCTCATCTGTGCCTCTTGGGAGGAGACAAACAGAGGCTCAGGAAAGAGTGATAAAATGGTTTCGATGTTTGTCCTCAGGATGGTTCCAAGCTGCACTCATGACACTCTGCTGGATCCCTTGCTTAAAGTCCCTGGAAAGATCAGCTCCAGCCCTGACACTTTCTGTACATGATACATTCATTGCCTCAGTATATGAAATACAAGTGATGGCTCAAAAAAGAGGCGAATAAAGTTTAAACTTTTGTGTAGGTTGTGTCCAGAGGAAGTCTGTGCCCAGATGTTGCCAGTTCATAACCAGTCAGTAGCCAGGTCATAAGTGAATAAGATAGTGATGACGTCAGTGAACAAGAGAGAAGAAAGGATTTTCTCAGTGAACACATCATGATCTTCTGTAGAGAAAATGACAAATGCAATCCTCTTTTTCTTTTTATGCACCTTTTTCCAACCTTGCCTCTTTTGAACACGTAGCTGGTAGTCTGAGGACCTCACCAAAAGAGGACACAGAGCAACCCTACCTGTCCTCATGGAAGGACACAGGAGAGTAAACAGCACAGGACAGATGGCAGTCGTAGTGCTGACCCAGCGAGACGATGTTTGGGTCTGGAGATTCTAAGCACTGAGACATTTACCTACTAACATCAGGAAGGCAAGAGGATCATGTGCCCTAGAACTTCATATGCCCTGATACTCAGCCACTGCAGCAGAGACTGCAGGAGCAGAAGCTGGAGAGACAAAACTGTCCACAGGTGTGATGGGGTAAAAAGGGGTGCACGGGCTGGACCATGTGGATGCAAGGATATGGCTGAACCAATACAACCCCTGTGTTCACAGTCAGGGTCCTGTTCACTGTGCTCACGCACTCCAGCACACAGGTTCAGACAAGGAGGCTGTTGGTTACCCCCTGCTCACCTCATCAGCACCTCTCCAACAGGCTGCCAGCAGTGCTGGTGCACATCAGCAGAAATTACAACTTCCAGGAGCTCTCCAGACCACAGAACCAGTATTTTCCACACATGCCAATACTTTCCAACTGTGGGTACTCCTTCTTGACAGGATTTGGGAATGCTTGGGGGCTTTGGATTAGCTCCTGGAGCTGGAAGAGCCATGTCAGCACGGCACTAGGCCCAGGCTGAGAAATGTGGGGGTGTAAGAGTCAAGTTCATCTGGAAGTGGGACAGGGGGTACAACAGCTTGGGAAATGCTGACAGAGGCTCTTTGACACTCAACCTGTCCTGAGGAAGCTTCAGGAATCCTGCTCAGTATCATGCAGGGATCAGCCTGGCAGGCTCACACGTGCACACCAGTTACTTCCCCCAGGACTGAAGCAGCAGCAGCAGCAACATCCCATCAGCTTGTGTGTGGGAGCAGTCCCAGTGCCAGTGTTGATCCAAGTGGGGAGTCATCCCCAGCTGGCACCAGGCCAGCCTGTTGATCGTCTCTTCACCTCACACGTCCTCAGCCTTTATGAAGGGAAAATCTTTATGCCGCACTACTGCTCTGGTTGCACTGCAGGCATCTGTGCCCAGCACAGGGGTGTGTGTATGACATGTCACAATGTGCAGCACACAGCCCTTCCTCTGCCTAGGGGGTGTCACCTTCGTACAACATGTGGACAGTTTCACACAGACCTGAGAAGAGAATGGTGCAAAGGGGTCGCTCATTCTTCCTTTGTGAGGTGCACATTAATGTATGTTATCTTACAACACTGCAAAGAGTAATTAGGGCTCATCTGTGTGGTCATATGGAGAGGCTTTTGCCTTCAGGCTGCAAAAATGACATTTGTGGACTGCAAATTTGTGGATTAAGGATGTGGGAGACGTCAGCTCTCCCCTCCCCTTGAGGGGGTCACACCTTTCACCAGCCTGGAGAACGCCCTCACCTGCCAGATAGGGGGTGATGGGGGCAGGTCCCATCTTCACCCTCCACTGCCCAGAGGAGTTACCGGGTGGGTATCCGGGGGCTGCTGTGATCCTGGTGGACAACAGCGAGGGCACTCATCTGCCCAAGGCTACAGGTACCAGTCCCTGCTCAAGGCTGCCCACCACTGTGCCCAGGCTGCCCCCATGGGAGCAGGGCACCGGCGAGCACTCGGGGTGCTGCAGGAGGAAGGAGAGGGGGGTGCACCACGGGCTCCTCCTCCGGCAGTGCTTTAAGAGAAGGTTTTGGCTGCTGCTGCATTTTGTGCGAAACCTGATCTTGTCAGCGTGCGCGGGGAGCTCCTGCATGCCTACCGCGGCGAGCCCCGCGGGCCCGGGCGCAGCAGCAGCTCCGCTTGGCACGCAGTCAGCTGGGAGCGGGCCAGGTCCTCCAGAGGGGCCGATAGCCCCGGCACCCATGGAATCCTGTCCGGGCACCCGTGCAGCGCTGCCCCAGCTGCCGGGGAGTGCTGTCCCGGACCCACGGAGCGCTGCTGCCGGTGCCGGCGCAGCAGAGCCGGCGCAAGGGCCGTCCGCCGGCGCAGCCCACGTGCGCCCAGAACGAGCTGCCTCTGGAACCAGCTCGACACCTTCGGCTTGGCGCTCACTTGGGCCGTGGGCTCACCTCCACCGAGGCTCGACAGGCAGCTCCTCTGCTGGGTGCTCCCCAGCCACAGGCAGGACAAGCGGCTGGACGCTGCACTGCACTGACCCAGCCTCGCGCTTCTTCCAGAACAGTGTGTTCCAGGTGCCAGCCGGAGTTTGCCCCGGGGCAGTCCCACACAGCAAAGCTCCCACCACCTCACAGCACTGCTGCCTCCAAAACACCGCAGCCCCTCAGCTATGAGCTACAGCAACAAAACAACACCCCCGGAGAGTATTTGCAGCAGCAACAGACATACCCTGACTGCTGCCTTCGAGCACATGCTTCACTTGACTGAGATGGAACAAGGAATTTGAATCTAGCCTTCAGAGTAAAGAGTCACATATTAAAACTGTACAGCCCAAAGCTTTGAAAGGCTTGATACCCAACCCTGGAAGTCTCCAAATCACAACTTCCCTGAGGCTGGGCAAAGTCATGGGGCAGCATCCCCCATCTCACCATCTCTCCTCCTGCTCACTGTCCTCACCACTGTCAGCACCTGCCCTGACTCTCACAGTCACTCACGCTCCTTGTGTATTTCAAGTGAACCAAGTAAATCCCCTGCCTTCCAAATGGAAACACAAAACCTGTTTCTATTAATTTAAAACTATAACACATCTTAATTATAGCTATTAAAAGCTACTCTATATTTATACTTAATAGCAGCACCTTTACTGGGGGCTTGAGAGTTCACACTCTTCTGACAGCCCTGTTCTGGAAGGTCTGAGCTAGATGAAATTGCATGAACTTTGCATTAGTTTTGCTCTGCATCAGTGAAAGTATTGTAGATTTACACTACTGCCAGATAAAAATTTGGATGTAAAAATGGGAAATTAAAAATCCAACCTCTAAAAAAATCCCACCAGAACACAAGCTGAATTCAAATTCCAGGCACGGAATATTTTCTTTTAAAAATCCTTACATTTTTAAGCAAGAATCCATTCCAGCCCACATGACTCTTGCTGGCAGCCAGCTTAGCACTGCTCCCTACTGTCAGTCCCAAACCCAACAGGAATTTACAGCCTTTCTTCCACTCAACATTGTCACTGAGCAAATTGCCAAAAATGAGCACTGTTCCTCACCACAATTACTCTGTCTGTCTTTTGCACATTTTCCATGTTCTAACCCTAGTATTTGTTGTAGTAGTATATGACCCCTCTGGTCATTATCCACCATAAGCCACTGCACCCTGTACCCTTGTGTTTCTTTAGAGAACTTCTATTCCAAACCACCCCAGCATGACTAAATGCAAATTATGAGATTAATTTTTAAGAATAAACAATAGCTTATTTGTTTTGCTTTTCAGAAACACATGTACAAGTAAAGCTTAATGGCCAGCCCACTTCAGAAATGGGATGCAAAAGCATATTGAAAACAACTGCTTTAAAATAAAAAGCCAAGGGAAATATTTCTCCCTGTTCCCCAATCACAGGACACAGGGAATGCTGCCCTAACGTCCCTCATGGAGGGAGCCAGGATCATGTCCCTGCTTCTGGCCACTTGCTTCCATATGCTGCAAGTCTGTGACTTGTCTGGAAGAACAGAGATTGTGAGAAAAAGAGAGAAAACTGCACCCAAGGTGACACAGAATAGCCAAATGTTCACGTCTGCCTGCTGAGCCTCATTGACACAGAGGATGCACACGGATTCACTCCAAGGGGAGATTCAATCAGTTCCCACCTCTTGGTACAGCAACTGGCTAAATGTTGCATCATCCTGCACCTACCTAAATTCTGTGGATCAGCTAACAGGACAATGTGCCCTTTGGGCAGGAAATATAGCATCAACATTTTCTTTTTTATTTTTCCCCTCTAAAGCACCACCATTCGGGTGTTTCAGCAGCATTCCAGCCCCTGTTACCTACCCAATCATCTTGGCAGGAATGCTAGCAGAGCTAAAACACAAGACAGCACTGACCCTGAGCCATGACTGACCCCAATTTGATAGCCCTGTTTTGTTCATGGAGGATTAATTCATAAAAGATTCCACAGCTCCACCTAAAGCTCCTTCCTCTCTGAATTTCCTCATGATGCAATCCATTGAAGTTTCAGGATGGCCTTTATTACAGCATATGCTGAGGCTTCAAATGTAAAGCAATATTTTGAAAAAGCAGCATCTGTCTGCAGGCAGGAAACCCCTTTTGTTGCCGTATTGAACTCTTACACATAGAGAAGGATGCAGTGCAAGCAGTAAACTCTTGATCTTCACTCGAAAGCCTCTACTTTCACTTATCAGCCTGACATCTCACAGTGGGGCCACCTGAGCAGACGATGGGGCTGGCTCCAGGGCTCGCAGACTGGAACCAGACCTCCGAGGGACAGAGGTGGCCAGCTCCGTGGGACCCTCCAACACAGTTCAAAGTGACATGTTTTAAACAGCCCTCTCCTCCATACCCCATGGCCTTCAAAGCACAGACAGCTTTATTGCCTGGAGCACGTTGAGGATCCGCTCGGGGATGTGCGGCAGTCGCTGAGCCGAGGACGGAGTGCGGCTCGGCAGGGACCTTCGCATCCTGTGCTCTCGGGGTTGTTTGTAAATGAGTTTAAAGAGACTCCAGTCTTTGATTTCTGATGTCCTATTTCTGCCAGATCCTTTCAGTTCTCTGTCAGAGCTCACACACAAAAAATTTTAAGCAAAAATATAGTAACCCCAAAAATTTTTAAATAAAATTTAATTAATAAATAGATAAATAAATAAAAGCTCCCCAGCAACTGGACTCTGAAGTTCAAGACAAAACTTCTCTGAAGTAGAAAATGAGTTAACACATAATTAGGGGTTTTCCCAAAGAGACTGAATAATTTATGGAAAATTACTGACATGTTCCTGACATGTTTGGTCCGGTTACAACTTTGCACAATATTAGGCTGTGACATCATAGCACTAAAAGACAGTGTTTTCAAATTAAAAATTAGTTATTGTGAAGCAAACAGTGCAGAAGATCCAGAAACTGCTAAACTTAGACCATTTCCCTAAATCACTATTTTATAAAAGGAAAAGGAAAACATTCCTAGCTGTGTGCAATGTGTGCAGAAGTCACAGGACCCCACTTGTAACGACTTTCCTCCCCCTTATCACAGCCCAAATTAACGGCACTTGGGAGGCAATGGGCAGAACTGGAGTGCTCTGCCCAGCTCCTCCAGCAATTTGTTACAAGAACTGTTCCTGGAGCAGAGACCTACTCGCCACTGGCCAAAGAGTCATTCTATATCCAAATAGACAAATTTTCCAATACTGATAAATGGATTAATGCACCCTACACTTTGCAGAGACCTGCAGGAAAACAACTGTCCTCAAACAATGCGAGGGTGCAGCTCTGTGTGAAGACATAGACACTGTTTATCTAATGGCTGGAAAGTTTACAAGAAAACAGCAAACTTCGTGCTGTGGTTGTTGAACTGAAGTAGTACTTTACTAGAACCAGGTTTTTTCGGTAATTTTGCGGTTGTAACAACTATTTTCTTTACATACTGCTATAGAAAAGGGACTCTTTTTAACTTAATTGAAGACACTATCAAGAGTAAATATACTGGGGCTTTTAATAAAAACAGTATGAGGAGAACATTCAAAGCTAAATAATCAGAAGCAATTTGTGTTCATGAGCAGAATGATGTGTCATTTTTTTTCCTTGCAATGCTCTGTACTGGATCAGTTTTGAGACTGTGGCAAACTTTAAACCTATCTTAAAATAATGAACAGCAGTGAGGGTTGAAGATAGTTTGAAAAATACACTGGAAAGAGAAAACATATGCCACAGAGTGTGGTGCAAAAGTCATATTTCATGCATGACTTTAGAGAATGTTAATAAGGATTAGAACCATACTTCAGCAGCAAAACAATCAGTCAGAGAAGTGTAATTAATTTTTCTTTAGATCTCTGTTAGACAAAAATACAGGAGAGATAGTAATGTTGCCTTTAGATTTTGATCCAGCAAAGAAATACAGTCATGAAATACTCATTGCAACTGTACACTGTAACTGCAGTGTAGTACATTACTCATTTGCTTTATAGTTGTTGATTTTATAATATTATGAATCCAAAAATATTTTAATTTTTTTTCTCTGGCCAATAAATATGATTAAGATAATACATCCAAAAACATGTGTAAGCTGTGTATGTGAGACATATGGAAAACAGATGTGTTCTTAATTTACATATGACCTAAAAAAATCAGCTGATTACCAGAGATGGTACTTTGTGAAGCTGTTTTGGAGGCAGAAGCATTGTTGCTAGCTCAGCACCATTTTAAAGTAGGCAGCTTGCTTCTCTTGTGCCTGAAACCCTGAAGTCAATGCAGCAGATTGTATTCCTGGAGCAGCGATCATTAGGCTTCGCACAGAACAGCCCAGAAATGGAAAACCAAGGTCATTTGTTTCTAAAACACGATTGTTATTGAAAACCTCTTTTTAATATCTTAAGTGTGTGTTCCAACATATGCTTACAAAACTCCAGTTATGCCTGCAACAACACTCCTTCAACCATAATGACAATAAAGGCCATGCTCAGATTCCATCATAAGCTCAATGCTGAGTGCCAAAGTCAAAAGGCAAAACTTGTCTGTCCCACTGGTAGAGAGCCACACCGAGGTGGCAGTCATGTCTTCAAAATCACAAAGTCACTTTTATCACAGTCACAACAGATAATGAAAGTGGCTTCTTAATTAAACTCCCTGTGACAGAAGTTCTCTGAGTGCTAATTTCTGGTTTCATTTTTTCAGCTATACCCAATAAGAAAACAGTAACTTACCATCAGATACAAAAGGCCCAAAAAAACTTCGCTCTCAATAGCAAACACAACCAAGAAGGCATGTTCCCATTCCAGTTAGCACCAGATGTCAAAGCTGGGCTGCAAAGTGGAGCACCAGAAACAGGCAGTTCCTAAATTTTTTTAAAGCAAAACATTATCTAGTCTTTTCTTCAGCAGAGGTGGTTCAAATGGCAGAGGAGACTTGGAAAGATGAGACAGCTTTTCCAAAGCTCAGGCTAATTGAACGCACCACTGATAAATAAACACACTTTTTTTTCAGGCAGGCATTTGTCACAGTTAGTAAATTCTCACTCTTCTGCCAGGCTCCAGCTTGGCAGCGTCCACGGGAATTGCTCCAGCCAGAGTCCCCTTCGCAGCAGTGCCAAGATGCAAGCCTGCTGCTGCTTCCTTGCCCTGGCAGTCGCAGTGCTCCGCAGCCCTGCCCGGAGCCACGGTGAGGGGCTGGGAAGGGTCAGGCACTTGCGCTGGAGGCGGCAGCTCTGGCTTACTCGGCTGCAGTCCCTTCACCATCCCCTCCTGCAGTGGATGCAGGGCACACCCTCTTCCCAGCAAGAGAGATGCCAGGAAGACCTTGAAGAGCCTCCGCACTCCCCCAGGCCAACAGGCAGTTGGATTATTTTAAACAAAACAGTATTTTAAATTCTGTATCCTGTTTTCTCACTACAAGTGTAATTTGAGATTTGCTGGTGCAGCAATGGCTGCAGCAGACCCAGTGAGGTGAGCCCAGGCCCAGCCCAGCTGCTCACCTACTCTGGCAGCAGCATGGGGTGGGGCTTTCCTCCATGGAATCAGGAAAAAGTGTCCTCTGTCACTCCCAGCTGTGTTGGGACTGACGGGTGAGAGCACGAGGCGCTTGCACCTGTGCCTACTTAGGTGTTCAGGGTGGTCTCTTAGGCACCTTCTCACTGTGATTCCTGCCTGGGAATAAGGCCATGGCCAGGAGCCATCCTCAAGCCCCACAGGGCCTCTGGTACCCAAGCCCTGCTCTGAGCTTGGGTATGGACATAGAGCACGCACCCAAGCACGACAGAACTGGTGTCTGCTGTTTCTCATGTATTAAGCTTTAAGCCAGACAGAATTGGGGTTTGCTCCAGCTTGGGCTCCACAGCCTGTGCTGTTCTCCTGGTGCTTGTACAAATGTTTAGTATATAATTCTAGCCTACTTTTTCACAAACCTGGGCATCAGATTCATACCCCTCTTTGGCCCAGCAGTGACGCTGAGAGATGCTTTCCTCTGGATGCAGTGCAGGTTCAAATCCCTGTGCTGGGGCTAGGTACCACCCCTCCTGTCCACAGGGTAGGTGCTGCCCTACCGGTTCTTCTCCACTCCTCCCAAAGGCAGGAGCATCAAGATCAACAGGCTGGGACTGGGCAGAGCCAACATGGCCAGTGGTCAGTGCCTAGATGTTCAGCAGACCTACTGCTGAGTCAGGATCCTGAATGATTTCTCCTCCTCCTCCATCAGTATTTTTCTTTCCTTGTCCCAGAACCTGTCCTCCTTCCAGGAAATCTCTGTTTATATCAGAAAAGACAGTGGAACAGGCCGTTATTGTTGGACTCGTGTCCAAAAACTCTTGCTCTTCTGGCTCACCTCTTCTCAGACAGCCCTCCATGGGCCACTGCCAGGGCTGGCAGTACACACAGCCCAGCCCCACCACCACTGCTCTGGGTGCCCCTGCCCCTGCCAACACCTATGGGGCAGAGCAGTAACCCACTTCCTGATGAGAAATTAAAATCCCACCCTGCTCATCAGAATTACCAATAAGCATTGATATTCTTCCACAATAAATCCTCAAAATGTAGTCCTGTGAGATGTGACAACACTGTACCATGGAAAAAGACATACACAGAAGACCCCAGCCCAGAGGCTGTGAGAGGCATTTTGTCATCATCATCAGAGACCTCATGATCTGAAACATCTGCATTGTCTTACACTGGTCATCAAGACCCACTGTCCCTCTGAACTCCAAATGTTTCCCTTCTCTGCTGCTTGATGCCTCCCTGGGTCACAGGCCCTGGCTCACAAATCATTTCAGCCTTCTGAGAGGGCTGAGAGTAAGGGAGGCTCTGAAATTCAATCCCCAAAGGTTTTTTGTTGGTTTTTTTTTTTTTTTTTGTTTTTTTTTTTTTTTTTGG
>VZTX01018731.1:0-16470 GCA_013400915.1 Pardalotus punctatus | reverse complement strand
TGTTTGTTTGTTTGGGGGGATTGTTGTTGTGTTTTTTGTTTGGTTTTTTGTTTGTTCATTTGGTTTTTTGGTCCAAACAAAAGTTATTCTTCTTTCAATAAGAATGCTGCAGCATGAAGTGCTGCTAATGCAGGAACACCAGCCCAAACTCACTGTGGGTGGATGTTTTTTCCCTGTTTACTAACCCTCTTGCTCAGAGAAGGGTAGGACAGGTCAAGGAAAGCAAGGGGAACTGTTGTGTATCGCATCAGAGCACACAGTAAGGCTTGGTTCCCTCTGGAAGCCGGAGAACATGCTGTGTTTCCTACACCTTTGCAACACGAGTGATCGGACTTAGGGTAGGACACCCTGAACTGGCACCACAGCTGGTGGATCTCCAAGGGAAGTGGCGAACAGCACGGCCCTCAAGTTCAAACCCAGGATACTAACAGGATCTCAGATGCTTTCTGAAGTCCTCTTCTCTGACACACATACAGCCTCACACCACATCGCTTCTGCTTGCATTTAACACTTCAGATGTGTTAAACACTCGTATTGCTGCATTTCAGTGAGGCTTTTGCCAATGTTTTGATGCCCTTTACGGTTTTACTGAACTTTCTCCCAGGATTTCCAGGGTACATAAATGCCGTGTTCAGCTGAGCATGTCCAGCACTGCCCGTGCTGTGGAAGCTGCAGCAAACTGACACCAGATCGCACTCCCAAGATCCCAGCAGAGCTGGCTGTACAAAGCAAACATGTTTGCTGCAGGAAAGCTGCAGCCTTGCAGGTACCTTTGCGTGCTGTTTTATTAAAATAAGATCCTGGGTATGCTTCCTTTTGCACTTCATGTCAGCAACTGCTGGTGCTTACAGTGGAAAAACAACCACAGGCAAAGCAGCAGTGAATGGCTCTGCACACCCCAGACATGAGAACGTTCCCATTCCGGCTCCTGGGGCAGCCTGGTCCTAAGAAGACATGGGAAGAAACAGTGTGTCCCACGGATAAGTGTGCCTGGTACAGGCCCCAGCCTGCAGGAACCCCAGGCAGGTCGCTCTGTAAAGGACTTTGATATCTGCTGGAGCAAAGTGCCACAAGAGACGAAGCATCTGCTCAGGACGGGATGTGAGCACCCACCGGGGAGCACGAAGTCGCCAGGAGCTGGGGTGGGGGACAGGGAGGAGAAAGGGGAATTCCTGAAGGATGATTTCTTAAAACGTTTAATTAGCACTGACTTTTTACATCTAAAATTACTTTAAAAATGTGCATAGAAATGAAAAATACAGAGGAGCTGGACACACCTTCTCAAATGAGGACTGGTGAGTAGTGCTGACAGAACCAGCCTGTAGCAGACGATTTGAAGGAAGTTTGATGCAGTTTCTCTGCCAGTGGTGCCAGGCTGGATGAAAACAAAAATCTTAAAATTTTCCCATTTCATTTCTTTTGATTACAGCTTGAAAAAATACTTAATGCAAGGAGAAAAGTAACTAATTAGACTATGCCCCAGAATGCAGCATTCTTTCAAAATTTCCCAGACTTCTGTTTCAAAAATTACAGCAACCAGTATAAACGTCACAAATCCATGGAGGAGGCAACTCTTCAAATACCTGTGGTTTCCCACATTTTCCAAGGAAAACAAAAAGATTTATAGTTTCTCATGTTAAATCTGAGGGGCTAAACTTTGAAAGATGTACTTGCCCACCTGCTGCACATGTATTAGTTCTAGCTGAAGAGAAGTCAATAAAAATGGAGAAAGAAGAATTTGCAGAGCTGGTTAAGGTAATAAGATTTGTTTCAGAGCATCTGATCTTTAGACTAACAGACTTCCAAACAGTTGGACAAGTAAATAGAGCACCACAGGGAACCGCTAGTTGCAATAGGTTACCACAGGGATATGCACAAAGGAATTCCTACAACTAAGAAAGGGCTGGAGCGATGAAACTTATAATACCAGCACTGGGATCGATTGTTGACTTCTACTACCTTGATCCTACACTTCTGAAAAAGATAGGGGTTTTAGTTCCACTTACTCTTTTACCTGGGTGCAAAGTTTGAAGAAGCTCAGTGAGACATTTCACTACATGATCTTACAGACACAACACAAAAGGAAGAATTTCTTTCAAAAGCCTTGCATTTTTCAGAGAAATAAAACCAGAATCTAAACAAAATCAGATAGCCTGTAAACCCTCCTACCATCTCTCTGGGGATTTCTTGCATGCACACTTGCCCCGGGCAGCAGCTGGCCAGCACGCATCATGGTGCCGGGCAGTGCTGGGCAGGACACGCGAACCCCGGGCCCAGGAGCGCGGCTGCAGAGCCGTGGGCAGGAGCACAGCACAGCCGGTGAACAAAGCGTCCCATGTCCCATGTCCACCCAGCGCTGAGGGGGTGGAGGTGACACTGTTGTAAGATGCCATCTGATCAAAACTTCTTTTCTGTCCCTGACATGAATAAGGGGATTAGGACGGCAAGTTTCCGTGAGCTCACTCTATCGGACAAAAGGCTCCGAGGTTTAGTGTCACACTGCCTGATAAAAGTACAGGAGGCTGTCAATCACAGGCTCCTAGGTACTTGTGTTGGTGACATAATCTTATTAGAAGATAAACCAGTGAAATCCTTTTCATGATGAAAAGTTACATTTAATTGCTCCTTTGCTTTTCTACTCTTATTCATTTGTCCATTTAACTTTCTTAATGTTTGCTCTTAGAAGAATATAACAGCATACGGATGCCGGCCATCCCCACCACAGCCATGCTTCAAATACATGAACAACTGAGGGTGCTGAGGGATGGTGGTGTCTGGGCAGAAACAGCACCAGCTGAGACCTTTTAAACAGAAGGTCAAAAGAGATACTGAATTAATTAGCACAAGTGCTCATGCACAGGGATAAAGTTAAATGTTTTGTCACTTGATTTAATACCAAAGAAAGCTAGCAAAAACACTAAAACATGGTAAATCTCAGCCTCTGTACAACAAAGGGACCTTTAATATCCTCTTATAGAAGCAGATCCATATTCGCCTCACTAATGTGACTGTTTCATTTTCAGGTTGCTTCTTTTCAGTTTCACAAACACGCAGCTGATGCTGAGAGCATGAATCACTCGAGAATGAATCAGGAGAAACTTCACAGAGCCAGGAGCGGCAGTTCAGAGAGCGTTAGTACCTGCACCCGCTGTGTGCCCTGTGCAGCGCCCGGGCCCTGCCCGCTGTGCTGTGGGCTCAGCCAGGAGCGGGTCGGGAGCACCCTGCATCACACCGGCCAGCGTGACCAGAGCAGCCTGCATCACACCGGCCAGCGTGACCAGAGCAGCCTGCATCACACCGGCCAGCGGGTCCGGAGCAGCCCGGGCAGCACGGCTCTCTCCCAGCTGAGGAAGGCTTGAGAGGACACGTGCGAGGTCTGTGCAGGACTCACTTCTAGGAGAGAGGAGGAGGAGGAGAGGACAGGACAGACCTTGAACCCTGGTACAGAGGAGGAGGCTACGCTGCCGCTGTCCCTGGACACCCTGCAGCTGGGTCACTTGCATGGCTGTGCAGCCATCGCATGAGCCTGCACACCTATCTGCCCTGGACAACAGGCAGGAGCTGATGCATACGAAGTTCCACCTGAACATGAGGAGAATTTCCTTACTGCACGGGGGACCGCGCACTGGAACAGATTGTCCAGACAAGATGTGGAGCCTGCCTCACTGAAGAGATTCCAGAACTGTCTGGATGCAGCCCTGTACCGTGTGCTCTGGCATGACCCTGCTTGAGCAGGGAGGTTGGACCAGGGAGTCCATCATGGTCCTTCCTGCCTTACCCATCCTGTGATTCCGTGAACAGCCAAACCCTTGCCGGTACAGGAGAGAAACTGCTCAGGTTACTGTGCCCTGGAGTGCCCCGGAAAATGCCTCTGGGATATAAGTGATCATTTACCACACAGCTTGGGCACCTGAAGGCCCCCAGTTCTTCAACCAGTTGTGCGTGTAACTTTGCCTTGTAAATTGCTGCCAAGGAGACTGAGTAAAATTAGCCAGCTTCTAAATGTGGGAGCGCAGCCCAAGCCAGAAGCTTTAATTCTCAAAATATAGATTTTTAAAGTATAGTATAATTGTTACAATTAATAAAATACAAATGTATTCTCAGCAAACAGTTAGTGCCATTTAGTTCTATGGAGTCCCACTAAAATAAGCTTTACACAAAGCACCTGAGTGTCCATGTTATCCAAATAATTTAGCTCTACAAATGTGAAATGTTCAAAGAAAAAATGAATTCCATTCATTTTACACATACTGTTCTTTATTTTATCCAAGTGTCTGTCTGACTGAAAACAAACTAGCTCTGGGAGCTGAAATGCTTAGAGAAATTAAATGTGTAGCTCTGTCCTGTAACTCAGATGATCTTAAAGGAAGTTAGTCCTCCAGAGTTCTAGAAAAGCACATTTTCATTTAAGGACTAACAAAAAAATATCTGACAAATGCCTTAATACTTTGCTTGTTTAGTGAAAGTTCACATGAAAAATTGTCAGACGAGGATCAGAGTGGCTGATGGCAGAACAAAAACAGCTGAAAAATGTGATTTAACATTGGTTAAATCAGTGGTAGTTGGTGATTTAGTGAAAAGACAATTGTTGCCTTACTGCGGTACTGGTCACATGTCACTGGCATTCCACAAACACTTTGCCAGTGGAAATCCAATACCAGCTTTTGGCAGGGCAATTTCAAAACAGTGCAATATGTTATAAATTAATTATCTTACTATTTTCTCTCAAAACAACAGTTTCTATATCACGGATATTTACAAAATCCTTTATTACATTTTCGAATATTTAATCACATTTCATATCTGTCAGTTCTGTGTTTGACTCTAGAGACTCCCATTAGTACACTGAAAGCCTGTCAAAAATATTTGCATACAGGTTATTTGCTCGGCACTCTGACATTTTTTCTGAAATCAACAGCCCCGCTCAGCCCCTTTTCCTGGTGTCCCCCATTTTAAGGCTGCAGGGTGATCCATGGAATCAAACTCCTACAAATGAGCATTTCAAAGGTTTTGAAACAGCGATGAGGGAAGGACGATGGGTGAGCTCAGTGCAAATTTATTTTTACTGATCGAACTTAAGCAAATCCAAGGAACAATTAGGAAGTGCTGTCAACTAAAGCCTGAAATCTAAGCAAGTCACCATTCAAAGCACAGTAGGCCCTTATAAACAGTTAATCCACGCAGCTGCAGTAGTTAAAGCAAACACACTGCCCTTCACTGCGCCATCAATTACACCTTCCCAGAAAAAATTACACAAACTTTGCAGGATTTTTCAGAGAGAAGATGGATTCTTTTTGAGACTTGAGGTCAAGGCTGGACTGTTTAAAGTATATTATTAACAAATAAACATTTATTGCAAAAAAACCCTATAGGCCTTTGGGGAGGAAAATTGTGTTATTTTTGGCATCAAATGACACAAGCCATTTATGACATGAATGGCTATCACCAACAGACTGATGAAATGGCAAATGTCTCCCACTTAACTTCCCTTGGCTTCCTGAATAAACTTTTTCAAACACTTTTTCCCTCTGAAATGGCAATAAACTCCATGTAATTTTGGTTTTCTCTCTGTTATAGCTATTTCAAGATCTGTATTTGGAAGGGGTTGAAGGTACTTCCAGATGGAAGCTGAAGACTCCCCAAAGACTGGTAAGGTGATGAAAATCACATTGTTGGGATCCGGGGCCATGGACTGCCCTTGTTTGTGTGTATTCCTGCCTGAGTGACAACCTCCAATTAGCTTTCAGATGGTTGGGTGAAAAAGCCGAGATTTAATTGTGGCGTCCAACAAATTGAATGTTATAGCTCTTGTCATTGAATGTATCCACTACACACTCAGGCAAACCCCTGCCAAAGTATGAGCTTATTTTTTAAGAAAAAGGCCGTAAACGGGACAGGCTTCAATTACTCAAGGCAACCAGTGTTCAAGGGACATGAATGAAGGCAAGACAGTGCACTTGCTTTGGGCCTTTTTCCAACCTTTCTGCAGGACACAGATCAGCTGAGCAAGCTCCACTGCTGCTGGCGCTCAGTCCTGGCACCCTGGGCCAGCTGAGGAGCACGGTGGGACCATAGACCACCCTGCGCCAGGCTTTGCCACAAAGGATGCCGCAGGTACCAGCACTGCATCACCCAGCCCTCCCGTCCCCGCTTGCTGCTGCTTCCCTCTGTGGGGAACAGAAGCAGGATGGGGAGGATGCTGCACTGGGCAAGACTGCACTCCCTGTAATTTCCCTGGAATCCCTGGGGATTCTCCCACATAAAATTAATGCAGGCGCCATCATGGCTAATTTATTCCACACTCACAAAACCATGCTGGGAACCAGCCCCAGCATGGGTGACGAGGCTGAGACAGCAAGATCGAAGGAGCTGCTGGGAACTGCGCACCTGAGAGCAGCGCTGGCTCCCTGCAGCTTGGGACACCCCCACAGAAGTTCAGGGACCCCACAAAGGTCATGAATGCCCCTGCAGCCCCAGTGCAGGACATGAAGGAAAGCTGCTGCTGAAATACAAACTCTGCCTCCTCCGCGAAACTCTGTTCCACAGCAGCTCTGGCCAGGAGCAGCCAGGGCGCAGCGGGAATCCCTGGTAGCAGGATCTGCCTGTTCCTCCATTACCAAAGTAGCTGTCAGTGTCATTAACACTTTCTGCTCCCATCAGCTGAATCACTTGTTTGTTGCCTCTCCAAGCACTGAGCGTGGCAGGTTCAAACCAACAATGCCACGCAGAGATAGCATCGCTGTGACATTACACCATTACACCGCCATTTCTTCCCTCAAGTTGTTTTGTTGCATTTGTACTTTTGCACTGTTTGCACTCTTAACAATAACCAGCTTCACTGCTGGTGCTAACGTTCCGGTAGGGCCCCACCACGCTTTCTGCATCGACTCCAGCGTGAGTGGGACCTGACCCCACAGGGTCAAGCTCCATAAGGGGAACTTTTCTTATCACCAGATGAAGCCCATGCCAAGATCCAACTGTGAAAACAACTCATGATGTTAAACTGCAGCTTCCACTTCGGGTGGGTTTTGCCTGTGAAAAGCCACATCCCAAAAATTTCAGTGAGCAGTGCCACTGAGCTCTCACTAGACACTTGCTGTCAGGTAAACTGACCTTGCATGACACTGCAAGCTGCTGCACGCCAGGGCAATTGGCCTCACTGACAGTAAAGGGAGCAGGGATTTGCTGGCTCAAGTCCCCGCCCGGGGCCCATCGAGTGGCAGCGGCAGCCCCTCTGCGTAGGGAACGTCCTTGCCTGCTGATGGCTGCTGGAGAATGCACTGCCAGCCCCCATGAGCCCTTGCACCCACTGCGCACACTGCTCGTCAGGGAGGGCTCCAAGGTGTGACAGGTACTGACTCAAGTCTGCACATACACACAAACATTAATGGAGCGGATATTCCATCTGCAAACCATGATATTAACAGTGGGCTTGAGGAGGGAGGAGGATCAGCTCTTTCTCTTCTTCAAGTCAGAAATGCTAGAAGATTTCTGCAGACACACCTGTATAGGTAACCTGCATGACCCCACCCCACAAAGTCAGGGAGCACCAGCTTGCTCTGTCATGCCAGCCGCCATCCACCACAGCCCATGGCTTTGGACCCCTGTGAGATACCAGCCACACCACCACAGCTCCAGTATCCTCAACACATCATTCAGCTGGTGGGGAGGATATGTGGTGCCTGGCCAGCTCCAGCCTGTGCAGCCACAGTGAAGCCCTGGGAGCTGCATCAAGCCTTCCTCCCTCTGCCCACTATCTTGTCACTGCCCCCCACAGCACCCCATACACCTCTTCTGTGGCTCCTGACCATTCAAAAAGTTGGGACAAGGCTCATAAGATGGCAGGGGGTCTGCTCCTGGCCACCGTCTGCCACAGACCCAGGGCACAGCACCACAGAGGGACACAGCCAAGGTGCTTGAGATGGCTCACCACATGGCATCAACTACCAAGAAACATCTGCAGAAGATCCTGAATATTTAAGAACAGTGCTGGGCTTACCAGACTGTTATGTACAGCTGGACCTCACTGTGCTGGGTATCCCCCTGACCCTGGTAACTCACCTCTTCTGTGGTAATTTCAGTGTTTTCTTTTGAAGTTTTTGTTTTGGTTTCGTGATTTTCTGCAGTGATCTATTGTGATTTGCTAATAAACCTCTTTTCACAATACCAAATTAAATACTAGCCTCCTTTTATATACACCATCAAAGGAAACCTCAGCAAATGCATCTACACCCCCCTGAAACTAAATTGATATTGTGACATGAGAGAAAAAAACAGAAGAGAGAGAAGCCGTTTCCATTGGGAAGGAAGGAACTGCACTATCATGGGACAGAAAAATGCAAGCTCTTGTCAAGCTGGTTCTGTCAAAGGCCAGGATCTCACAGGTTGGAAACAACTGTTCTGGGGAGTGGGTGTTTAAGGAGAACTTGGCCTTTCTCACTAAGGAGCTTTGGCAGGTTTTGTGCCACAGCCCAAGGGTCCAGTCCCACAGAACTGCTGAGGACCTCAGCTCCAGCTGCGCAGGCAGAGCCCGGCACCCTGCCAAGCTCCTCTGCTGCGGCGTGGAGAGCTGTCCCCATCAAGCTGTCCCCATCAAGCTGTCCCCATCCACCAGCTGCGACACACGTGCTCCCTCAGTAACACACAAGAAATGCACCAGTGCCAGCCTGTAAAAAGCAGTGGTGCTTCTCTCCATCAGAGTAAACCCCAGCTGTAACCAGAAATACTTTAAAACTATATTCATAGTTTCTTCTGCAAATTCAAGCTTGCTTGCTCCCTATCATAATACTAACATGATGAAAGTAACAACTGCAAAAAAAAATATTGATGTAGACGATTATTCTTTGTTTGGTTTTGTTTTGCTTTTGTCACCAGTGAATGGTGATTCAGGTTATACCAAGGAACAAGCATGTGAAAGTAAATTTCCTAACAGCTACCAGGAGGATTTGGTCCTCAGCAAGTGCACATAAATCCCATCAGCTCTTACTGGGAGAGTGCATGTGCACCCTTGTACATTATAAATAAAACACTGATTGCAGTAAAATCTAGAGCCAAATTCCCTCCTTTGATGAACAAGGATGGCTCTTGCTGAAGCCAACAGGAATGACACATTCACAAGTTCATGTCAATGTTTGCAGAGGAAAATCTTGTGCATATTAAAGAAAATATTACGTTTTGGAAGCAAAGAAAATGACATTCACAACAAGTGTTCTATTTGCCTGTTACAGGAGAATCAGAGCACAAACCTTTATCAAGTCCCAAAGAAATGTGCTATATGCTGATATCAAGGGCATTTAAGTAATTTGTGCCACAGCAGTTCTGCTGTATCTGTGAGGAAGATCACTGTAAAATTTCAAACCTAAGAAAACAGCAAACTGAAATTAGTCATATTAACAATTCCTTTGCTGTAATACTATCTCAGAAAAGTCTACTTGCTTGGTTGCCCACAGGCAAATAGTTTTTGAAAGGTAAAACCCCCACTCTGTGAGAGTGCGGTGAAGAGCCATGCACAGGTGGGCTGGGCCAGGCTGCTGCAGCCCCGGCTCTGCTGCACAGCCCGGCGTAACAGACCCCGTGTGCCACTGGCAATGTGACCTCAGCACTACACCCTCCTAAGACAGCGGATACTTTATGGTGACTACAAATACTTAATTTTAAGGGTTTTTCTTCAAAACAATCTGCATTAGAACTGCGCAATATGCCACACATGGCGCTTCTACTTACAAGGAGCACTGAGCACATGGAAAAAGGCCATGGCAGCACATCTCTTCTGGGTATGTGTTGGTCATATAAAAGAAGAAAACAGCTATCAATAGTTTCCTCTTTAACAACCAGAGTCTATTTTGAAAAGTGGCTGTTTTGAGAGCAGCCTGTTGAGGCTCAGGGGCAGGAGCACTTGTCCCCCCACCCCTGCTCCTGGCAGTGCCGCTCTCTGGGCTCGGGGCTGCAGCAGCCGCAGCCGCTGGACATGGCTCTCACAGTATGGCCAGAGCAACTGCAAGCATGCCAAAGAGCAAAGCAAGGGTAAGACAGTATTTCATTTCAGAAGCATAAGCCTAACTAAAGCAAGTCCATGAATGGAAATGTAAAATTAATATGTAAAAATAATTTTTAAAGGAAAAAGGAAAAAAGTCAAGTATCTGCCTCAATTTTATATTCAATTTAAAGAGGTTTCTAAAACCAGTGAATAATTTGCCTGAACAAGGCACTGAAGATTCAGATCTATATTAGCATGCATGTTAGAAACACTAACATTGCACTTCAAACAAAGTCAGGCTCATTTTACCTTATGAGTATTTCCATTTTTTTTCTCTTTTATGCTCTCTCCTCTCAAACTCAGTAATCTACCATGACTTTCAACATTTATTTTAAGTTAGACGTGAAGCTGTTAATGTAATTTTTTTCACTTAGTTACTAGTGGAGAAAAGTGATGTCTTGTTCCCTAATGCAACCAGTTCTGTTAAAGGCTCCCACTGCTGCAAAATGATGTTATCTCCCTGTTACATTTTATAAAATACCTTAACTCAGAAAACACCTCTGCTTTCTAAATAAATTCTAATACTTTTTAAAATCAAAAATATCAGTTTTCATTCATAGTTTTGGCTATACCAAACCACAAGTACACAGTCCACAAGTGGATATTCAATAAAAACTTCCGGCCCACTTCATTTAGTTATTTCAATTCACCTGGAGAAAGGAAAAATCTGTTCCTAAGTGCACCCATTTATCTCTAGACTCCTCTAGTTCCCTCGTTTGGCTGCTGCAGACTCAGCTTTTGGGCTCACAACACATTGTTACTTATAACTAGTCTTGTCCTTTGTTTCAAAAGAGACATGGAAATTCTGTGTTTTGCAATGAACAAGAAACTGTCATTTCATTATGAGTCAATCTTTGCCTTGTGAGTAACGTAATCATCCCAAATCACGCCAAAACCCCTTCCTACCACAGCAAACCATCCCAGAGTGATACCAAGTTTGTTTACCTTTACTGGAGATTGCTGATCAAGTCACTTCACCATTTTATTTATTTATTTGCTTGTTTCTTACCTCACTTGAGCATTAACATGACTTGCTATGTGGGAAAAAAAACTGTAGGGAAAGAAGACTTTTTCCCTGTTTTTTTCTGCAAGTCTGTCATTCGCCTCTGTACACCTCTACAGACGACACAGCAATGGCCTTTTTTCATCTTGCTGGGGTTCAAAATTCACAGTCTTTCTCTGACTCTGCATTTTATGCAACTTGTGGCATGGTCCAAGCCGGCCCAAGCAGTGTAAACTCCTTTTCTAATTTTGTCGTGAAATGTTGCTGTTATATTTACACTCCACGTTCTCCCCAAACTGCCAGAAGCAGCGCGGAGCGCAGGGAGCTCTGCGCACGGCAGGCAGACACGGACTCCTGCTCTCAGCCTGGCAGTGACAACAAACACCGAGCATTCACTGAGCCCTGGCTGCCCCCGAAGTCGCCCCGCTGAGCCACGCCGGCAGCCATCCGCGGGCGCTCGGGGTGCGCGTGTGGGGCGGGGGCGCCGGTGCCTGCGCAGCCCCAGCGCGGCGGCTGCCTCGGGTTACAGCGGCTCGCGGCGCTCGCTGCCGCCGGGAGGGCCCCAGCCGTCCTCGAGCGCAGAAACCTCCCAAACCTCCCGCTGGCCTCCACACAGAGCACGCAGGGGGCTCAGGTCTCCTCTAATCAATCCCTTTATCTGCGGCATTCGCCATCCCAGAAGAAAGAAATATTAAATAAAACTAAATAAATTTCTGTTACTGCAAGAAATAGCAGATTTCGTATAAATCCAAACTTTGTCTGGAATGAAAAATAAAAATCACAACTGCGTTAGGAAAAGCATACTCCTTTTTCTCCAGAGTATTTCTGCCCAGACATCTGACCAAACGAAGCAGCCGCTGGCATTTACTAAATCTGTCCCCCCCACTTTCAGGTTCACCAGGCCAGTGAGCACTTTAGGAGATACCAGGCTTTACAGGCTGCTCCAAAACGGATGGAAGGGACAGGGGTGTGTATTTACCATTGAAATACACTAATGACATAATTAGTCTAAAAAGATATATTATAATCCAGCTGTTTTATCGTGATATATTATTGATAGTTGGAAAGGGGATGTATGCCTTTGAACTACCTCAAAAGTTTACACCAAAAAATAACACACTCAATTTCTAAACAGAATGCAAAATATTCCTGTTTTTTTATAATAAGTGAAGAAATTTTTCCAATGTATTTCACATCTATGATTTTTTTTTCTCAGGGTAGTAGTAAAACATTATAAATTATACTCCTGTTAATTTAATTGCATATTGCCTATACTGCACAAAGATCTTCCCTATAGTTTTCTGCCACGGATCAGTACAAATCGCGTCTTTCCATTGCAATTATTTTGTCCACTGTTACAGTGAGTGCAGCAGAAAACCAAAATGTCTCCCCAAATCCTCAAAACACATTCCATCCCAGATCCCCGCCAGCACTCAGGCAGCCCAGCCCCGACCCAGCGGGTGGCCGGTGGCCAGCGCTGCCGAGGTGCCGCAGAGGCCAGTGCCATTCCCACCCGCAGGGACGGAGCCCCGCCGACACGGGGGACCCGCAGGGGCTCGGCCCCAGCACGGCCACTCTGCTGACGTCACCGGCTGAAATAACAGCCACATTTCCTCAATGCTCCCGCTTTGGGGACTGTTTCGAGATGCCACAAAAGTCTGATCGTACAGAGGATTTTTGATGGGGCTGCTGAGACCGATGGTGCAGGGCTGGTGGGATTTTCAGAAAAAATGCCGGAGTATTTCAGTGACTTTGAAAAGCATTTTTAGTGGATGACTTAACTTTAATCATTGCTCCATGTCCTGGGCATGTGCTTAGGCTACTCCTGTCTCTAAGTTTCACCTGGCTTTTCTGTTTTTTCCTAGTGACCCGCACACAAGGACCAGTGCCCGTCCGGCACAAGGCGAGGGCAGCTGGAGGGAGCCCCCAGTCCACAAGGTTCTGGCTGAGCTCACAGTGCTGCACGACTGCACCCATGAGCGGAACAGCTCCTCCGTTAAAAATAAAACAGGAAAACTGGAAACACATCAAATCCCGCCGTTAGCAGACTGCTATCGCCCACTGTGCATGCAGCAGAATCCGTGAGCTTTGGTCCCTCCTGCACCGGGCTCCTACCACATTCCACAGCCCATTTCTCTGCAAGAAATAACAGTCACAAAGCCAGGAGACACTCACTGATGGGAAGGGTTTGTCGTATTTTGTATCTAAAACGCAACTGAACTGGGAAACATCAGCCTCAGTGTTATGCTCGCGTGAAAGTATTCCCAAAATCTGGAGAGGGGAAGGCTTCCCCATAGCACCGAGGCTTCATGGGGTTTTCTTTCCTTCCTGCGAGGAACGTGTTGCTCCGTGCTGACTGCACAGCAAAACCAAGCCCAGTCCCCGACAAGAAAGGACTCAAAGATGAAGAACAAAAATACATGGTCGGTCTTTTTAATAGCATCCAAAAGTGATGCTAAAACAATACCTGACACGTTTAAAAGAACAAAAGCCTGAATATTTCTCTTCCTCAACTTAAGCGAAACTTAGAGTGCATTAATGAAAAATTATGAAATAGCAACTGTGGGTGTTTGCTATCTGATCCCTTTAATAAAAACATATTTTACAGCCTTTATTTCCAAAACTAGAACAAGAATACAGATATTTCTGTATTTCTATAAATTATATGCACTGCTTACATATGAAATACATAACCTGGAACAGTTATTTTTCATAACATACCTTTTTTTTTCTATCAGCAAGAACTAGGGCAAATCATTATATAACACTGGGCAGTAAGAGAAAAACAAAACAGAAAAGCACAATCACCAAAAAAAAAAAAATAAAATACACAAATGGGAAAGAAATGTAGTATTTATAAATACTAATGTTTTGTAGCAGGAAACACTGTTACGAGTGGTACAATAAGTAAATTCATTTAGGCAAAGAACAAAAACACAGCTACCACAAGCCTTCTATTTTTGAAAAACATTCATTCTGAAGGTTTCAGTTTGTCAGAAAGAAAACTTCCTTAAAGAAAAAATACAGTGTAAGTGTAAGGTTCCAAATGTGCAGCAATTTGGCAATATTCTAATTAAAACCAAAGAGATTCTGCTTGTCTTGGGCTTGCAAAAGCCAGCCTTCCCTGGTGTCACTGCTCTGGGTATTTTCCTTAAAAATCTTGCCATCAAATGCACCTGACTCTCAAAATCCTACATTTTAGCAAAATAAGTACTTTGCATTAACTCAAAACATCAGGATGTACTCATGCAAGAATGTGTTGAATTCCTGGTTTAAAAACAGACCAAAATACATGCTCAGTTTATCCCACTGGTCCCACTGCCGTACTGATGATATTTTTGTGACAAATTATATTTATCAGGCACCTCTGAGTACTTCAAACTGGGCTTGGGCTACTAATCCACCTCCCCCAGGAGTGATTGTAACGTTCCAAGCAAAGGGGTAGCTTCACACAGCCAACATTTTTCTTTAAAAAATAAAAATTGAAAAAAAAAATAAAAAAAAAAGCAGGGGGGAAAAAAAAAAAAAAAACTGTTTTCACCCTTCCCCCTAATGTGAAATGCCCCCATCTAAGGATGGGCAGCAATCATTCCTGACCCAGGGAAAGGTGTAAGGTCTGATATCTGACCCATCAGAAGCTTGCTTTCATTAGAAAGATGAGACACCATTTTCACAAAGATATATACACAACACTTGATTATAGTCCTGGGAGTTCTGGAGAAATCTGACCTTTAAAATTACATTGCTACGTACAGAAAAATCTATTTAAGGCAAATTTCAGGAACTGAGATATTTAAGTAAACTTTATTCTCCCTTTTTTTCTTTTTCCCAGATATCTGTAAATAGGACTCAGGATAACAAAAAGCATCTGATATTACTGATCCCTGTCTTCCTCCGTACCGATTCCATTCCATCTCACTACCCCAAGGCATGCTCACTGAGCACACAGGCATTTCCCATCCCGCTGTTCCAGCATCAGCTATGTCCTCTTGCTGGAGTTGCCTCACACAGCTCACTCATGGCTTCACTCCCCACAATCTGATGAATAAAACTGACCCTCTGCACTGCACAGCCCAGGGCCACTTGCATAGATAGACAGCTATTTTTATCCTCTAGCTACCATAAACGAATATTTCTCCAACTCTGAAAGGGCACACAATCTGTGTCAGCACAATTTCCCATGTTTGTTCTTTTGGGCTAATAAAATCTCAGAGAAAACATATTTTGATTTACCGTGTCTCCCCTCCCCTTCCCGTGAGCCGCTGCCGCTGTCAGTCCTCGGGGGCACACACAGCAGGGCACCATGTCATGTCACACTAGGTGCTGGGATTCAACAAAGGCCAACATGTTGATATCTTTTTATTGCTCGGCAGCCTGGTTACCCCATTTTCCCCCTCTACAATTGGACGCTTTTGATAATACGGAAAGTTCTGAAGCAGTAACATTTCTATTTTCAGTCAGAAAAGTATTTTTGTTTTTACAAAGCTATAGTCTCTGATCTTGCTTTTTAGGTCACTAAATACAATCCTTTATTTTACAGAAACTAAAGCTGGGAACTTAGAGGGTACATTTGTTTGCAATTAATGTAAATATTTACCTTGCCAAATAATGCCTTTTTTAGGTAGCCTAAAGACTGTTCTGCATTCTTTACTAAATAACTAAAGTATGTAAGGTGTTACTACCTACAGAAACAGAAGCTTGACCAATCTACAACTACAGCTACCACAGGGTGATTTATTTTGTGTAGAAATAAAAGGCAAGGCCCGTGGATGGGCTTCCTGCACCAGGCACAAGAAAACCCTAAATGTGCTGCAGTCTCAGCCCCACAAGGGCAGGATGGCGGCAGCCCACGGGCAAGCCTTGGGTTATTCCCATGCATAGTGCCCGGGCCATGGAGGACTCTCCAGGAGCTAGTGAGGGCTGCAGCATGAAATAACATGTTTTGATGTAATTCCTAAACAGGGGGACATTTATCTGGGCCATTTATACAAGAGTTATAACCCTCACAATATTTATACTCAGCATGTCATGTTAGCATTTACTACCCGTTTCCATGGAGATGGATTTTCATGCTGTAACTATGAAATGCACATTGTTGCCACTAAGCCACTTCAGGCCTTTCTGGATGCCTGCTGAATGCCTGACAAAAGTTGATGCAAACCAATAGTTGTTGTTCTTTGTTTGTTGCCAGACTTCTAGCAGAGCCATATTATGTCCTAGTGATTGAAATGCCCATGTTCGCCCCCCTCCCGGCACAAAAAGGATCCTCAATTTAGGTGACAAGCATGAAGTGGGCTTCTGCAGGGGAGGGCGGCCCGGCGCGGGGCCGGGTTCCGTCCCTGCGCGGGGCCGCGACGCGGCGGGGGCCGCTCCCGACAGTGCCTGACATTTGGGGATAAAGCCGGAATAAGAGAGCGCGGGCAACGCCGGG
>VZTX01018721.1:0-11743 GCA_013400915.1 Pardalotus punctatus | reverse complement strand
AGGGCTCCGGGCGGTGGTAGGGCCGTGGGGGTCCCTGGCAGGGTGTGGAGGTTCCGGATGACTCCGGGCGGTTGTAGGGCCGTGGGGGTCCCTGGCAGGGTGTGGGGCCATGTGGGAGGTTGCCGTGGCGAGCTGGGTTCTCTGGGGAACCCCTGGAGGGTGTGGGCCCACGCAAGGATGGGGATGGGGGCTGTGAGCGGGGTCCTGGCAGGTGTGGGGCTGTGTGGGCTCTGGGGCTGTGGGGCCATGCGAGAGCTCCCCAAGGGGAAGGGGCTCTCTGGAGGACCCGGGAGGGTGGGTTTGGAGTGGCCGTCGCGGGGCTCGGGGCTCCATCCGGACCCACACCCACCATCCCGATGCTCCGTGTCCCAGAACAAGCTCGTGGACCGGTGCGAGCGGCTCCAGCTGCAGAGCGCGGCCATCGCCCGGCACGTGGACGAGGTGCTGCCTGCCAAGGACCAGGCCGTCCTGGTGAGTCCCTGCGGCTGGCCCCGCCTGCTCCTTGCTCGCCTGCATTCCCGGAGGGATGCTCAGCTCCCAGGGGGCTCTTCGGGATGGAGGGGTTGTCCCCTCCTATCCCACAGCTGTAGAAACTGAGTGCCAGGGTGTGGCTACAATTCCTGCTTTCTTTGCCTAAAAAATCTTCAGACAATTGTGTGAGTGTATAGCAATCAAGCATCCCACTAGGACCAGTGCCTTAGAATTCCTGGTTTTATTTGTTCCTTGCTGTCATTGAGGATGAGGGCAAAGAACAGTGATAGAATCACAGAATTCCAGACTGGCTTGGGTTGGAAGGGACCTTAAAGACCACCTAGTTCCAATACTCTACCGTGGGTAGGGACACCTTCCACTATCCCAGGTTGCTCCAAGTCCCATCCAAGCTGGCCTTGGACACTTCCAGGGATCCAGAGGCAGCCACAGCTTCTTTGGGCAACTTGTGCCAGGGCCTCCCCACCCTCACAGGGAAGAATTTCTTCCCAATATCCCATCTAACCTGCCCTCTGGCAGTGGGAAGCCTTTCCTGCTTGTCCTGTCTCTCCAGGCCCTTGTCTCAAGTTCCTCTCCAGCTCTGCTGGAGCCTCTTTAGGCACTGGAAGGGGCTCTAAATTCCCCCTAGAGCCTTCTCTTCTCCAGGCTGAGCAGCTCCAGCTCCCTCAGCCTGTTCTCATGTTTCTCACTGATAGTGAATCTGTGGAGATTTGCTGAGGGACAGGACTCTGGCTCCTCGCAGGCTGTCACTTAGGTGCCAGGGCTGGCTGATGAGAAAATGGGCAGGTTTGGGACTGGTATCATGCCAATTGCTGTGGCCCGGGCTTGGTTAACAGAGTAGCACTAATGGCTGAACCCTTGGAGACCCAGCAGAAGCAGCTGGGGCTGTTCTTGGGGCTGGAGCAGGGCTGATGCTCCTCCCATGCCCTCGCTCTGGCAGAGCGCGGCCAGCGCGGCGCGGGAGCTGGTGATCCAGAGGCTGCTCTTCGTGGGCAAGGCCTGTGAGAACGAGGAGCAGCGGCTGCTGGAGAAGGTGCACGCGGAGGAGGAGCGGGCGCACCAGAGCATCCTCACCCAGCAGGTGCACTGGACAGAGGCTCTGCACAAGCTGGGTGCCCTCCGCACCTACCTGGTGGACATGATCACCAACCTGGATGACCAGGGCCTGCTGGTGAGTACTGCTCTGTGCTGAGGGCTGGGTGAGGCAGCCCACAGGTGACCTGGACGTTTTGTTACGGGACTTAAATGCAGTGTTTAGCAGCTGCTGACAGCAGGGAGGCAGAGGTGGACAGGACATACATTTGCAGGTCTAGCTCAGGGAACCTCCTTGGCTTGGTCCTAATAAGCCCCTGTGTTTTCCTCGTGGTTCATAGAGCATCTGCTCTGCCTGATCCTGCTCTTGCTTGCAGTGAGGTCCAGAACCACCCAGGCTCAGGTCTCCAAGCTCTGGGCTTGTAGCCACCCTTAGGCTGGACAGCCAGGACAGCTTTGGGTTGAGAGCTGCTCTTACAACAGTTAATTGTGCCACCCATTTTCTAGTATTGTGTGCAGTTTTAATCTGAACGGACCCTTGGAAGCACCTGCAGCTCTTCTGGAAAGTCCCCTGTGTTGCCTGGCTTAGCCCTGTTAGGGATATTTGCTGTGCAAAGCAGCCTGTGCTTCCCCTTGCTCAGTTCCTTCTCTGGTTATTGAATCGGCTGGGTTCACCTAGGCGATTCCACTCGTTTTAGATGTGAGCAGGTCTGCCTTGCACCACCGTGCTCAGCCTCTTCTTCCCACTGTAACTCTGTGAGGAGGGGAACAGCAGCTCGGCTTGGAAAACAGACCCAATCCCATGGAAAGACTGCAGATCTTCCTTTGGTGGGAAAGGCATTTCCTGTCGTGCCCCAGCACCTCGATGTGCTGGGCTGTAGCTGCACCATAAAGAGGAGAGGTTGGAGAGCAGGATTCATCAGCTGCCTGTGGCAGAGAGCAGCCACACCCTCGGTTTCTCCTTTGGCCACATAGCGGAGGGGAATTAGGGGATCATGTGTTCTCCACTCGGGTTGTTGGGTGTTGGTGCTTGTGTCTATCTGGAACCAACGCATGCCATGCCACAGAAAAGCTGAAGGCACGCAGAGCGCTCTCAGCTCAGATTTGAGCAGAGATCAGGTATTTTCTTATCACTCTGCTGTATCTTGAGAATGCACCATGCCTATCAGGTAGAGAAACAAGTGGGACTGACTGTGAGGTCACCTGACTCTTGGCTTTGTCCCTCTGCAGCCTCTCCGCTTTGCTGGAAGCCCTGGGGTTGTTTGCTGGGAGGCCAGGCTGTACCTGCAGCCTGCCCTAGTGGGGTGGGGGCAGAGAGGGGACAGCAGACAGGGCCCCAGCCACATGTGCAATACATTGCCTTCAGCCATTCCCACTCATTTTCTGTGTCAGGAAGTGGGAAGTGCTGCAGCTGAAGAAAATGGATGTTGGATGCTCCCCTCCTCCCCTGGGCTGGTGTTGGGGTTGTTGGGGTGAGGGGTGGCTTCTGTGGGTCAGGAAGGGGTGCACTGCTCCCTGGGTCCTGGGTTTAGGATGTAATCTGGGGGGATTTCAGCTGTGATGACTCTTTCTCTCCTTGTCCCCAGCGTGCAGAACAAGAGATCTTCGAGAGGTCAGTGCCCGGCTGCTCCTGGTCCTTTCCCTGACCCTGCTCCAAGCCCTCCCTGCTCCTGCTCCACACCTGCATCCCCACAGCTGCCATGCTGTGTGCCATGGCTCAGGCACCCCAGGACACATCTTTCCTCCCTCGTGCTGCTTTTGTTGTGGACAAGGACGGAGCGTGGCGATGCCAGTGTGGCCTCTTGTCTGTGCTCCATGTGCTGTGCTGCACCTGGAGATGCTCCATGTGCTCTGCCAGATCAGCAGCTCTCGTTAATGAGAGAACTTCCCCAGCTCCTTAGAAAACCTCAGGGCTTGCTGGGAGGTGGAGGAGGCCTGTCCCTGGCTGCTGGCAGGGGGTGGGATGGTCCATGCTCCGTGCTGGGGGTGGCTGGCACAGCATCTCGCCAGCTCTGCATGGGCAGGGAGAGCCAGGTGCAGGTGTCAGTGTCCCCAGCAGCCCCACTGGTGACACTGGGCTGCCTTTCCCTGAGGAGGTACCTTGGTGGTTGTGTTTTTATTGGATTTATTTATTTTTATAGAAGTCCTTTATTTCTGTGGCTGCTGCACGGTGCTGCCCAGAGGGCTTATGGGGGTATTTGTGCCTGTGGAGAGTGTGGAATGTGCCACAGCACATCACCAGCACCCTGTGCCACAGCCTGTCCTCACAACCACGAGTTCTGTGGGTGCTGCAGGCCACAGGAAGCAGCAAACCCTTGTCTCTGTGCTGGGTGAAACCTGGCGTCCTGGCTTGCTCTGTGCTCAGACTGTGGGGCTCTGGCAATAGGGGCAGATCGGATTCTCTCCCTGTTCATTGTGCTCCCCTGGTACCCTGATGGCTGCTCTCAGACACATTTATTTACCCTGTGTCTGCTGAGTGAGGAGCTGTTGGCTCAGGCTGCTGGGATGTGTTTTACAACACTGCAGCCCTTTCACAAGGAACTGTAAGCAAAGCCAACCAAAAGTGTCACTCAGGCTGAGAGCTGGCCCAGACACCCCTGCTGTGGTCTCTCTGCAGCCAGAGCTCCTCTTTTACCTCTGCCATACCTCCTCGTGATCTTTATAAACACCTCCCAGCACAATAAATCATTGTATTTTGAAACAATTCTTGTTTTCCTTTGCTAGGACAGAGGTGGCGGAGGGAATCTTGGAGCCACAGGAGTCCCTGAAGTTAAACTTTAATCAGACCTGTGTTCAGAGTCCACTCCTGCATCGACTGTGGGCCTCTGCTGTGCTCTGCTGCCTCGCAGGTCAGTGTCTTGCTCACATCTCACATGCTCCAGGGATTCCTGCACACTCACTCAAAGAAACACGCTCATGCTGTGTCAAAATTTCCTGATGCTGTGTCAAAATTTCCTGATGCTGTGTCCTGCCCCTCTGCTCTTCCAGCCCCTCCTTGTTTCTTGGAGCCCTCCATTCAGGGCAGCAGCAGCAGCTGTGGGAGGTTTAGGGGGAGCAACAGCTCCAAGCAGGTTGTGGGTCAGAGGACAAAACTGGAGTTCAAAAAGATTGCGCGTTTTATCGGCTCTGTGGCTTTAACATCGCGTGGTTTCTTTTGCCGTTTCCTGGGTCTCTTGGTGACAGCAGTGAAGCTGATGCTGCTGTGGAAATCTGTCACAGAAACCTCTGTTCACAACGTTTACTGTTGGGCTGCTGGGGATTTTGACAGGGTGAGTACTCCTGTGGGGTGTCTGTGAGATTCTGACCAGTGGGGCGAGCAGTGAGTAGATGGAGCAGCTTTCTGGTCGCAACCTGAGGTTGTGGCTGTGCACGAGCTGGTGGTTCTAGAGGTGTTTGTGCTCTGGCTCAGCTCCTGCTGTACAGCTGAGGCTGCACTGGAGGCATTGGCCAGGCCACTGACAGGCTCTGTGATGGGTTTTCCTGGTTGGTGCTGGCTGTGTTAAGCAGGGAAAGACGTTTTTCTCCCAGCTGTGATGTGTTTGGAAGGCTGGTTGTGAATGTTTGCTTTTACTCTGTCGTTCAGTCTGTTGTTAGAGTGTTTCAAATGTATTTTTTCTTTCTCAGAGGTGGCAACATCCTTCATAATTTGCCTTGTGAACAATCCCTAGGGTGATTTTTCCAAAGCTTTTGTACTAACTTCTGGTTTCAGCTCATCTTGCTGCGATTCTGATGAGCTGTTTCCAGTTTTTCCCTGTTTCCGGGCCCCTCTCCAAGGTCTGCACTTCAGGCTTTTATTGCTCTCATAATTTTAAGTATTAGCTTGAGAATCTGTGCCTACCAAGCCCTACCATTACGTGTTTCTTCTGCTGCAAACTCTGGTGTTGCTCTCCCTTTGTGATTCATTTCTCTCTTTGGAATCTGTGAGTGCTCGCAGTCATGGAAAGGGTCCCTGCCCATAGCAGGGCTTGGGACTAGGGGATCTTTAAGGTCCTTCCAACCCAAATCACTTTCTGATTCTATGCCAGCCCCTGCAGTGGTGCATTGACAGCATCACACAGAATTCCACAATCACTGAGGTTGGGAAAGACCTTCAGGATCTTCAAATCCAACCTGTGACCAATCCAGACCAGAGCACTGAGTGCCACATCCAGGCATTCCTTGAACACCTCTAGGGATGGTGATTCCACCACCTCCCTGGGCAGCCCCTTCCAATGTTTTAACAGCCCTTTCAGTGAAGAAATTCCTCCTGAAAAAATCAGTTGAGCAGATTCTCAGTGTTCAGAGCCGTGCAGTCAAGCAAGAAGCCTTTCCCTAATTTTCTTTGTTGTGACAGAATTTTTGTAAGGATTCCTCTCCCAAGAGTATCCTTGTGAAATGTAATGACTGCAAGGCATTTGATTCTTGTGGTGGGTGTGCTGATGCACTTACTACACAGGAATTTAATTCTGTTTGGGTTTTTTTTGAGTGTGTGATTACATTTCACATGTCATTACTGCATGCTGGGGATGCCTGGTGTATCTTTGTGGATCTCATCAGCCCACAGCCCACCCTGGACCAGGCCTTAGAGATTTAATATTAACTGCAATGTTCTGAGCTTTCCTTAAGACACAATAATTTAAGTGTTGCTTTGTGGTCCCTTCTCCCAAAGGCAGGTGAGCAGGTGGCTGTCTTGTTTATTTGCTTGAAAGCAGAAAATTCCAAGCCTTGATGGCTTGCTCCATAAATTCTCAAAAACTTGGAAAGCAGCAGGCAGCAGAGCCTCCATTTCACTCTCAAAAATAAACACGATTCCTTTGATGCCTTCACTTGGCATCCAGGCTTCTGTATCACTTCTGTTTGGGGTTGGCAGCTTCTTCCTTACACCCAGAGGTTATGTAAATCTCCTGACACCGTTTTGGGAGGGATCTCGGTTCATGGGAACTTGGATTTTTAAAAGCAGTCAAACGTGCTGCAGCTCACACATTTGTGCTTCCCAGAGCTGTTAACCAGGGGAATGGATTTTCCCAACATCCCTCATCTCCCAAGGCCACCCCAATGGATACTGGACACCGAAAATAGAGTTGGGGGCGAGATGAATTCCTGGTGGAGTCATTGATCAGAATACATGGGAAAATCCAGAGGACAGATTTAATCATGACAAAGCACTTGTGTGAGGGGCAAAATTTGCTGATCTGAATTACTCTGCTGTTACTTTGCCAGCATTTCCCCTCCCTCAGATTCTCCCTTGGAATTGCAGTTTCACAGTGAAGCTACCTGGGTGTCACTGGGGTGGTGTTTCCCTGCGTGGACCACCAGAATGCAGCCCTAGGTTAGCTCTGTGTTGACAATAGGACATTTAGTACCCTCCTTCTGCCAGAGGACGATAAAGTCTGGTGCTGCTCTGTTTTCTATGAATTCAGAGCAGCATTTGGCTTCCTGGAAAGCTGCCCTGCACACCGGCAGCGTGGGCAGCCCCAGAACCCTGTGGAGAGCTCAGGTTTGGCTGCTGTGTGGGGAAATAAATCATCAAATGAATGAGGCTGGCATCTCCTGCTGAAGGAAATGCTGGCTTCAGCTCCTCCTTGGGCTCACTCTTGCCTGCAGTAACTCCTACCTGACATGCACAGGTGCATGGCACTGACTTGCAAAGGGATAATTCAGCCTCGGTTCATCTGCCAGGGAGCACCTGGGCAGACTCAGCCTGAGGAAGCTCTGGAGCATTGCTGCTGTTGCTGGGTGCTGTTTGCTGTTAGAGGGATGCTGACCTGACTCCTGGAGCAGACTGGCTCTGGGATGACCCTGTTCAGGTCATCCTTTGGTTCTTTAAGGGCTCATCCTGCCGTGTGCTGGCTGCTGAGCAGAGGGTGTTGAGCAATGGCTGGCACTGGCATGACAGGGTAGAGCTGCTGGCAGGGCTGGGAGTGCCACTGACTCACCCACTGCAGCCCTGTTTCCATGGTGGTTTAAGACCTGAAATGACTGAAGTGAGGGTGGGGGAAGGCAGGGCAAGGAGGGGCACCTGCTGGCAGGAGCTGGGTCTCTCCAGGAGCAGGTGAGTCTGCTGGGCATCAGCCTCATCCCTGCTTCACAAAAATGTACTGTGTGAGGAACACACTCATGCAGTTACACAGTCTGCAGACCCACTGCTCTCAGGAAAGCATGCAGTCAGGGCAGGGCACAATGATCTTACAGGTCTTTTCCAACCTTCACAATCCTATGATTCCATGATTCTGGAGTGGTGCAGACCCTCAGTGAGTGCAGGGTTCTCTGGCCAGCTTGGTTCTCCATGGGCTGCTGCTGGCTGTGTTTGTGCAACAGGGCACCCTCTTCTTTCACAGCAAAGCCAGATCTAGGCACAGCCATGCTCAGCTCTAAGGCTGGTGCCACCTTCCCCCCCACGGCTGCTCCCAGCACCTCAGGGTGGGTTGATGAACAACTGGGGCTTTGTAGCAGGAAAGAGATTTTCCTGCCCAGCCCTCTCCATCCCTCCCCAGTCCTGTTTTTCCTGCTTTGCAAGTTTTTTGCACACAGCCCTCCCATTCTTGCCAGGCTCTTGGCTCCCCTGTCTGGGGGAGGAGCAGTCAGGTCCTGCTCACCCACCGTGGGGGTGGGAAAGGACAGGAAACGAGGTTTGGATCTCTCCCAAAAGTGGGATGAACCAAGCCTGCTGAGTTCTGCTTTGTAGAGAGTCAGGCCAAGGTCAGAGAAAGATGAGCAGAGCTTCTAGTGCAAGTTGTCTTGTGAGTCTGGGCTTTGGTGAGTCTCTGCCTTGTTCTGGCCCTGGCTGAGAGGAGAGGCTGTGGTACCCAGCCTGAGCCCCCAGCACTGTCAGCCAGGAGAGCAGGTGCTCCAGGAGTGATGTGTGAGAAAAGGGTGGTTGCACTTGTGTTTCTGATGGCCATGACTACTTCAGGTGGTTCAGGTGGTGGCCACCGAGGCAGTGCTCACCACGTGGCTTCTCTTGCAGGCTCACAGGAGATTCACATTGATGAGAAAACCCTGAGCCCCCACCTCAGCCTGTCGGAAGACAAGAGAACCCTGACCTTCAGCCCCAAAAAAGCAAAAGTGGACTCGGACTGCCCCGAGCGGTTTGACCACTGGCCCAACGCTTTGGCCACTGCACCTTTCCACTCGGGGGTCTGTGCGTGGAAGGTCAGCGTGGAGCAGAGCTGTGCCTACAAGCTGGGGGTTTGCTACAGCTCTGTGCCCAGGAAGGGCTCTGCCAACGAAGGCCGCCTGGGCTTCAACGCTGCCTCCTGGGTGTTCTCGCGCTATGACAAAGAATTCCGGTTCCTGCACGCGGGGAAGCCGCAGCCCGTGGAGCTGATCAAGGCCCCAGCAGAGATCGGGGTCCTGCTGGACTTTGCAGGGGGAGAGCTGCTCTTCTATGAGCCCGACTCGTGCACCATCCTCTTCTCGCACCGCGAAGCCTTTGCAGAGCCCGTCTATCCTGTCTTTGCCGTGGCACACCAGAGCATCTCGCTCGTCCCGTGAGCGGGTGTGCGGCTGTGTGACTGTGTGTGCTCTGCACAGTGCCTGGGGGGAAAGGAGCCTGGCCAGGGCTATGGGTTGTGTACAGGGGCCTTCAGACAACACCTGCCTTCACACTACAGCTGTTCCTCGTGTGTTTTCCACAGCTTTCCTCTCCTCCCGGAGCCTGCACCCTGTGATGTGATGAGGGGTTGGGGAATGCCTGGCTGGGCCAGCTGCTCTGGGGTGAATTGTTTCATTTCTGCCTGATCAAAGGCAGCTTTCCAGCCTGCTGGTGGGCTGCAGGAGAGGGGAGAAATAGTAAGAGATGTGTATGGAGAAATGGCCAGGAGGAGGAGGCCTGTGGGAAGGGACGTACTGTGCTCTACAATTCCCTGAAAGGAGAGTGGAGCCAGGTGGGGGTCGGGCTCTGCTCCCAAGCAACAGTGAAAAGACAAGAGGAAACGGCTTCAAGTTGTGCCAGGAGAGGTTTAGGCTGGGTAGTGGAGAAAATGTCTTCACTGCAAGGGTGGTCAGGCATTGGCACGGGCTGCCCAGGGCAGTGATGGAGTCACCGTCCCTGGAGGTGTTTAAAGCCGTGTGAATGTGACACTTGGGGACATGGTGTAATGGTGGCCTAGGCAGTGCTGAGGGAACAGCTGGACTCGATCTGAAAGGTCTTTTCCAGCCTAAATGATTCTGTGATTCTCTGACTGGGACACGGGTGGAGACACTTTTGGGAGGAGCTACCCCACTGCAGAGCAGGGACAGTGCAGGGGGCTGTCCCCTGTGGGGGACCCATGCTGGGGCAGGGGCACTGCTGAGGGGCTGTGGCCATGTCCAAGCAGAGGAACAAGCAAAGAGCAGCAGAAAGAAATCAAACCTGCGCATCCCATTAGAGTGGGGTTTGTATGTAATGGGGTGTAAACACGGGGAGCTGATGGCAGCAGACAGGGAGGAGGGAAAGGTGTTGGTCTGCAGTTGAGCCAGAGAAAGGGGTTTAAAATGGTCATTATTTCTCACTACTCAGATCAGTAAAGTTTGTTAATTGGCAATTCATTAAGTTAAATTGCCTAACTCCAGACTGTTTTGCCCACAGCAGGAGACCTGCAGGCACCTCCTGGCCACCACTGTTGGCAAGAGGGGGATGTTGGTGAGGTGGCAAAGCTGGGGTACACTGAGGGGCGCAGGGTCTGTGCAGGGGTGCTCTGTGTGAGCAGACCTTCCCTGGGACAGGGCCAGCACTTGCTCTGGGGAGTGCTTGAGCCTCTCCCCAGAGTGACTGTGAAGGGATAAACCTCACTATCTGCCTCCATCTCCTGCCACAATGAGCCTCTGGAATGTAACCCAGTGCCAGCCCCCTTAGGGGAAGACACCACTGCTGTCCCCCCTCTGTAGTGTTTTTAGAGCCACAAAACACATCGGCAGCACTGCTGGGCATCAGAAATGTTTTATTGCATGAACACCCCGGCTGCTCCACAGGCAGCTTGGATTCGCTGCTTTTCCCTGGCCCCCTAGCAGCAAGAGACCTCATGTCAGGACAGTTCAGCACTCGGCAGCAGCACTGGACCCCTCCCAACCGCAGTTACCCCTTCTCGATACGAGCCAGGAGGTGGCTGAGCGTGGGCAGGATGTGCTCGGGGGGCACCTCTGGCCCCTGGCCCTGCCCGGCCGCCTGCAGCAGGAAGCTGTGCATGCCCACGGCCTGGGCTGCCCGGTAATCCCGGCTGTAGTCATCCCCGATGTGAGCCGCCTGCTCCGGGCGGACCCCGCCGAGCCGCAGCGCCTGCTCGAAGATCCTCCCGTCCGGCTTGGCGAAGCCTGCGGCCTCGGAGGTGAGCACGAACTCGAAGTGGTGCCGCAGGCTGCACTGCGAGAGGATGGCTTCCAGCCGGCTGTCGAAGTTGGACACGACTCCCATGCGGAAGCCGAGCTGGCGGCACCGACTCAGGGTCTCGGCGGCTCCCGGCAGCAGCTCCCAGTTGTGGGGGCTGCAGTAGTCGTGGTAGAGCTTTTCCGCCAGCTTCGTCAGGGCTGCCTCGTCCTGCACACCTGAGAGCCTGAAGCTCTGTTTGACAACATCCAGCCACCACTGCCGGGAGCTGAGCCCCTGGCCGCGGCCGTAGTTGGGGAAGCGCCGGCTCTGGGCCCCGTACACCTCCCGAAACGAGCGCCCCAGAGCCTCGGGCTGCACCTGCAGCCCGTGGGCCCGGGCCTCGGCTGCGTAGCTGTGGCCCACGGGCTGCCGCAGCCGCAGCAGAGTGTCCTTCACATCCCACGTCAGCAGGCGCAGCCTGAGCATGGCCTCAGCAACGCCCGGCGACACAGCTGGGCCAACTGCTCCCCGCGGTGCCACTCACATCAGAGGGCTGCGGGCACCCCAGCCCTTCGTCCACCTCGGTCCAAGTGCCAGTGTCCCTCGTGGGGGGCTCACGGCCCCGCTGGGGTCAGCATGGGAACGCGGCAGGGAGGGAAAACCCTAGGCCGAGTCGCAAGGGCAAAGTCTGCCAGGCCGGGGCAGTGACACTCTACGTGGGTGCTGCAGACGGGCCCGGCGGGACGGGCGGGGGGAACCGGGGCAGGAGCCGGGCTGGGGGTCCGGTGCACGGCCGGGGTGTTTGGGGAGGGTGTCCGGGGCACGCTCGGGGTGTCCACGCGCGTGGAACGTGGTTGTGGGCTCCCGGTGTCCCCGCGGGCCCGGCGCTCACCGGGCCGAGCTCCCGGTGCGCGGGGCCGGGCCCGCCTGCGCCGCTGCGGAAGCGCCGCCCTCCCG
>VZTX01018720.1:0-11992 GCA_013400915.1 Pardalotus punctatus | reverse complement strand
TGTGAACAGGGTCTGACACCCAGGAAGGAATGTCAGTGTTACTGTGAACAGGGTCTAACACCCAGGAAGGACTGTCAGTGTCACTGTGAACAGGATCTGACACCCAGGAAGGACTGTCAGTGTCACTCTGGATGGGATCTGACACCCAGAAAGGACTGTCAGTGTCACACTGGACAGGATCTAACACCCAGGAAGGACTGTCAGTGTCTGACACTGCAGGAAGGCTCAGAGCTGAGCAGGAGCTGACAGAGCTCTGGGTGGTTGCCCTTGCCAAAGCAGGACTGGGGAAACTTTTAAATCTGTTCTCTTTAGGATTGGGGTTTTTTTCCCTTGGCTTTTTCTTTTCCTTATGGACTGAAGCAGTCTGGGGCCTGTTTTCTTTGCCTTCCACCTTCCCAGCAGGTTGGGCAGACGAGAAGGACAGATCTGTTTGTGGAGAGAGAGCTAATGTAGCCACTTCAAAAGAGTTAAGTGGAGCAAGTCCCCATGGAAATGAGAGTCTTCAGAGTCATCTGCTGCCAAGACCACAGCTGTGGTCCAGCACTGGCTCAGAAAACTGAAGAGGCATCTTTGAAGCTGCAGAGCTCAGGAGTTTTACTGGAGTTGGTTTGCTCCCACTATTGATTTCCTTCCCTCCCCTCCCAGCTTTTCCCCTGTGTCATACTGTCACGCTCACCTCTGAGATGCTCTTGAGAACAGCCAGAACGTGACCAGAACGTGACTTTCCAGGGCCATTTTCCCACTTAGAAAAGGAGGGAGGAATATGTAATGCTGAAATGCATCCTTTGGAAGCTTGAAAAGCACCCTGGGGTTGTCCAGGCAGTGGGAGATGGACAGTAACAGACTCTGTGAGGCACAGAGCTCACACATTTCCGCTGGGAGGTCAGAGCTGAGCTGGCACAGCTGGGTTAGGGTTAGACTTGGCCCCAGCTCATTGCTCTGAGTAGCTGACTCAGGGTAGGTGAGTCTGGATTTCAGCACTGGGTTCCCTCTGTGTTCTGTGTGAGGTGTTTTGCTTCCAATCTTGTTTAGAGCTGATGCACCAGGCAAAAGTTCTCTTTCAATGAAGATCAGTGTGTTGAAAGCAGGATTGGTCCCTTTGTGGGGCAGGGACTGGGAATCTCCAGCGTGAGAGGTGGAGGGAGCCAAGGGAAAGGCACAACTCCTGAGTCTCCTGGGCTTTCAGGGGAGGGGGAAAGTAGCGTTTTCTCTTGAGCAGCATAGGAAGAACATTGTCCTGACGTGCTCTGGAGCTGTGCTTTCGCAGCAGGAGACTTTGGGAATTCAGGCAATTTCCATAGAAAAGGGTGTTTGCAGGCTGTGGAGCAGCACAGGGACCGTGGCCTGGTGTGAGCTCTCAAACAGCAGCGTGAGCAGGCGTGCCACGGTTGGTGTGGTGGCTCTGTGACAACAGAACACCCCGTGGGCACCGTGGCTTTGTCCTTGAAAGCAGCACAGTTGTGGAATTTGGGTAAATGCCCGAGTGTGCCCGGCTGGCTCAGGATCACCAACCGCTGGCTGTTCCCTGCGGCTCCTGGAGTGTTCCCAGCAGGTTCCTGCGGGGTTCTCCCTCTGCAGCCCAGTTAGGGGGCTCAGGACATCACTTCTGAAGGGCTTGGCCAGGTCCCTTCCTGAGCACCTGGAGCTCCCAGCACAGGACAGGGAGGGCAGGCTCTGGCTCAGCGTGCCCAGAGCAGCTCTGGCTGCCCCTGCATCCCTGGAAATGTCCGTGTTCCCACAGATCCCAGGAGTTACTTGGATTTCCATCTGTCTCCTCGATGTCCTCGAGGGCAGGGAGCAGCTGAGGCAGGGGATGCTCTCCTTGTTCCTGAGAGCTGTCAGCCAGCCAGAGCCGGGAGCGCTGTGCTGGCATGGGCGGCGGAGGCATGTGCTGCTCTGGGTGCTGCTGCTTCTCTGTCACGTTCTTTAATTGGACTTGCTGTTTCTAATCCTTTTTTAAGCTGGTTTTTGCTCTGGCTGGCCTGAGCACCAAGCCCTGACCCCTGTCTCCCCGCAGGTCTGGCCCGCAGGGTGTCCATCTACCTTGACAGGAGTAAGCAGGGAGGTGAGTGCTGTTCCTGTTGCCTGTGCTCCGGTGGGTGGGCAGGAGCCCCTCGGGGGCTTGGTGGGGGTTTTGGGTGCGGTTTGAGTGACTGCTGGGTCCCTGTGGTCCTGGGGGGCTTTGCTTCCACCTCTGCCATCCCCTGCCCTGTGTCTGTGTCGGGGACAGCCGTGAGGAATGCGGGGAGGGTCTGTGCTCCCTGGGCAGGCACAGGCCCTGCTGGGATGAGGGAACCTTCATGGCAGTCTCCCTGAGCTCCCTGCAGCCTCAGGAGGTGTGGGGGGGATTTGGGAGTCTCATTTTCCAGGGACACTTCAAAGCACACCTGGACAGGAGTGTTTGAGTGGCAGGTTCCAAATGGAGGTGCTGTAAAGCTGCTGTGGGTTTGTCTTTGTAACACACCTGGGCTGCAAAATCCTGTGGAAAGGAGACGCTGGAGGGTCTTTCCCAGCAGCCTCAGAGTCATGGACTTGGCAAAGATAGGGCAGAAAGGAAAGAGGGGAAATTCAGGTTGGATCTGTGGGAGTAATTCCTCCCTGTGAGGGTGGGGAGGGTGCCCAGAGCAGCTGGGGCTGCCCCTGGATCCCTGGAATGTCCAAGGCCAGGCTGGACAGGGCTTGGAGCAGCCTGGGACAGTGGGAGGTGTCCCTGCCATGGCTGGGGTGGGATGGGATGAGCTGTGCCCAAACCCTTCTGGGATCCTGGGACTCTAACAAACGTCACAAATTCTACTCTGTCACATGGAATGAAGGCGAAGGAAGTGCCCAGCTTCGTCCACAGAGGCTGGGCAGGGTCTGTCTGTTGGCTCTGCATGCTGGCCCCCTTTCCCACAAGGACTGGGGAGCAGATGGTTGGTGTGTCAGGGAACCCTGGGGGTGCATCCGAGCTGCTCACGGTGACGTCGTCACCTCAGGATGTTCATCAATTATTGATATTTGCTGACTGATCAGAGCTGGCTGTGTCTGCACTGATTAATCACCCGGGCTGTCGGCAGGGGCTGATTCAGAGCTCGTTAGTGGAGTTCAGCAAATCTCGCTGTGGCTGTGGGAGCTGGGGCAGGAGCGAGCAGAGCTGATGTGCGGCTGGTGCTGCCTGCTCTGCAATCCCCCAGCAAAGGCTAAAATTAGCAGGAATCGGCTGCAGGGAATCCCCGCTCAGCAGCCGAGTGCAGAGCAGTTTGGGGGAGCTCGGGGCCGGATCGATGCCGCTGCTGCCAGCCCACGGAGGGCAGGTCAATAAAAACTGCTGCTGCTCTCCTGGTGCAAAGGCAGCACGAGCGCTCCCCTTCCCAGTGAGGAGCTGTGAAAAATGTGTGCAATCAGTGCTTGGGTATTGTCCCTGCCCTGGAAGTGTCCCAGGCCAGGCTGGATGGGGCTTGGAGCAGGGGGGCAGCTCCAACCTGCCCCAGGAGCTCTCAAGGGATCGGCCTCAGGCTCATGCTGGAGACCCAGGGGCAGAGGGAGCAGCAGGGAGGCTTCCCACATCCCACACCATGCCTTTCGGGAGAAGTGCCATATTTCTGGTCAGATGATTTCGTGGCAATAAAATCAGTGGAGAAATCGCAGCTCCAGGGGTTTGTGTTCTTTTAATTGAATTCCCAGCATCCCAGCTCCTGCTGTCCCTCACTGCAGAGTCCTTGGCAGGAGGAGGGTGGCACTTTTTGAGAGGATGTTGTAGAAATTAATGATGAGTGAGGTCATCCAACCCTCCCACTGCTTCCTGGAAATTAAAGCAGGGATGTGCTTCACTGCTCAGCCAGGAGGGCCCGTGATTAGAAAATGGTCGGTCAGAATCCAGGATGCTTTTATATTGTGTCCATGTAGGTATTCCTGGTTCCCCTGAAATGCCAAGGACAGGCTGGCCACGTTCCCATGACGTTACAAGGGAGTGCAGACGTTGGGAATGCAGCTGCTTTCGCCAGCATTAGTTCTGGAGTTTGTCCATGGAACTGTCCCATCCAGGCAAATATCTCTGGCTCAGGGGCAATCCTGAGGGAGCAGCCATGGGAAGTTCCACCTTCAGGAACAGCTGGTGGTGTGAATAAACTCAGCCATAGAGAACTGCCAGTGCTGGCTTTGAGACACTCAAAACCAACCAACCAAACCCCAAACCAAAGAACAACACCTCCACGACAGACATTTAAAAATTCCTTTCCCTGAGCTGTGGAAGATTTGTTGCTCATTATCGAAGAACACAACATTCCTTAGGGGAATATCGTGCTTTTAGCTCCTGATGCATTGCAGCAGTGCAGGGCTGGTTCCTGCAGCTCCTGGATTCTGGGAGCTCCAGGATCCCACCCGTGTCCCATGTCCCTGGCAGGGGCTGGCTGTGTCAGGGGCTGGCTGTGGCAGCGCTGTCGCTGTTGGATCCTCGGGGGTTGGGAGGGTGTCAGGTCAAGCAGAGCTGCTCCGGGCTCTGTGTGTGNGGACAGGTCAAGCAGAGCTGCTCTGGGCTCTGTGGGTGCTCGGAGCTGCTCCAGGCTCTGTGGGTGCTCAGAGCTGCACCTGTGGGTGCGAGGGGGCTGAGGAGCAGCTCGGGTGCCAAGGCCAGGAGCCAGCACCCTGCGGGTGGGCTGCAGGCTCAGTTGTAACATCCTGGAGTAGGACCTCTGTTAATTAAAAAGGAAATGATCGTTAGTATTCAATCCCACGTTCGCTCCTCATCCTAAAATACTATGAATTGAGCATGGAATCATGAGCCAATCCTGTATCATCCCTGCCATGCAAACCTTTGCTTGTACATAGAAATAGTTCAGCTATTTCTGTCTCGTTCCATACTGCGAGTGCCAGCTCTGGATGGAACATTTCACAGTCGGAGGAAGCTTTCCTTCCCCTTACACACTTCCAAGTGACTTACATTTATCTACAAGGGCTTTTCTTCTCTTGGCCAGGGTTGGAATTCTGGTTCAGCGTTCCCAGTTGCTTCCTCTTTTCGGTCAGGGTGTGTCTTGGTGCTGGTCTGACAAAAACCTTGTCTTCAAACTGGGACGTTACTGGGAAATTGGGAGCTTTAGATCTGCCTCAGAGCTCTTTGCCTGCTGAACTCCATCAGGGAGGGTAATGGCCAGATCCATCTCAGCTGCCAGGTTTATCCTGTCACATGGGCCATAAACAGATGACAAATGCAAGCACTTCAGTGGTGTTTATCATCTCCATCACTGCCTGCTTGTTTGCCTGGCTCTCCAGCCCTGCGAGCTGCCAGGCAATCTGAAGGAACAATCCATTTGACTAAAGATAAAGATCCAAGCTCCCAGATCAGCCCAGAGTCCCAGATTTCCTGCAGTGAGGTGACAGACTGTCAATAAACATCAGCCAACCCCTCCCTGGATGTGGCAAGATCAGGAATCGGCTCGGATGTGATGCTTAGGAAGGGGAGAGGGGGAAAATGGTTTCTCTGAAGCTGTGTAAAACAAGGTCCTTCCATCATGCTGGAGGAGAACTCAGTGTTCTTAGGATGTGTCTGCCGTGTCCTTCGTGCTCTGCAGCGGGGGATGTTCTGGTACAAGGCACTTGTGGCCCTTTGGTGACAAAAGGGCATGTTGGGGCAGGCTTAAACTTCCCGCTGGGGATAATTCCTGGCAGTAAATCCAGACAAATGCACGTTTTTGCCTTGTGGACAAGCACATTGTGGAGTGGAGACACGGGGATGGTGCTGAAGGCACTGAGTGCTCGGGGCAGGAGCTGCAGTCCTGATGCATTGCAGAGGGTTCTGACTCCAGTTCTGTGTGGTTATGAAACGCTGCTCAGCACCAGAGACTCGGTTTGGCACAGAGGAGAGGGTGGACAACTGTTCTGGGAGGCAGGGATGGTGCTCTGCGGGGCTGGATGCTGCTGTGTGAGGCAGGGATGCTGCTGCTGCCTCTGCCCTGCCCGAGGGGCTGGAAACGGACCCCGAGCCTGGAGTTCTCTGCTTCCCTCCTGTGGTGCTCCCGGTGTTTGTGTTTGTGTTTTCAATGCAGCGTGGATGGGACATCGTCCTGAGCTTCCCCTGGAGATGGATCTGTGCCCTCAGGGATGAGCAAAAGCTCTTGTAAGGGTGCTTGAGCTGTTGTCACTGCAGGCTGTTCCCCTCCTTCCCAGTCAGTGCAGCAAACTGGTTTGTGCTCCCACCAGCTGTTAAATTCACTCTATTGCAGCCCTGGCTCTGCTGTTCCTTGTTCAGGAACATCTCCCACGTCTTTCTGATAGAACGAGGAATCGGTCCAGGAGCTCTCAGGTCTTGCTGTGTGAGGTGTCCTCAGCTGAGTCTCTTCAGCATTTCGTGTTCTCAGCAGGTGCTGGACACTGCAGACCCCTGGCAGCCCCCAGCAGCTCCTGGAAGTTGTGCTCCCTCCCACAGGGTCCGGCTGTGCTCGGCCTCTCTCAGCCCTCAGACAAGGGGATAAAGGAGGTTTGGACTCCAATCCAGGAGCAGCTGATTCAATGCCATTTGGAGGATGTGTGGGGGGTGTGTGTGTGTGATTTCACATTTCCTCTGACGGTGACAGTGTGGGGCATGAGGTCAGGAGAGCTGGTGCTCCCAGAGAGCAGCTCTGCCCATGCTGGCACTGATTTGCACCCCTGCTGTGTTGTGTCTCAGGAGCAGGGATGGTGGTGGACTGGGAACAAGAAACTGGTCTCCTGATGACCTCGGGAGACGTGAGGATAATCCGGATCTGGGACACGGATCGGGAAATGAAAGTACAGGTAACACCTGCGGGCTGCTCCCCAGCACCTTTTCCCTCCTGGAACACATCCCATGGGCCAAGAGCCCCAAAGCACCTGAGCCTGCTCTGGGAGGAGCTGACGGGTCCTGGAGCTCCTGCTTCCCTGCTTCCCTGATTCCCTGCCTCCCTGATTCCCTGATTCCCTGCCTCCCTGCTTCCCTGCCTCCCTGCCCCGGGGTCACATCCCAAGAGCAATGAAACCCCACAGATGCTCGGGGTGTGTCAGGGCTTTCCTGGAAGCGCTGCTGGGGGTGGGCAGCGGTGTTTGGGGAAGGTGAGGCTGTGGAATCAGGGCCAGCACTGGCATGCAGGCTGGATTCCATCCTAGCACGTAACTGAGGTGGTGTAAAAGCCCGTGAAAGCACACACGGCTTTCCCTGTAACGGGGAAAAGGCGCTGCCAGGGTTCGTGGCAGCCACAATCGCACGGAAGTTCCTCAGAAATTCCAAGGAGAAGCAGCTGGTCGGTGAGAACAGAGGCACCATGCTAGAATAAAGAGGAAGTGGAGTTTTCAAAGCTTCTCGAAATTAATTACCCTTGGATGAACATTAATTGCGACACTTTGACCCTGCGATGCAGGATAATTAAGCCTCTGTTCATCTTAATTACTTTCACATATTATTTTTTTCTATGCAAATTAGGGAGCGGCAAAATTCAGGAGGCGAAAATATTGTAAATGATGATGATTAATGATTGCACCGAAAGTATCTAAAAACATGTTGTTTCTTTTTTTAATTGCAAAGATTGGGTGTGTTGAAATTCAAGTGATTGGAACTTCCTGACTCAGTAACTGGGAAAGTGAGAATCAGCACAAAGAGCAGGAATAATCCAGGCGGATAAAGGTGCTTCCCTCTTTGAACTACAAAAACCCACACCTCTGGAAGCACTCGGGCTGGAGCTGGAGGAACAAGTGCTTCATTTGCACTTCTGCTGAGTGTTGCTGCTTCAAAGGAGGAGCTGGGGTGGGCAGAGGCTGGAGCAGCCCCGGGCCCGGTGCCTTTCCCTGCTCAGCCCAGGCTGGAGCAGCGGCTCCAGAGGTGAACCTGCAGAGGCAAAACCAGGATTGAAGTGAGGAATGAGCTCCTGCACAGGCCTGGAGCACCCTGGGCTGTGCAAGGTGTGCCCGTGGCAGGGAGGGGAATGAGGGGAGCTTTAAGGTCCCTCCCAACCCAAACCATTCCGTGGTTCCAGGATTGTCATTCTGCTTTTGCGGTGCTGCTCAGCTCTTTTTACTAGTTTTAATTGAAAGTGTTTTTCCTCCCAACAGGCACGGGGATTATTCTGAGCAATTCTTTTGCCTGCAGAAGTAAAAGGGGGAAGTGGCAGCGTGGGTGCACGGCGTGTTCCCAGCACAGCTGTCCCTGCAGCTCCAGCTGCCTTTTTCCATGTCACTCCTCCGCCACACGCCGTGTCTGGCGTCTCTAATGAGATCTGCTGGATGTCCCTGTCACATGTGCCACAGCAGGGACGGGGGTGGCACAGCCCTGCCTGCCTGGCTCTGGGCTGTGCCGGGGCTCCAGGGCTGCCAGGGGCCACAGTGTCACTGCTGGGGCTCGGTGACCCTGCTGGGTGAGGGATGGGGCAGGACCTTGGTTTGGGGCCCCGGTGAAGGGCCCTGAAGCCACGCTGTGGTCTGTGTGTGCTCTGTCCACAGGACATTCCCACGGGAGCTGACAGCTGTGTCACCAGCCTGTCCTGCGACTCGCACCGCTCCCTGATCGTGGCGGGGCTGGGGGACGGCTCCATCCGCGTGTTCGACAGGAGGATGGCCCTCAGCGAATGGTAACTGCCGTCCTTTCGGGGCTCAGGGGGTCCCCACGTGTCCTGCTCACCTCACACGTGTCCCTCTCGTCCCCAGCCGAGTCATGACCTACCGGGAGCACACGGCCTGGGTGGTGAAGGCTTACCTGCAGAAACACCCCGAGGGCAACATCATGAGCGTCAGGTACCCGGCACTGCACTGCTGGCGCTGTTTTCCTTACACACACCTCGGTTTTCCCTTTAAATTCTGTCCCTGGCACTCCAAAAGCTGAGAGGGTGAAACCCTTGTGTTTGACATTTGCTTCAGTAATGAGCTCCTGCTCCAAACTCAGCGGAGAGGAGGCAAAAAGGGATGTGGAGCTTTCCTTGGATGGCTGTTGGTGTGGTTTGGGAGTGAACAAGGTGCTGGGATCACAGGGTGTGTGAGGAGGAAGGGAGGGAAGCGGGAGCTGGGTGTGGAATATCTTGTGGTGGTGGGGCTTTACTGCCAGCACCTCTGCGGGGTCATGTGGGAGAGAACAAGAGGAGGATGGTGCATCTGTCATGCCCATTCCTGTGCAATTCCCTAAATCCATTCGTGCTGCCTGGGAAATACTGTGGCCAGAGCTGCAGGTACTGATTTGGCCATTAAGGAACAGCAGAACAGAATTTATTGTTACAAAGCCACCGTTTGCACACAAAGAGCCTCTTTTTCTTGATTACAAAATGGAAACAAAACATAATTTTCTGGGATTCAGAACATTCCTGAGGCGGGGGATGGGCCAGCAAAAATGTATTAAGATTTTCAGGAAGGGGATTATGTGATGCAGCTGCCAGATTTGTCGAGCTCCCATACTGGAGTTTTTAATCTTCCTCTCTGTAAGCTCCTCCAGCAGCTCCAGGGGTCAGGTCCCTGTGCCCTGGGCTGAGGGCTGGCTGTCCCCTCTCCTCAGAGCCCTTCCAGCCTGGGAGCTGCTGCCAGGGCTGCAGAGGTGCCAGGGAATGCTGGGCTTCAAAAGGCACATCTGGGCTTTTCCCAGAGGAACTCGGGTTGTGGAGCTGAGCCACCTCACTTCCAGTTCCTCCCAGCTCCCTCTGCTTCCACTGACAGTAAAATCCAAGGAAAACAAATGCTGGGATGTGGTGAGATCCTGGTGTCCAGACACTGGGAGTCACAGATGGCACCAGCACGTCCCATCTGCTCAGATGTTTCTAATGCAATTTCCTGCTGTGCAAAGCAGCAGGAATTTAGGGCTGGCATGGAGCTGGGTGTATTGGGTGACAGAGCAGGGAGGACAGAGGCAGTGAGGGGTCAGCAGTGTGGGATCACTCCCAAGCTGTTATTTCAGCACAGAACCTGCTGTGGGTGGGACCAAGGCACGGCGCTGGTGGGAACTCGGCCGTGCGTGTTCCCTGTCCCGGTGCCCCGTGGAGGTGGCTGGCTCGTGGACAGCCCTAAAGCTCCATTCCCTGGGCTTTGGGGCGTGGCTGGGCACAGCCTGAGCCTGTGGCTCTGTCTCGGCAGCGTCAACGGCGACGTGCGGTTCTTCGACCCCCGCATGCCCGAGTCCATGAAGGTGCTGCAGATCGTCAAGGGGCTCACGGCCCTCGACATCCACCCCCAGGCCAACCTGTTTGCATGGTGAGTGCTGCTGCCATTCCTGCAGCCCCAGCACGGGCAGGCTGTGGAGCTGCTGGAGCGAGTCCAGAGGAGGCACCAGGGTGATTTGTGTCCACAGACATCATTCATGAGGAGTTGTTGACTTCATTGTTTTTAACCCCACCACAACAGTGCAGCTTCTTTCTCATGGTTGCTGCTCAGGAACTTCATCCCTTTTTGTCCATCAGTGAAACCCTGGACACTGGATCCCTGTTCAGTGTCTGTTTTTGGGCTCTGAGTGGGGACCAGCAGCTGCTCCACGGCCACACGGCCTGGAGCTCATTGGGGATGCACTGGGTGTGTTTGGGCATCAGTTCTGTGTGTTCTCCTGTCCCAGGTGACCACAGGTCATGGTGCTTCTGGCCACCAGTTAATGGCCTGACACTCCTGGAGCTCCCTGTGCTCTGCCAGGGGCTGCAGCACCACTGTTGTCCCCTCCCAGTATTCCCAGTGACTCCGAGTTCTGTCCTTCCCTTCCAGTGGCTCCATGAACCAGTTCACTGCGATCTACAACGGCAACGGGGAGCTGATCAACAACATCAAATACTACGATGGCTTCATGGGACAAAGAGTGGGAGCCATCAGCTGCCTGGCCTTCCATCCTCACTGGGTGTGTATCCCTGCTGGGATTTGGGGTTGGCGTGTCCCTGTGGGAAGAGGGGCTGGCACAGAGACCTCCCCAGTACTCCCAGTCCTCTGGGCCCTTCCAGACAGCCCCACCAGTGGTGTCTGTGGAGCTGCTGGTCTGTGATGGACACCAGCAGCTGCACGGGGTTCCACCAGCTGAGCCCGTCCAGCTGATGGGCAGCTCCCACCCAGCTCTGCAGCCTGGCTCAGCTCGGACTCCTGGGCCACAGGAATTGTCCGAGGTGACTGGAGAAGTGCGGGCTCACACTCCCAAACCCCGGGTGCTTATTTACTCCCTGCCTGGGCTCTGCAGCCCTGTCTCACTGGGGCTGCTCTCACACCGCCTTACGTAAGGCTGGTGCTGTGCAGGGAAAAACTGCACGTCAGGAAAACGGGAGAGCTGCAAAAATTAAAGGCATGAGCTGATAAAGGCTGGAATGAAGCAGAACAAAAGGAGATTTTGGAGTATGCCACAGCTGAGCAGTTGGAGAATCTGTTTGCTGCTCAGGGAGGAGGGAGGTCCCATCTGCATGGTAGACTTCGCTCACCCAGGGAGGAGAATAAAGGGAGGAGCTGGAAAATCTGAGAAAACAATGAATGGATGGGAAAACAGGAGGGAGTTACAAGAGTTATTTTAGAAACGTGCAGATCAGCTCACAAATATTTAACATGTAATGGGAAGAGCAATTTGCTCTTTAAACAAGCAAAGCAAAGCCCTGTCCAGGCCAGGCCACGTCCCCTCACTGCAGGAAATGCTCGTTTTCAGCCCAGGCATCAGCTCCTAATGAGCAGATTTGCAGTCATTTAGAGAAATTATGTTGGCAGTTGGCAACTAATAGTGCCCATAATTTTTCCCTGTGGCTGAAATGGACCTATAACTCCTGCAGAGCTGTGCAGCAGCTGGGTGTCCCTGCTTTAAGGTCACTGTTACCTGTGCCTGTCGCTGCTCCACACCTGGACCTTGGACCTTGGTCACAGGAGCAGCAGCTGAGGGAGCTGGGGAAGGGCTGGAGAATTCCTGAGGGAGATGGGGAAGGGCTGGAGAATTCCTGAGGGGAGATGGGGAAGGGCTGGAGAACTCCTGAGGGAGCTGGGGAAGGGCTGGAGAATTCCTGAGGGAGATGGGGAAGGGCTGGAGAATTCCTGAGGGAGCTGGGGAAGGGTTGGAGAATTCATGAGGGGAGATGGGGAAGGGCTG
>VZTX01018717.1:40817-61130 GCA_013400915.1 Pardalotus punctatus | reverse complement strand
GGTGGAATGAGATGAGCTTTCAGTCCCCTCCCATCCCAAACTGTTTAATGATCCCGTGATTCACAACTCCCACTGGCACTGGGGACAGCTGCACACCCCCACCGCTCCTAAATGTCTCTCCAGTCCGGGTGGCACAAGCACAATTTCTCTCTCCTCCTCCATGCAAATTGCATGCCAGGGTTCTTTTTGAAAAGCTGAAGGCAGCAGCTGCGTTTTCCCTACTCCTTCCTCCCTTTTGGAACATGGGGGGAACACTCCACCCACGGGGAATAGAAGGAAAGGTTCTTGGAAACAGAAGTCTGTTTGCCAACACAATACCTCTGTAAGGCTCCTGGCTCGTGATCCATAATCCATGGAAAGGATTTAAAATGGGAGCATTTGCCAACGAGCTGGAAGGGAGGGATGGAACAGCTGCTGGTGCTGATGCTGAAGGCACAGCCACTGTGGAAAATCAGCTGGAACAGCTTGAGACTGCTTCCTGCCCAAGCCCTGGAGAAAGGGCAAAAAGGATGAAGGGGAATAGTCATGTTTTAATCTGTTCTGAGCAAATGAACAGATGAAAAAATTCCCACTGTTCAGGAATGGCCTTTTGAGCTGGCAACTCAATCCAAACATGACAGGTCAGCAACAAGTAAAATCCTCAGCCATTTAAAGCCAAGTCTGAGAACAAGCCCCAGACTTTGTGTGGCCAAACTCTCCCCAGAAGAGCCCTTGCCAAAGCTGTCAGGGACAAGGTACAAGCAGCTGCTACCGTTCTCCTCCTCCATGGATCTCACGGCTGCTCTGCCAAGTCACGAGGCAATCCCTGGAGTCTCCTTGGCACAGCCACTTGTACAAAATGAGCCTAGAAATTTTGTCAAATCCTAGGACAGGGTAGAACCTGGGAGATCACTGTAGGAAAAAACCTCAACCTTTCCCAAATATTCAAACCTCGGCAAACATTTTTTGGGAAGACACTCTTCCAAATGCGGAACTGGAAGAATCCCCAAACAGCAGTAATGAAAAGCACTGGATGCCCAGCAGACCTCAACCCACCATGACAACATGGATGGAGATCCAAGAAGGGCAAGGAAAATCCCACTGCATGTCCATGGTCAGTGAAGGCCTGATGAAACCTCCCAGGAACCTCTCACCAGCCTCTTCCACAGTACAGGACAGGGAGCACACATTGGAAGAGACTGCAGTTCCCAGCACCTGACAGGTGGGAGCAGACAACACACGGGGATGTGAAAACTATCAGTAAGGAAAAGCAAGTGTGCATTAGTGATCCAGGTGGCTTGTTGTGCCTGTGGCTCCCTGGGACACATCAAGGGGACAAGCCAAGTCCTGGCCATGGTCAGCTCTCTATCACCTTAACTGTGTTATCCACCATTGCTTTTTCCCTGGAAATTTTACAACAGAAGCAGCATGATATTAGAGTTATAGAATCATGGAACATCCTGACTTGGAAGGGACCCACAAGGATCATCAAGTCCAACAATCCTGCAGAGGACACCCCAAGAATCCCACCACATGCCTGGGAAAAATGTGTGCCAAGCAGGACCCCACACCCCTTCTTAAAAAACTGACTGCACTTGGAAAAAGCATTTTGACTGGGAATAACTGCTAAGGAAGAAACAAAAAAATAAAGGAGATAGGGAAAGTGAGCCCTGCCAGTGACATTTCCTGAACCAGCTCTATCAGTTTCTGCTACTGCATTTCAAATTCGTACCACATCCTGCCACTGAATTAGTTTCATGTTTAAGCAAATCCCAAGTTAAATCCAGAAACTGGTGTATCCAGTATGCTTTACAAGATCACTGGGAGATAGCAAGACTGAAAGGTAAAAATTCCACTCAGATCTTGTTTAGCAAAAGCTGGGGATTAACAAGCCAGTAATGAGAAACCCAGTACAGAAAGATTAGAGCCAAATATTTATCTGTCCCTTAAAAGGGATTCAGAATAATTCCTAAAGGTGTTGTGTATGTCTCAGTGTGTGTGATATGAACTCGTCTCCAGAAACTGATCCAAGTAACAGGAATTTTCTCTAGTCAGACTCACATGGAAAAAAAAAAAATCATCAGCCCCTGTCAGCCGTCTCATCCATACACTCGCTAAAGAAATGCTTCCAGAGTCCTCAGCCTTTTGGAAGTGGGTCAGGATTGCTCCCAGGCCACCCCGATGTGTATTATCAAGCTTTTAGTTAAACACAGGCTAATGGCAAGAGGCCACCTTGCAGCCTCAGAGCTCAGCCTTTGGAAGTCACCGCTCTGTGCCTGAAAACACATGTCCCTCCAGCTCTGCTGAACATTCCTAGTCTGTGTAACTCAAATGGGAATCAAAGCCCCTACAATTTCACCTAAATTGGATGATCACATCTTCATCAAGGAACACAATAAGAATGTTTGAGTTGCTTTTGGAATTGCTATAAGCCCTGCCTGCTGACAGGCAGAGTGCTTCACGATCTCTCTTGCAGATTTGGATGCAATTTTCAGGAATTACATAATCCCAGGGTGTAGTGGTAGCTGTGATATCATCTGTCTTGGACTTCTTGCCTTTAGCACATAGAGATAAAAGTAGAATTTACCTTACTACATGGAGGCCTTGTCTTTCATCGTTTGTGACACTAAATGGTAATTAATCTGGGCTTTTCCTGTAGCCATCAAGGAGAAACAAAATTCCACACTCTTATTTCTTGGATTCCAAAAGGCAAACCCTACAAATTCCAGGTGGTGGCTGTTTCGTAGCTCCACATCAAAGTCTCTCCCGTGCTTCAGACACTGCAATAATGGCCGGGAGCTGAAAATTAACATTAAGATGAGTAAGTGATATACAAAGAAAACAACCCAAAACAAACAAACCAAACCAAACCAAACCAAAAGGAAAAAAAAAAAAAAAAGCAAAAAAAAAAAGCAATGCGGAGATTTAGCAGCTCCACAGAACCTTGGCTGAGATTCTCCCAAACAACCCCAAAAGCCTGGCTCACACCTCCAGGGAATGCAGCCCAGAGCCTCACATCAACCTCTCTCCTAAAAAGAAAGCAGGAGCTATTTTAAGCTCTGCAGCACCAGTAAACAGGCATCAGCAGGTCATCTCTGCTGGCCTCTGCACTCCCAAATTATTCCTCCCAAGGGTCTGTATGTGCCCAGCTCTCCCAGGAATTAGGGGTTAGCATGGGTTGGATTAATATTTACCATTTTTCTTTCCGCCACAAAACAAGACAGCAAAAGGATTTTCCCACAGGGTTGCTGTCTGCTCCCCGATAACCTGCTCCTCTCTTCTCTAAAGACAGACTTGCATGGAGATGGTTTATCCAGACGTTAGGAAATATTCCACAGACAGCGATGCTGGGCAGATGAGAACAGAATAAGTTTATATTGATGAGTAAGTATGGCATCACCCCCTGGAGCAAACTGGGATGGCCACATTGTAAAAGCTAAAATTTGTGGGAGTAGGGAAAGGCAACTCCAAAATAAGAGAAGGACATGCACACAGGGCAGCACAGTAACAGAATGATCTAGAGAGTATTTTAAACCCCCTTCTTTACATCACCTCTGAAATGCCACTCTGCAGAACTTCCCAAGAAGAGGGGCTGCCCTGAGCTGAGCAGCCACATCAGAGGATATAAAGCTCTGCTCTCTCCCACTTCTGCTGCTTCTGAAACTCCCAGCATGGACAGGGAACCTTTCCTTTCCTTACATGCAGAGCAGCTGAAGGTGAGACAGCAGCACAGTCAGGGGCACAGCAGGAGGAAAATTCATAGCAGATAAATAAGAATGCAGGAGTCCAGCACTCCTCTAGCTCCACTCGTTAGGAATAACCTAACTCCAGTCACATCACCAATGCCCTCACATTCCCACTTCCAGTTGATAAAAAAGACCGCAGACTGACAAATAGATCATAATTATGGACACAAACAAAGGTGTAGTAGAAGTAGCTTTATCAAAGTATTTAAATTCTGTGGCAAATCTCTGCGTCAACATGGGCAGGGAGGCAACGAAACGCTCTGTAGTAGCAATTTCAGTTACCAAACTATTCCTTGGATAGACATCTATTACAGGTAGTTTCTCTGTTCTTATTTTTCCAAGAGTTTAAGGCACAAAAGCCTGAAAAAGGGCTTATAACACATATAGAAGTGCTATTATTTTCACTTTCACCTCTAATGCAACGTACCAGCTTAAATATATTGCTTGTCCATCCAGCTTGTACAACATCCAGTAGCAAACCGCTTTCCAGGTTAACAACCATTTGTTGAACAATATATCAATGCAATAGTTCTGACCCGTTTTTACTGCAAGATCTTCAGTTTCACTCTGACAGGACAGTAGAAGACACTACAAAATCTCAACATCTCAGTAAGACCACCAAGGTGTGTCCACAATAAAAAAAACAAAGGCATGATACACAAAGTAACATTTAAATAAGGAAAAAGTGTTTTAAACTGCTTGGTTGATGGGGCATTATTTCCTCATACACAGGTGGAGAAGCAAGCCAGATGTGCAAGAGATCACCAGGTAAAAGGCATCAATCTGTAGCTTTATAACACTGCATTCTGTCTTCGCTTTCCAAAGTGCTCTTTGGGTTGATTGCTTAATAACACCAAACTTGCAAGCTCAAGATCACATCTTAGGTTAACCAGAACATAAGCTTTCATCCCAGGATCAAATTACAGCAACCTTACCCAGTCACCAGAAGGGTTTTGAGACATTTTAGTGGCATCTGACAATGATATTTTTTAAAATAATACAATCACGAGCATTGGGTCAAATGGCTTAAGACAGCTGAATGGGCAGCAAAACAGAAAAGATGAGCAGGAACCAAAATGCAAAGGGCAATTTTAAGTAAAGACCAACTTTTTATTGTACGATGGAGTAGAGTCTCTCCCCTGTGCCGTCTCGTCGAAAGTCTATAAATTACAATTCCCAGTAAGCATTAAGAGTTCATTTCAAGACAAAACAAAACTGTCGCAGTTCTAATTTTCACCATGAATAAAGGTTACCGTGATGCTCCTACAATACTTATTCTCTACAGGAAAGGCCATAGTCCTCCTGTACTCCGAGTACTAGACCTGGGTGGGGAAAGGGCCACCCCTTCACTACCACAGGATCCAGGGGCAGTGTAACAGTCTGGAGTGCACTGGCAGGATGTCCCACAGACACAGTGCCTCAGCAACAAGGCTATAACACGGCTGGGATCTCTGACGAGACAGTGTCTAAAGGCTGCCAATGACAGTCCATCAAGGCATCGTAGAGCTCTTCACTCTGTTCCATAAACTGCTTGTTTGCTTCATGGACGTCTAACTGAGGTGTGGGATCTATGGGAGGAAAGACAAATAGGTCATGCATCAAAGGTGTTCAGAAAAATCCCACCCTGTAAACAAGTTGGTTTATTAAAACAAACATGGGGGGAGTCTCATTATTTCCAGGGCAGGTGTCAAAGGATAGTGCCAAACTCTGTTCAGTGGTGCCCAGTAACAAGAGAAGGAGCAATGGCCATAAACTAAAAAACAAGAAGTTCTACCTCAACATGAACAAGAAGTTCTTTTCATGGAGGGTGGCAGAGCACTGGAACAACTGCCCAGGGAGGGTGTGGAGTCCCCCTCTCTGGAGACATTCCAAACTCACCCGGATGTGTTCCTGTGTCCCGTACTCCAGGTAAGCCTGCATAAGCAGGGAGCTGAACTGGATGATCTCCAGAGGTCCTTCCAACCCCAAGCATTCTGTGATTCTGTGAGTCACCAAAGATTCCCAGCACTTGCCCAATCACGAACCCAACCAGATCAGCCCTAGTCAATCTCTTTGCAATGGGATAAGGAACAACTACAACCAAACATGTCCCTTTTTCCAGCTGTGATTGTCTCACATGAGCATCAGTGGAGGGAATATGCACACACCTACACCTCACAGCCCAGTGCAGCCACCTGCACTGCCAGAAGGGGCTGGCCCTGATGGAAAGCACAGGAGTAAAGGCACCCATTCACTCCTGCTTCCTCCACTGTGAGGTCACAAATGTTGGATGGACAGATGGGAGCACCTGTGCTGCTGCAAGCAGTCACCAGAGATCATCTGCCAAAGACTCCAGCAACTCAAAGCTGGAGTCACAGTTAGGAACCAAGGGAGTGCCAGTGTGGATACAGCATCACGTGTGAACATAGCTCTATTTTACAGGTGGAAGAAATGTTTGAAAAGCATTTTGGAGCTGCACAACAGTCCAGCAGGTCCAAACCTGCTGCTCCCAATGCACAGTGATGGACTACCCAAACCCCTGAAGGGTGTAAAGCTCACCTGACAACACCTGCAATGCAAAGCTCAGGTTATCAGAGTAGCACAATCACACGCATCAGTGAGTGACTCTCAGCGCAAAGCTGAATGAATGGAAAGACTCTAAAACACATCAGGAATAAAATGTTTGTAAATATGTAACTTCCCTGTGAGGGAGGTGAGGCCCTGGCACAGGTTGCCCAGGTAAGCTGTGGCTGCCCCACTCCTGGAAGTGTCCAAGGCCAGGTTGGACCGGGATTGGAGCAACGTGGTCTAGTGGAAGGTGTCCCTGCCCATGGCAGGGGTGGAAAAAGATGGCTTTCGAAGTTGCCACCCAAACCATTCCGGGATTCTATGTTTGGTTTTAGCTACATCATGCAACACATCACAGGAGAAGATATTTAAGGAAAAGGAATGATACAGTGGCAATACATGAATTCAGTTTCTCGCAAATGGAGGAATCATTCATTTAATCAACCAGAAAAAGAGATATCCGGAGATATTCCAACTCTAGTTTTGGTGTGTTTGGTTCAGCAAAAGGAAGGTTCTCCTGGAATGCTTTTAAGAGCCATTAAGAGCTTCCACACACATCATCACTCGTACCTGGGGATCCTGTAGATCTGTTACCATGTAATTTTTATTTGTTTTGTTAAAGAGAAGAGTAAGATACACCGCATAGTGCACATTCCACTTAAGACAGAAATCTGGAACTGCTGGCATGAAATGATAGTTTCTTGCATCAATAAATGAAAGCTACTTGTACACGTATCTAAAACTTGATCTGGTTTAGTGACCCATTTCAAGCAAGGATTGCTTGAAATATTTTATCAGTGTGCTAACCCTTTTATTTTTAAAGTAACAGCACAATGAAGTATTCTGGGCTCTAAATGTCAAGATTTTATAGAAAACCAGAATATCTAGTAATTTTGCATAGCCTATCAGGAAAAAAAAACCTAGTAAAAAAAGGATAAAAATTTCAGTATTACAGATTAAAATCTCAGTGCTGGGGAAGTCAAATAGTTTCAGTCCTCACCAGGTTCAGACTAGGAGCAGCAACAGTAAAATTGGGATGCAACTGTTCTAGGTGATAGTGACCCACAAATTTTCTCAGATTTATTCAAAGATAAAGGTATATTATAAATTGAAATTAGGGCAAATTTGAGAAAGTCTATCTATAAGCAGTGCAGAACAAACAGACAACTTCAAGACAGAATTTGAGAAACATACCTTCCAATGCATCCTCACCAACTTCTTCATATGTCTGCAAGGAGAAACAAACCCCTTAGGACAGCAGATAATTATCTCTTCTTTTACAAGCATCAGTTGTTGATTAGTACTGTCAGAGACTGACTTTTATACCAGAGTTATTACAACAGAATTCTTCACACATAAGCCTGTGTTCCATTCCCAACACTCCACGGGTGAGATCCCACACTAAACCTCTAACAGTCAGTTCTTGAAATTCCAGGGTTGAAGTGGGGTGACTGTTCTAATGTGCTCTATCTTTTATAACAAGGCTTATGAAGGATCCCAGAAGGCACTCTGAGCACTGCCTGTACCAAGAGAACTCTTCTACCATGACAACTGTATTACGAGACCCTTTGTGTCCTCCAGACCTGTTTTTACCTCAGCAATATACCACCCAGAAGGCAACAGGACACACCAGGGGCTAAACACTAAATAGTAACTATATTAAGACTTCATTATTATTAAGGGGTCTATACTAAGATCACTAAGTTCAGTTTGGAGCAGAAGAGACTGAGGGCAGATCTCATCAGGGTCTGCAGCTCCTCCCAAGGGACAGCTCCCATCTCTGCTCTCTGTGACCAGGGACAGCACCTGAGGGAATGGCTGGAGCTGGGCCAGGGCAGGTCAGGCTGGAGATCAGGAAAAGGTTCTTCCCCCAGAGGGTGCTTGGCACTGACCATGCTCCCCAGGGAATGGTCATGGTCCCAAGGCTGCCACAGCTCCAGGAGTGTTTGAAGAATGCTTTCAGGCACAGGGTGGGATGGGTGGGGTGTCCTGGGCAGGGCCAGGAGCTGGATTCAATGATCCCCATGGGTCCCTTCCAGCTCAGGACATTCTGTGACTCAGCTGAAGATAATATGTTCCCATCCCACCTTCCAAGCTCCATGGTGTTTCTGTGCTGCCCTACCTGCATGGTGCTCTGTGTGTAGCCGTACTGGGGGTAGCTGTAGCTGTAACTGCCCGTGTTCTGGTCGTAACCCCACTGCGCGTAGTAGTTGTGATACTGTTGGTAATACTGGTTGTAATTATAGTTGTACATCTGATTGTACTCCATTGGTTTCATACGATTACTTCAAAAAATAAAGCAGGAGTAAGTTGCAAATAGTGCAGAACAAGTATGAAAAAGACAGTGAACTAGCTTAAGATACAATGTGGTAAAAAGACAAGGCTTAGTCTAACATGCAAATTTCAATCTTTAAAATATATTCACCATTTACTGCAGCAATATTTATTATTTACATATATTTATATAAAGAAAGATGTGGTTTAAATTTAACGCCCTTTCCTTTATTCATATTCCTCTTCATTAATAAACATTGCTTTCATTCTTTACGAGCTAATTGGGTATCACTTCCTGGCTTTGGGAAGGGAAGAGTTCAGGACTATGAGCCTCAGTTTAGAACAATCCTGAACCACAATCCAGACACTTGGGTCCCTTTTTTCCTTCTGATGAAGAGAATGAAGTTAAGTGATCTGCAGCTTTCTGGGAGAAGGTACTGAGTCTTGCTTCACATGAAGAATTAAAGACTTAAAGCAAAAAACCTGGAGTTTTCCTTTGTAAGAATGGAAAAAACTCTCCCTTCTGCCACTGTCATACAGAAACCTAAGCAAGGACTTGGTCCCTTTCTCTCTGAACTGGGTGGTCTTCAATTCACTGACTTGAAAAAGTTCGTGAAATAAGAACTACTAGTAATCAAAAAATAAACTCAAATACTGTGTGAACTGAAAATTCCTATTACTTGCCATAAAGTGGCAGCATTCCCAAGGAATTAGGAGTCCACCTAACAATTGAGACTTGAAATAATGAGATGACAAATATTGTTTGAAAATGAAAATATGTCACACATAAAGCTATTTCTACTAATGATGAAATTAGTGAGAAGTAGAAAGAAGGAAATATCAATCTTCTCACCATGACACACCCCTTTTTTCAGCTTTTCTCTTCCTTTTCCCCCCAAGACTTCTGAGGTCACTGAAAATCTACATATTATTCAAATAGGGAGCAATTACTATGATTCGTATTACCCTAGTGCTACGAGCCCCAAGTCAGACCAGGATCTCATTGTATCAGGTTCTGAACAAACACAGAAAAAAAAGTTAATCTCTGCCCCAAAAGACTTATATTTAGTAGACATCATAATAGAATTAGCAAGGTAGTTGAGCTTTGCTATCCACACATCAATAAGCAGATTTAGACTATTTCAATTCAATGCAAAGGAACATACACTTCAAAAACAATCATATTTAACTACTACAGTGCGTGTACAGGTGTGTGGATTTAATAATGTATATAATTCAAAACAGTGGAAAATGCTTAGTCTTGAGCTAATGTTGTAATTTCTTTGAACTCCTGGGCATTCTGATACTCCCTATATTCACAGATATTCCTTCATTTTGTGATGGAAACATCCAGGACATGTACACAAAGCACTAAAAGGCATTTAAAACTAGATATGATTTCTCATATAAGCGTCCGGATGTTCTTCTACTCACGCTTTTGGTATAGCCACACTCAAGCGTACAGGTTTAGAGCCCAACCCCACAGCTCCCTGACACTCTGTCAGTGCTCTCTTCTGTTCCAGTTCATCCGTGAATTTCACGAACCCGTAACCTCTGCAGAGACATAGAATAACTCATATAAAACTGACCCCAAAGAGCCATGCCATGTTAAAGAAATTAGTTGCAGTGAAGTTTAAATTGGTTTGGGAAACACAGTGAATGAAAATGTTCATTAGGGTTGTTGGCCCTGCTCTTGGGAGAAAAGAAATGATTCTGCCTTCCAGTTGCTTTTCCAAAATACCTGAAGTCACACATCCAAGCTCTGGCAGTGCTTTCAAGGGCTTGTCAATGTAAAGTAGTTCTTGTGCCAGTGGATTCTGGGGAACTGGAAGTAAGCTGACACAAGCCATGTCTAAATGCATGAACTGACAGTGGTAAAGCCCCAAATCACTGTAGGGAGGATACTGACAATCTCAAGAGTTACAAGTCAGCACAGGATTGACAAGACAGATACTGCTTGTATCCAAAACTCCCCCACTGTGAAGGAAAACACTACTTTTCCGTAGGGTCAATGACATAGGCTTTCCAATCAAGTTTGCTTTTTCCACAGGAATATATTCAAATAAGCTTTATGCCATTCCCAACAACAGCATTTCCAACAGTGGGCCTAAAAATGAGCTCTTAACATCAAGAAGCTAAAACCTGCTCTGAGAGCACAGCTGGAGTAGGGACAGCACATCCAGAATGCCTGGACTCTGCAACAACCCTTCGCTGTGGTGTGGCAGCACTGCACATCAGCCAGACAGAAAACTCCAACACCCTCCAACCCCAACGGTCCTTTGCGTGGGATTTTGATGCTCTAGTGAGTCAGAAGCAATGCAACAGCATCCAAGAGGGCAGTGCCAGGATCCCATCATGGGATGGGCTGCCTCACGCAGCAGAAAGATCAAAGACTTAGGTGTGGGAGGGTAAGAGGAATCCACCTAAGCAAAGGAAGGAGTTTGGGAGGGAAGGGCTTGTCCACCCAGGGAAAAGAACGAGCCGTAAGCAAGGGTGTAAATTTACAGTGCATTATCTATTCTGTGGGAACTGCTAAACACCAAGTAATGTGCCATTTTGAAAGCAGCATCACCTACTACTCATGGGAGGTCCCCACTGGCAGCTATTCCAGAGCAGTTTGTGCCTCAGAAAATGCAGTATGTTCCACAGCAAGCTCCACACACAATTCCAAATATCTTATTTTTACACATATATACAGGTATGGATGTGTCTTCCTCACAAAAAGACCAGATCAAAGCTTAGGCTTATCTACATACAAACTAGATTACTAAGCATGAGCAAAACTACACAGGCCCACGTTTGCTTAACCTGCCTTCTACCAAAGGACTGTGGCAAATTAATCCAGTGCAAGTCAACTTCTAAGTCAGTTTACAGTGTTCACACACAAACCCAATCAAGTTTCTAAGCTCCCAAAAGACTCCTGCAGACTTTTAGATGGGACCAGGAGTGTGTAAGAGAAACTGGGAAGACTGGCAATTCCAAAATAGAGACAGATAGAGCTGGATGTAGTGTATAGGAATAGATGCTGGGTGCTGCAAGGGAGACAGTGATTCTTCCAACTCTTCCAGACATTTAGCTTTTCAACACCAATGACTAAACCCAATTTTGGTACAGAAGAAAACCCAACAAGAAATCATGTCTTCCTGGCCAGGACTTCCCTGCAGACCTTCTGTCCTGTCCCTGAAGTTTGGAAAAGGCCCAACACCCTCAGCAGACCATGTCTCAGCCAACAGCAGAGAAGCAGGCACCAGGCTCCAAGCTCCTCTCCTGCCAGGACAAGAGGTGCTGGAAGGAGGCCTTTCTGATCCACCAGCCCTGTCTGGAAGGGCCAGGGCTTCACTGGGCATGTCCAGAAGCCCTAAGCTCCTCTCTCACATCACACTGACACCAGCAGTTGCCTCAGCCTTGAGTAATTGCACAAGCCCCAACAAAGCCCCTGGCACCAACACTCTGGCACTGCCAGGGGAGACAGCTTTGCCCTTCACAGAAACAGGACTCTAAGTCCCTGCTCCTTGCCACTTCCCAAACTACCACAGATTCCCTTTCCTTGAGGTCCGCACCTATGCACAGCTCCCAAAACCCAGCTAACAGTCCAACCTGCAGCACCAACACCTGCTCTATGGACAGAGACTGAAGCAGGTGCAGCATAACAGGAACTGCGGGGTTTACACCAAGGAGGAGGAGCAGGAGAAGGCACGTAGAGCCCAACCCAGCAGTATCAGTCCCAGGTGAGGTGGCAATGACAACATGAGGACCCAACATCCAGAGTGACTGGGCAGCTCTGCAAGAGGTTCAGGTTGCACATGAAGAGGAACTTCATGACTGGGGAGGAAGTGTAGCTCTGGAACAGGCTGCCCAGATAGGTTGAATTATCTCCATCCTGGGAGGTCTTCCAGGCCACACAATTCATGGATGATCTAATCTAGCATCGGCCACAGTCCTGTCTGGAGCTGGACCAGAGACCTCCAGAGGTCCCTTCAAACCAACATGTCTAAGACTGAGAAACCCCATATGAGAAGGTGGAGAGACCTACAGCCATAGCCTAGACCTTATCCCAACATTCTCACAGGCATAATATCAGAAAATTGTGCTTCACTGAAGCCACGGTCTGCTTCAAAAACATGGATGCTCACCAACTGCTCCCTCCTTTAGGAAAATATAGTTTAATTTTGTGCTATTTAGAAAATGTTTTAATTACATTAAGAAATCCAACTTTTTGATACCTGTTTTTGGCAAGACATTTCCAGGAAAGACAAACAAGGCGGCTACTGAGAACCTGACAGTGAATCACAACTTTGTGTTGCTCTACCCTGTTTCAAATAAAAACCTGCATAGTTCTCACAAGAATATATACTCAATAGCCTAAAGTTTGTAAAGCCAATTTTATTCTGCCTGAGAGTCCAGGAAAAGTGTTTCAAGATTACTTAAGACATTTTTCAGCATTTTAAGAAGTGCAATAACACACAAAGGGCCTCACACCGACAAAGGAGTGACAATACCCATGGTGACTATCAAAACTCAAGCAAACTGCAGACTGAATGGCCAAGAACAATATATTTTAAGATTACTAAAATCTAAGCCAAAAGAACAGTTTTTTTCCCCCTTGCTGCATTCTACCATTCCTGCTGCCAAATGTGAAGTGAAAAAAAAGAGTGAATAAAAGATGACTTACTTGGATACTCCTGCCTGGTCCAAAACAACTTTTCCACCTCTACACGATGGATAAACTTTAACAAAAAATTCATATAACATCCCATCATCCACGTCAGGAGTCAGGTCTCCCACAAAAAGGGAATATTCCGGACTAAAGAAATCAAAAGAAAACTTCTTATATACAATCGCACAAAGGAAAAAAAATAAAAGAGATGCTCAGTGACAGTTACTATTAAGCTTAAATATTTGAACTGAGAGAAAAGTGATATTAAAAGACCATTTAATGGAAACTTTAAAGTATCACCAGTTAAGCTGCTTAATTAATTTTTTTTTTTGACACTGCTTTTTTAAGTTAATTCAAGCAGCACAACAAACCTACTTAATACTTTTTATTTAAAGCTTATTTCACTGCTTATTACTCACAGGACATCTCTTATTTCTAATAGGCCAAGAAAACATTAGTATCTCATTTATAGATATGCTATTTCCAATACACAGATCTTAAATTATAACATATGAATTAGATACTTTGGTGCTACAAAGTTTAAATACCTTAAAGGACATTCTGGATAAATCTGCTGTGCCACATACAGGGCAAAGCAAAAAACTGGCAGTCTAAGTTCTCCTCCCTCTACTAAATACTGGCAGTGATGAACTCGTGGGTTTACATCTTTTGAATACTTTTTTGCAAGGCAACTGATAGAGAGACATTAAGCAGGAAAAATTAATATTTAAATATTGAGCACTTACCTGTTATCGGGCTGTTTTCCATACGTTGCATAATTCAATTTAAATCGCTTAGCCTGAAACAAGGCAAAAATGAATCCATACATTCAAATGCTGCCATGTGAATTCAAACAATTGTGAAAAAATACAATAAGCTGATTTAATACAAATTTTTTAATGTTGACAGATGTTCAGTGCCTTCAGGCCAGCCACTTAAGGTATCAAGCCCATTTTTATTTAATGTCAATACAGCTATAATAATGAAGATCAGAACCTGAACAGAGGTACTAATAACAAATATTAAATTTCTTCCAATTTTAAGGTCTTAAAATGAAATGACAGCACCACTATTGGATTTTTGTGATTTAACACAAACACTGGCAGACCAGAATCCACCATACTGGAAAATGGAATCAACCTGAGTCTGGAAGTGTGGCTAAATACTTGGCTCTGGACATTTAGTAAGATCCAAAATTAAGGGGTTTTGAAAGAATTACATTGGACACTGACACCTCTATAAATTTTGCATCTGATTTTATTTTTAAAACAAGTTTCCCAGCAGCCCAGATTAGTGCCCTCTGGCGCATCTGGAACTTTCAGTCCCCAACCTACCAAGACTTCAGCAACTTGTGCCCAACTTACGTGTAAGTCTAGACCAAGACCTAAGGAGACCATGATCTTTGGATCAGCTCTAGAGATCAGGGGCTGATCTCAGGATCAGAAATCAGGATTTCAGATCATGATCAGAAATGCCCTAGAGATCAGCGCACTTGTTCAGTACAGTGAAGAGCTCAGTGTGTTCCTGGCCCTTGTATGATGGATTTCCTTCCCTCAAAGACAGGTAAATAATTCTTGGCAAAGAGAGCACAGACTTAACTTTAGGCTATAATCCTGTTCCTTGCATGCTTGCATTCTCTGGAGCACAGTGCTACACAACTTTCTGTTGATCATTTACAAGCTAACACAAAATTTAGATTCCACTTTGAAGCACTTCAATCTTTTTTTTTTGGATCCTGCTCTTCATTACAATATTCTGGATTTAGAACTAATAAGGCACCTGAGAATACTTCCACTCAGATGGGAACTGGGAACACCAATTCTGGAAAAGAGAGACAGCACCAGTACCATGGCTCTCTGTTATTCCTTTGGCTGACTCAGCCAAAGAATAAAATAAAATAAATAAAAGCATGAACCACACTCAGTTTTCTGCAAACAAAAGTCTCTAAATGCAAGGGATGAGCTAGGCAGTTGCCTGCTGAGTGCACTGATTTGGGCTGCTTTGGATCTCTTCCTGACATCTGTAATTCTCTGTGTGTTATGCAAATCATCCCTCCACACAGCACTGTGTTTTGAACAAAACTGTGAAGAAAGATAGGTATTCCCAAAACCAAACTTCAATTATTATCTTACTCATTGCAAGAGCTGCTCTTTTTGTCTCTCCAGTGACTACAGAAGGCATCCAGGACGATCAGCTTGCCTTAATCATGGGCAAACATGTGAAACAGATATCTCCAGGCCTCTCGTCAACTCCTTTTAATGGGGCACATCACCCTCTCAGGATTGTCGACTAAATAGCTTAATCTGCACTTCCCGGTTTCCTGCTCCGGGTATTAACTACACTGAAATAGAAATCCATTTACCTTGTATATCACACCATAACTGAGGTGATTCTAGAACTGCTTTATGAACCAGTCACCCCAGCTACTGCAGCCAACTCCTGTGGGTACAACAGACAGCTGTGTCAGCTGTCCCATTTTAATCTACCACACATTTGAGTCAACATCCTAAAATTAGCCTGACTATTCCTCCTTTTCTTCCTAACTGCCCAGCTTTTATGTACAGGAGACATTACTTATGCACTGCAATTCTTCAATGCTCTGGCTCCTTCTCCACTGTAAAGAGGTTTGAATAACTTCTGTTTGCTAAGGGCCAAGAACAATGCAAGGTTAAAAGTCATGTTTCTCTTGCAAATCAAAGTACCCAAAATTCAGTGTGAACTTGCAAGTTCATCCTGTACATATGTAACAACACACACAGGGAAATTCTTAGGTTGCTTCATCCCTGAAAGTGTTCAAGGTCAGGTTAGATGGGGCTTGGAGCAACTTGGTCTAGTGGAAGGTGTCCCTGCCCATGGCAGGGGATGAAATGAGATGAGCTTTAAGGTCCCATCAAACCAAAGCTACTCTGTGACTCCATGACTATACAAAAGGAGAGAGATGGAAGAATTGTGGCAGACATACACTATCCTCAGTCTAATTTTTTCCTTGTTTTTCTCAGGTTTCTCATTAGTCCAACATTGGTAACAGCAGAAATGCTCAGATATAAAAAACCCCACATCCCGTAATACTTCTACACCTGGATTTTATTCAGACAGTCACAAAGAAATCAGTGATTTTTCTCAACAATTTTCTGAGCAAGAACATTAACAGCTTTATATTCATAACTTCAACTCTAAAGCAAAGAAGAATCCCAGTTTGCTAACTATTGAATTTGTCTTTAGTCATTAAAAATACACATTCTACACTATCTGTCCCTTCCAGTTTTTGGTTCTCAACTGGATGATCCCATTTACTTACCGGTGTAGCACCAGGAAGTGGCTTTCCATTGATTTTGTGTAAACATTTCTCTGCAGTAGCTAGATCTGCAAATTCTACAAAGCAATAGCCTGCTGGAATTCTGAACATACAACACAGGAGAGAAGAGACAAAGGTTATAAATTTAAAACACATTTGAGAAGGAAAGTTGTATTTTAGATAACTGGTAGGAAAGTTGCTCCAGTTGCAATAAACAGAACAGTTTCTTTTTAAAGTATAAACATTAGCTGCAAAAGAGAAGCTAGATCTCAAGGGACAGCCCCTACTTACCATAAGCCAGGTCAACATAAGCACATAGAAAGTGGTTTCGCTTAGTTTACTTCCTACTTTCACTGACCATCAATTTGCCCACCAAAGTTTAAACTACTGAAAACTGGAATTACAACATTTAAAAGAATAATGAATAAGAATGAAATTACTTTATTCTGCATAAAGTCACTCACTCTTTGAAATGAACTCAAAAGGCTCTCATATTGCTCCAAGTCACACTTCCCACACCTCTGTCAGCATCACATAGCTGCACTACAGACTAGTGACCAAAGACTGGGGAGGTGTAATTCTCAGAGGGATGGAATGAGATACATGCACTGCTGTCTGAGGGCTGGAGCACTGCAGGATGAGGGCCAAACCTTGTTTGTTGAGGGGAGGCTGAAGAGCCAGCAGTGCCCTCTCCATTGCTCTCATCAATATTCCCATATTGGTGGCAGCAATGGTGAAAAACTCAAAGGAAAAATTCACTCTGATATGGAAGGACCATGGCGACGCTTCAGTCCAAATGCACTGGGAGAACAAACAGAAACAGTTACCCTGTCAACCTGTTTCGAATGATTTTTACACTCAGTACAAGCTCTCCCATGGTGGCAAAGGCTCTTGAAACAAAGTTTTCATCCATATAGGGCTCCAGCTATAAAAGTGAAATAAAAAAAAAACCAAGTTAGATCAGGGCATCTACAAAAAAGAGAATATATGTGTCAATGTCCCCCTAAGCAGTTAAAACATTATTGAGAAGGATTTTACCCTTACACTTCAAAAAGAAGACTCATTTAAGAGGGTCGATGCCACTCAAAACCAGCAGGCATGCATGAACCAGGCTCAACAGTCTGCAAAGTGGAACCCAAGAGACAGCATGAATTTCAGAGAACAGGGAGCTTCACAGAAGGACAAAAGCCACTCAGAAACATACAGCAACAAACTGAGCATTCGCTACAGGGAGCAGGGGAGAAGGAGGTTGTACGCTCCTTTTCCAGGTGCAAACAAAGGCTGGGCCAGCGCTGAGGGTACACAGGTGTGGCACAACCCCGGGTGGCCTGCGGCAGCTGACACTGCTCTGTGGAGCTGCAGTAGGAGTTTGCACAACCCTGGAGATACCAGCGCAGCACTCAGGGGAAGCCCTGGAATCACATCCCAGAGTGGCTCTATGCTTCATCCTGCCCATGGGAGCACTGACCGTGTTCATGTCACAGGTGAGGGTGGCACCGTGCAGGTAAGAGTATATGTGAACATGCTGGAGAGCAGGTGTCTGTGGTGTAAGGTACTGACAAGTAGGAAATGGCACTGGAATTTGGGAAGGGAACTATGGAGGGCCTAAGCAAACAGAGCACCTCTCTGTATAACAGAAAGTAGAGGAAAGAACTAACCAAAATTAAAGTCTTTTGATGGGGAGCACTGTTTCTGACAGGTAACATGGAGCTGAAAAAAAAAAAAATTAAATACTTACAGCTCCATGTATCTAAGTATGTAACTGTGTAACACAGGTGGCTCATGGTAACTTACAGCCCTCGAGTGTGTTTGTGTGTCTGTAAGGTACCGGGTAGTTCCACCACTTGCGTGTGTGAAGGAATGTGCATTATGTAAAAGAAGGTGACCATACTGCACTTGCACGTGTAAAAGGCAGCAGATGCCCTGTTGAGGTGAGTGTGAAACAGAACTGACTCATCCCAGAAGCAGAGGCAGCACCACTATGTACAGACCTGCCATACAGCGTGATCCTGGGTGTGTGTGTATCCAGGAAAGCTGGATTTGTAAAGGCAACAGGTTGCTTGGATATGTCTATATGGTTTAAAGAGCCATGGCCTGCTTCATGAGAGTGGTGATGAAAAAGATTGGCTTTATGGTAGAAAGGTGGCAGATAACCAACCCTCTGTGTGGAGAAAGAGGAGAACAGACTCCATGAAGTCTCTGTGCATGAGCAGAGGTAATGGAGGACTCCCTAATGCTGCGGCAAACTGGGTGTGCTGAGTGTGTGTATATGGGAGACTACCCAATGGGATCCTCAGGGATTTGCTGGGCTGCGTGTCCATACACGAGATGATGAGGAACATTACATGCAAGCAGGACTGTGCGGGTGTCAGCTGCAAAAAAGGGGCTAGAGGAAGATGCGCGTGCATGAAACAGGTGGCAGGGAAATTGTGACATGCTAGTGTGACTATACACGCATAGTGGAGTGCACACAGGCATCTACAAATGTGACAGACAGCAAGGACACTACACACAGCAGTGGGACTGCATGTGTGTGTCACAGTGTACCACAGTGGCAGCAAAGCAGGCACGACAACACACTGAGCACACATACACAGGCAGTGTGGATGGGTGGCAGAGCACTACAACATGCTGGCGTAAGTACACACGTGTGTGAAAGTGTGTGCTCAGCAGTGAGTGGTGAGGGACACAGGGGCACAAGTGTGAGGGTGTGTGAAGGGCACGCAAAGGATGCTGTGCACTGTGCATCACTGTGAGTGTGCCCACAGTGTGCACGAGTGGGCAGAAAGACACCCTTGGGTGAAGAACAACCCTTGGGTTTCTGTCCAACCCAACAGAAAGGGTTGGACCCTTTCTGTCCAACCCTTCTGTGTTGGACAGAAACACCTGTTTCTGTCAGGTACACACACGGGAAGGAATGAGGGAACTAGCACGGTGTGTAAGTGCTTGTGAATGTGTGTGCATGTAGGAGACTCAAAATCCCTATAAGGGTGTGAGTACACCCACAGATGTGCATGTGGGGGGCAGGTTGTGAGGGATAATTTTGGAGAGGTGCATACAAATGTGACTGCCTGTAAGTGTGAGCACAATCATCAGCACAACAGTGAGGGTGTGTAAGTGTCTTGGACAATATGAGCATGTAAGTGCCTATAGCAGCTGAGCATGTAAAACAGGAGATGAATCCTTGAAGCATGCAAATGTACATGCTGTGAGCATGGGAGTGTGTAAGTGCCTTTTAGAGTACAGAAGTGCGAGACTTGTTGGTGCCCACGTGTGTCTGCCCATCAGGGACACTGGTGTAAGTGCGGCTGTGACCTGACTGCAGGCAAGCAATGAGGATCGCTCTGGGGTGTGTGTAACTGTTCGCAAATGTGCCTGTCAGGCTGGGGTTTATGTCTGAGTGTGTGTGTCCCCCTGTGCGAGCATGTCAGGATGCACAGGAGTGTGTGAGGTGAATGTCACTTGAGAAGTTTAGGTATGTCTGAGTGTGTGAGAGATTGTGAGGCTGTGTCAGTGTTGGGGGGTCAGTGGTGTGAGGGGGTCAGTCAGTCAGGGAGAGGGTCACCTGGTGTCAGGTGTCAGTCAGAGTAAGGGTGTCAGAGCTGTGAGGGTGTCAGTCTGTCAGTTGGCATGTGAGTGTCAAGAGTGAGAGTGTCAGCCAGTCAAGTGTGAGGGTGTCAATTGGTGTGGGGGTGTCAGTTAGTCAGAGTAAGGGTGACAGCTGCTGTAATGGTGTCAGACGGTCGGTCTGAGGGCATCAGTTGGTGTGAGAGGGTCAGTCAGTGTTAGGGTGTCCGTCGGTCGGTGGGAGAGTG
>VZTX01018717.1:0-36207 GCA_013400915.1 Pardalotus punctatus | reverse complement strand
TGTGTGTGTGTGTTTGTGTTTAGCAGTGCAGGATGTGTGGGAGAAAGGCTGCTCTTCATTTTAGGTTTCTAATCAAAGCACATTAAAAAGATGCCTGGAGTTAAGGGGCTAAATCAGGGCTATTTTCTCTTAACTCCTTCTGTAAAATGCAGTTAAAAGCACTTTCTCTGTGTTCCAGTTTGACCAAGCTCCAAGTAGTGTGCAGAGTGTTCAGTTTGTTCTTCACTGACTGTGTGTATTTTGCACTCTGTAAGCTAAAATCTGGGTTTCTGTAGTGTGGCATCCACATCACGAGGCCACTGCAAAGCTGGTCAATACAGTGGCAGAGCAGAAGCACGTGGTGGTCTGGTTCCAGTTATGTGACATTTGGCTCTACCTGCAGCCTTAAAACTGAGCTGGAAACACAGCAGCAAGTGGAGATGGCTGGAAAGGTCTTGAACAACACTACAAATGGTCACTGATCAGAAAAATAACACAAGGGACTCATGGATCAGTTTCTGGAGCAGTTACAAATCTATCCTTGCTCAGAGAGTGCTGGACATGCACTAAGGAGGCTCCTCAGAGACCCATCCCTCATCTCTTCTGTCTCTCCAGCAGGTTGTGCAGTTGAATTAATATTTATTGTTGGTGCATTTCTTCCTGTAAGTCTGGAAAAGGTAGATCAGGTTTTCCTAGACAAGCAAGGAAAACCCGAGTGGATTTGTAGGGGTGGGAATTAGCTCAGTGTGGCACAGCAGAGATTGATGTGGAGGTTTTAGGGGACCACAGTTTAACAGTCAGTGCTCTGTTTAAAAAAAAAAAAAGACAAAAAAATCCCCCAAAAAAACCCCAAACTTTTTATCCTAGCATGTATTAGCAGGAAAGGCACAGGGTGATTAATAGTGCCTCTCTGGGAGGCATTGGTGCACTGAGGGACAGAAGGACACACTGGAGAATGAAGGAGACCCAAAAGAACAACCAGAGGTCTAAAACCCTGGAGCTGTGGAGGAAGCTGGAGAAACTGGGTTTATTTAATCCAGAAATCAAAGATGAAGGGTCGGATTTGCTAAGGACAGTCTTCTAGTGGTGAAAGGTAAGAAGCTGAATCTGTTCTCTGACTCTGCTGTAGGAAGAATGGGGAGGTGTTGGGGAAGATGGTGCTGAACTTCCAGCAAAACGCATTTCAAGAAGGTTTTTCCAGGCTTTTCCTTATTAGACAGGAAACTTCACATGGGGATTTTTGTGGGTTTTTTACCACAGCAGATGCCCTGAATATGGTGTCCATTTGCTGGGTAATGCATGTGGAGACTGGATCATGAGGGAGGATGGACTGCTCCTCTGGACTTAGGATGAGATTAAGTGGCATTGGGGAGCAGGGAATTTGAATGGGTGGAGAAGTATATCTGCACACAAGGATCTGTCTTGCAGAAATGTCCAGTGCCATCTCCAAATCTCCCATGGACTCAGGGAATTTTCAAGTTTACAACGTAGCACTGGAACTGACTACATAGAATAAACCAGAATAAATTCCCAAAGTGACCATTTCTGTGAATGAGACCATCACAGTTACACTTACTGGGTAGATGATCTCCAGAGAATTTTCTAAGGATTTAACCCTTATATTTAAAAAACCTCAATCAGTCCTAAGGAATGAGGAAGGGAGGGAAGATGATATCCACACCTGTTCCAGGATGGGATACCTGTGGTTTTTGCAAACTGCAAGGTATATTAAGTCTTTAAGGCTGATCTAAGAGTATCTGGGTGGAGTAAATGCAATAAATCTCTGAAATTCTCTGGATTTGATGGAGCAGTACCCATTTTGGGGGCCAGTGGGGGAATGTTCTGCTCCAAACAGGCAAACTGAATGGATTATTTCAGTGAACAGAGAGACATTTGATTATTTTCTTGATTGCCAACAGTCCAGTTTACCAAGAGCTGCTTTCTTAGAGATGGTTTGTCGCTGAAAAAAACATCAGAGAAATCAGTAAAACATTTACATTGCTTCTCTGATTCCAACAAACAGGGATCAGGGAATTAGGGTAGGAATCTTGAAAAGTTTTCTCTAAAGTTTAGAGAGGATAAAGCCTTGCTGTCTGAACTGTTTGGCTTGGGATTCCAGAAGTAAATTGTAGTTCCCTTATTTCTGCTTACAAGATTTTCATCAGATTCTGGGACAGGAGTACAGTGGGACAATTTTTATTGATCTTGCTCTTGTTTTAGTGAATGCTGAAAAACTGAAGGGACAGTAGAAATCCCCTCTTCTTTCAGGCTAGAAGCTCAACAGGTTTTCAGAGGCTTGGGCTTTGCAACAAAGGGTTTGTGTGGATTTTTTGATTTTTAAATTTCAACCTATTCTCTCCTATTTCAGTATTCTTCATATCGAAGATAAATTGCGATACTTTCAGGTCCTCTGAGGTGGTTTTCCAGGTATTCTTTGGCTTTGATGGAAGAGAGCTAGTGTCCACATCAAAGGCATCCAGGAAAAAATTATTAATTTGCTTTTTTTGTGTGGCAGGGAGGTTCATGGGGCCACCAGTGCTGCAGCTGGCCCAGAATGAAGAACTTTGATCTCCCTCACTGCTTTTGAATTGCTTAGAGCCCCAAAGCTCCTGTGTTTTCCATGGAGTGGTGTTGCTTTTGGAATTACACCTACCTGCTCAATACAGGGCTCTGTACCTGAGGAAACACAACAAAAATACCCATGAAAGCACCTAGTTTAAAGTTCCTGCTCTCCTTGTTGCCTCCTGTTGTTGTACTGGAAAATTAACTGTGTCCAACCCCATCTGATGGGACGCAGGGGAACCTGTGACTGCAGTTCAAGAGAGGAGCAGAGATAAAAGATCAATCCCAGATGGGTTCAGTTATTTTAACCCCCCATTGTTCTCCTATTTGTAGCAAGTTACTGGTTCTTGGACAAGGTGGGATTTAATGGTAGTCTGGTGGGATTCAGTTCTTCAACAAAAGCATCCTTTCCCTGCAACGTTAGTTGCTTATTTGTGCCAAATGAGAAATGAAAAACAGAGTTTAAGGATCTAATTAGCATTTGCTTCTCCTTTCAACAGATCAGTCTTTACACTCATAAACTCAGTGATAAAGCTATTTTCAGTTACTTTCTGCTCATCTGAGAATCTTCCAGCCTCCACAGAATCTCAATTTCAAGGTTAGGAAAACAAATATATAGAAAAAAAAACCCTACAAATAATATCTTGCTACTTTTATAAAAGGATAAATGTAATTTTTGTGTGCATTTATATTCATTTTTAGCCCAGCAGTGATTATTGTATGTGCTAGAAGTACCTGTTAACATTAAAGCTCCTTCACAAATCTTTTGTTCTGACATATGTAGAGTGGGCACAGTTTAAAAATACATATATTTTATCCTGACTTGGCTTATTCCCATGTAGGAATAGGTAACATAAGGTACCATTATGACAATCTGACTGTATCTAAGTAAAGCAGTATTATCTTTACCACCACAAACTGGCGTTAATTAAAGCGGTATTGGAAAGCTATAGGTCAATGTTATTGCTTTGGACATAAACCAAGGAATGCTACAATTTTTTTTTTTTTTTAAGTGTTTCTTCTCGGAAGTCAGGACTACAGGATTTGATTCAGAGTTCTTAATTCTGGAAAGCATTTTGAGGTTTTTTAAAGGTGCCATTTTTAGTAATAAAAATAACAAAATGAAAAATACAGAAGTATATTTATAGTAAGAATAATGAAGACTTGTAGGGTAACGATTGTTGCAGTGCTCCTGGCCTAGGAACCCTATATTGAGCAGAGTGATTGAATATGTGGCTTTTAAAAAGAGAGAGAGATTTAAAAAACATCAAAAAACAGATGAATAATGAAAAACAAATCCTTTCTCTGGTGAAAAGCCAATCCTGTGTTTTGAAAATTAAAATTTTTTTTGGGTTAAGCAGTGAAAAAATGGACTTGATGTTTGCAACAGCTTGGATTTATTATTGGAACCAGTTGGCTGTGCCATAGAGGAGAGGAATTTTCTGGTAATTAGAGCAGGAACTGGGAGTCAGAAGCAGTAGGGTCTGTTTCTGGCTTGGGCACTAGCACGCAATGGAGCCTTGGGAAATGCTCCCTCGTTTGTACCTTGGCCTTCCCAGCCATAAAATGGGGCTAAGGAAAGAATTCCACTTCACAAAGTGCACACACTAATTAAAGAACATTGCCACAGCACCTTGTGTTCGTTACTGCTAGAGGAGCGATTTTCACAGTAACATGCTTTAATTGCTTTTGAAAAACCCTGCCCTAAACATTTACAAACGTGATTGCCCAGATTCCTAAATCCACGTGTAGGCATCTAATTGAAAAGGGTCCGAGTTCCAGGTCTGTCTGCTGGTGAAAAGAACATGATGGGGAGTGTTTTCTCCCTGGACTATGAAAACAGAAGGATCATGGGACTCCCTCCCACTGGGATCCTGCCATTTCCCTTGGCCCATTCCACAGGCTTTCCCTGATCCCAGCAGTGAGGTGTGACCCCTGCAGCCTCCATCGTGGCTCTCCAGAGGCAGGTGGGGAATGGTCAGCCCCGGTCGTTCATGCCATGGATGGTCTCTGGTGGGTGCAGACAGGTCCTGCTGGAACAGCTCGCTCAAGAAAGCAGCAGAATTAATCTGCATGTCCTCACTGGAGTTACCCCAGTATCCCTGAGGCCCCAAATGAAACTTGGCTCATGTCTCCTGCTTGTTCAATTCCTAAATCACCGTCTGTCAGCATTAAAACTGCTCACCCACCCCTTTCTCTGGCCAATGCCATGGTCAGTGAGTGAAAGGAATGGCCTTGGACACCATCCCTCCCTCCCCAGAGCAGAGGAAACGCGCACTGACAAGACAGGAAATTCTCCTGAACCACAAAGACCTGGAGCTCGTCTCTCACCTTCCTGTGGGCCTTACCCAGCTTTCAGCCTGGGTCTTTAAAGGTTATTAATAGCACTGGTTGCATTAACAGGTTTGTGTTTTTCTTCTTCTGTCAACCAAGTTATTCAATTGAGTCTTTCTGGTTGTTTTTATTCAAAGTATCAGAAACGGACCCAAGAATGTGGCGGTCCTGCAGTACAATGATCTCTTGGTGCTAATGGGCAGCCAAGTGGGATTTGTCTGTGTGGGAGGCTCTCAGTCAGCAGTGGACAGGCTCTCAAGTCTCCAGTGAAAAACAAATAGCTTCAAACTGGGGCAAGATTGGGTTTCACAAGTATTTCTTTACAGCAGCAGTGCATTTCCATAACCCAGTCATGTTCTCCTTGTTGCAGCTGATTGTTCCAGAACCCAGACATGTTTTCCCTGCTATGGCTGATTTTTCCAGAACCCAGTCACATTCTCCTTTCTGTGACTGATCCCTCCTGCATCACTGCTGTTCCCCTCTCTCATCCTGTTGTACTATTTGCATGGCTGTGAGATGGCCTAGCTTTTGGAATTAATATCAATTCCAAAAGAAAACCAGGACAAAATCCCCCTTTGTTTTTGTTTTTCATCCTGTTAGGTTATTTTTATTTCAAGTCAGTTCCCTAATCCATATTTCAGCTGCAGAAAAAAAGTTGTGGAGACAGTGAGAAGGTGGCAAGGAGTGAAAACACAGGAGTTTGTGCAACTGGAGGCTGAGCCAGACCAAAAGGAGCCCCTTGTGCTCCTCTTTGAGTCACAAAGACCTCAAAGCGAATCTTGGTTGAAGGACACGTGTGTGGTTGGGTGTTTGTGTCCAAGGAGACAGTTTGTGTCTTTGGTGTTTGGTCACTGGGTAGAAAGTGCTGGTATTTGTTGGGTATAAAAGCTCTGCCGTGGCCAGCAAGCTCCCAGGCTGGCTCTGGGTTTGCAGGGGAAAAATGGTGATGTAGGGATTGGGAAGTGCTAGGTTCCCTACATTTCAGGAATGTGACTTTCTAAGTCCTGCAAGTTCAAAAATTAGTGTGTGACTTTTCATTCTTTAAATGGCACCTCTCTGTGTGCTAATTTAGGAAAGGAACTAGTCATTATTCAGGGTGGAATATCAGATGTATCTGATGATCCATCAGGTGACAATGTTTTGGTCATTACTCGGGACCTTATAAAGGTGTTCTCATAAAACCACTGCAGTACAAGGATTCAGACACAGGCAAGAGAAGTTCTAGTTTTAAAAGTGCTAAGCCCTTCCTGCAAACTAATGATTCCTGCTGGAGTTGCTGGTGCTTGGTGCCTGCCAGAAGGGATCTGGAGCTGGCACACAGGCAAGCTGTTCTACTGCCTTTGGAGAAAGGTGTTATTTTGCCTAGAAAAGCATGAGAAGGAGTGTTGGGAAACATTCACACAGCCAAGTAATGCACAGGATGGAGAGCATTCTATCCTCCATGACATCTGCACTGATCCTCACAAGGAGTTAAACAAGGTGGAGTGAGTAGATGGTGGGCTGGTTCTCTCTTGAAAAGGTTTTGTTTTTTTCACAGGAAGAAGGAACTGAGAAGATTAAAAGTTCAACTTTGTTTATTCCAGATCTATTCTGGATTGTAATATGTGTTGTAAACAACTTTCCTCATAGGAAAGTATGTGCACGAAGCCTGGTCTGATTTATTTTCTCTGTTGTTCAGATTAGGCCCAAACTGGTATGAGTTCCCCGTTTTCCATAAACGTTAATGCTTTTAAAAACAAGCCCAACATGTAATTTCACTTACTATAGACTTTGTGTTTGTCACGCAGAACAACGGCCACAACAGAGCACGAGCTCTGAATGGCCCCCCTAAACACAAAGTGCTCTGGTTTCCAGTGCAGAGTCAGGGTATTCCTGAAGTATGTAAAAAACCTGGGGCTGCTATCTTGGTCTGGAACCCCCAGTTCCCTCGATGGGGTGCCTGGGTTGTGTTCTGGCTTTGCTCACCCTCCCTCTCTCTCTGTGGGGTTGTAACACTGCAGGAAGGAGAGGTCAGAGACATTCTTTCCTTATGATCAGGCTGGATCACTCTTTTTGTTGATTCCATAATGCCTGAGAGAGCAACTGCACTTCCCTCCTGGGACCAAACTCAACCCCTAACAAGGCTTCCTTTCCCCTGATGTCGCTGCTGACCTTCGGTTCACTCTCAACTGCTGTGCCAACCTGAGAGCCCTGGAGCCTGCTCTGGTCTGGCAACCTCGCTGCCAGAGCCACTGGGAGTGACTGGGAAGTCACTGGAAATGAACTGGCAGCACCAAAGCCCTGGCATGTGATCCATATGGGTCAGATTTTGCATCCATCTGTTGGTTGCATATCCCCAGTTAAGTATTAATAGCAGTTCTGGTCCCACCCAATGTGACAAGGCTTAGAACTGTAAATACTCCTGGAATACATGTAACTGCAGCCAGCCTTCCATATGGAATGTGGGCAAAGCAGTGCTCCCTAATTATGGATTACTGCACAAAGACTGCATGTGTTTGCTCAATGAGTTGGAGATGTTTGGATGTCAACTTCAGCACCTCAAGACATCCCCAAATCTCAAAAACAGGCTGTTCTCAGAGCTAAATGTGAATTAGAAGAGTTTAGTTGTGGAGGTGAATGGATCCCCTTTAAATTGGTGAGCAGATGAGAGGGAAACAAGGCTCTTGAGTTCCCTTGAGAACCGTGATATGACCATTCGAGTTTTTTTCCCAGAGCTATATTTTCTACATTTTCTCTGTTGCCATTTAACTAATTTCTTTACCGGTAGCTGCAGCAATGAAGTGAAGACCTAAGAGCACCAGAGAAGCTTTGGAGCAGAGTGAAAAATACTCAGTGTTGTGTGCTCTCCTTGATTTCGACCTCAGCCTTGTCCTACACTCCTACATGTGGAAGGAGAGCTGGATCACAGACTCTGAACAGGGCTGGCAGCTGAGCGCACTACCCCATCCCACCTGGAAGTGCCTCTGAGTGACAGCAGTGATCCCACAGTTCAGGACAGAACAGGTCCTGTGTGATCTTTATTGAACATCCACCTCTTGATCAGATCCTTGTTCTGGAGCTTTTCCAACATCCTGCAACATCTTTGAATTCAGGTCTTGGCTCTCTTTGGTGCATGTGGAATCTCAAGAGCTCATTCAACTCTGAGCACGTCACCTTGGCTCTATCTGAAACCAGTATTTGGGAGTTTTGGGATACAACTAGACAGCAGGAACTCAGTTGGCTGCATGGAAAAGAAACCTTTATCTGTGTACTGCATCAGGCCTTGCGTGGTGAGCGAGATCTATCTGTGGAAAGGAATGTGGCATCCCTCTGAGATGCCATGGGCAGGTGGTTCCTTCCGGGAGCAGGATGCTGGGTTTGCCAGGCCTTGGGGCAGCCACCCTGGTGTTCCTCAGCCTGGATGGTGGGTGAATTCTCTTGTCTGAGCTCAGCACTGCTTTTAGCAGCTGAATCCAGGGAGAAGGGAGGAACAGCCTCCCAAAGTGCTGGGTGGACAAAGCAGCCTGGGTGGGATGGAAGGGCCTTGCCCTCTGGCTCAGGAGGGCGTGCAGGGTTTGGAGGGGAGCTTTTCTGGCAACCAATGAACATTGTTCAAATAAGGAAAGGCTAAAACCAGCCCATTCTCAGCCCCCTTTAGAAACCCTGCAGCAGATGTTGTCAGTGACTGTAGGTCCTTGTTGGGAATCCCATGGATAATCACTGACAACAGGGAAACGCATGGCAGTACGCAGCAGCTCAGAGAAGGCCCTCTGTTCTCTGAAATCACTGGAATATCTGTCCTGTCCATGCCAATGGAAATACAGCAGAGTGAGCAAAGCTGCCCTGTGCTCCTGACTTGGCCACGGCCAGGCTCTGTGCCCCCCAGCAAGTTCCTCCTCTGCACTGTAGATCCTTCTGCGTGTGGTGAGGTCAAGGATAGGCAGCTGATTCCCTGGGGATTTGTGGCCAGGCTTCTAAACTGTGCAAGATGCAGCTGGAAGGGGCTGTGTTCAGAACAGGTACATGTTCAATATCTGTCCAATTATTTGCATCATCAAAGATGAGCAGGGGCTGAGAAGGTCCTCCAAAAGCTCAGCTTCTTATAAGACTTTCTTTTTTTGCCACCAGTGAAAATGAGAAATGGTGCAAAGAGATAAAGAGGCTGGGTATGATGAAAGTGACACTGAACCGAGCTTGGCCTCTCTCACATTAAATGTTTTTCTCTCATTTTGCTGCATTTTGAGTTCAGCTGTTTGGCTCTGGAGAAATTAACTTTGTCCCAGCTGATGAAAGCAGGACGTTGTTAGAAGGTGGCTCGTGTTTCAGGCACAGTGATGGCTGTGCGAGGTGGCTGGGGCTAAGAAGGGTGGGACTGAAGAACTGAGTGTGGCTCCAGTGTGTGAGAGGAGCAGGGAATTTGGGAATAAAGGAGTGAAAGGAGGCAGGTCAGGCTGTGCTGTGTCAGGTACTCCCTTCCTGCTCCTTTCTGCACATTGCTGTCAAGTCTCATAGCATGCAGATAGGAAATAAATACTTAGTTCCTTGGATTCATGGACTTCCTTACTTTCAGAGAAATTAAATTGAGGCAGGAGGTGGAAATAACTGCCAGAGTCTTGAACTTAACGATATGATGTTGTTTTTCCCCCCTGTGAATATGGAAACATCTTTAAGATCTGTCCATATCCAAAGGAGCCAATTGATGGTCCTATGGTAAGAATGAACCTGCTAAGCGAAGCCTAAATCTATAAAATCCCAGGAAGTAATTCTCAGCAGGACTACACAAAGCAACCATATAATTCCTGTTACACCTGAACACTACAGACCTGTCTGGGAAGTGAAAAGATTTTCTAGCCATGCTCTGAAATCCATTTTTTTTTTTGTTTAGGGGCATCCCAGGGACACAGCAAAGCATTTTTCATGGAACTATGAATTTGCATATCTGTGGAAATTTCCTATGGATTGGGGCATCTAGAAGGAGGGAAATGAATCTTGGACAGGTTCTCATGTGAAAATATACAGACCCACACATGGGCTCCACAAACACAACAAGCTGGATACAGCTCTTTCTCAAAACAGAGTTCTCTCTTCTGTTTCTTATTTTATTCCTTCTTGAGGCTTTTCCAGCATTCCTCGTTGGAATTTATTATCTGTCTATTCTATAATTTATCATGGCTTCTAGTCCCAGACTCAGTGCAACTCGTCCCTCCTGAGGAAGCAGCAGCAAAGTGTTCCTATCTGGTCCCATTCCTGCTAATCCTGAGAAGTTACAATCGAGTTAAATACTCACATGTGTAGTTAACATGTCAGGAAGCACCAAAAGGAAAGTGTGTGAGGCCAAGGAGAAGTGACTGGACCGTTTAATGTGATTGGAAATCAAGCTAGGAATATTCAGTGGAAATTATCTCATGGAAGTGACTGTACCTGACTCACTGTAGTATATTTATTTTATCTTCTGAGTCTTCTCATTCCTGAAAGTGACCATTTCATATTTCTGGGAAAGTTTGGTGGCTCCCTTTATTTGGACAGTGCTGGTCAGAGCAATCCATCATTTAGAACCGTGGTGTTAGTGCAGCAGGAACTGCACCTGGATCTGTGGAATGTCGAATAGCTACAGCTTTTCTGCAGAGAAAGAAAATATGTTCTCTCAGGCACTGAAAATCTTCCTAAGAAACCCTGTGATACTGTAAAACTTGCCAGGAGATCTCCAAATTGATATTTATCAGTTTGTATGAAACCAGTTCTCCTTTGGGCCATAAGGTTTGAAATCCCTAAATCTCAAAGAGGGCAAGGGAAATATAAGGAAGAGGTTCTGCAGGAAATCCTTCTCTTCTCTAGGTTTAAATTGATGAGACCTGAACGACTTAGGTGGTTCCAAAAGGCTGGATATCAGGAAAAGGTTCTTGTCCCAGAGGGTAGTTGGGCACTGAACAGGTTCTCCAGGGAATGGTCATGGCCCCAAGGCTGCCACAACTCCAGGAGCATTTGGACAATGCTCTCAGGCACAGGGTGGGATTGCTGGGATGTCTGTACAGGGTCAGGGATTGGACTCCATGATCCCTGGGGCTCCCTTCCAAGTTTGGACATTCTATGATTCTATGAAACCCTGCAGCACTTAAACCCTTTAGAAACCCCTCCACAGACCTTCCCTAAACTCTTCCCATAAAAGACTGCACTAGAAAGAGTCCATCCTTAGTCTCCCACTGAACAAACTTCCTTCTCATTAAAAAGGAATGGGAACTTTCTTAACTCCCCTTGGCCAGGAAACACCACAGATCTGTCACTTCAAGGAAGTAACTCTTTCTTTACCCTTACCAAAAGCAAGACTGGCCTACAAAGTCTAGAATACACTTTTTCCTTTGGATTCCCTGCTGTCTTGATAATCCCAGTGACTGGTTAGAAACCTTTGCAGTGGGATATCTGGGAGCAGAGTAATGTTTTGAAATCTCTTGGCTCTGGTCTGCATTGGAAGGTTATAAATACTGTTACCAGCACAAGTATTCTCCATGTCTGAGAGCTAATGAGCCCAACAGCTGCCCTGGGGCTGTCCCCCAAGAAACCCTAAGCCATGTGAAAAAGATTTTAACATGCCCAGGCACTCTGATATAAGAGTTTGAAAGTGTGTCTAAAATGCAGGGGTTTTCCCACATCTAATTTATACCTTCAAATGAAACAATCCTTTACTGACCCTCTTTGACACCTGTAATTGTCAGGACAAGACCAGCACACACCATCATCTCTGTGATACTGAAGCAAATCCAGCTGTTTTCAATAAAATGAGCTGTGTTTATGGAAGGAAGAGACCATAAAGTGACAAAAACTTCTCTGAGGAAAGTCTGCATTTTTGCAAGGATCCATCTGAAATGTACCACATGCAGACAAACTATTTACTGACACATACACTCTGACTCTCTGAGCAGCTTCAAGTCCAAAGCACCAGTAAATCCACTTTAACTGGCCTCCTAAACCGGATTTATGGCTGCTTTGCACTACCAGAAAAAGGAAAGGTGTCCTGGCTCCTGCTGACACATCCTATCTAAAGTATCCAAGAATTTATAAACAGGGTCTTGGAACTATTTGAAGAATCAAATAACTTAGTCCATGAAATTGGATCAAAACGAGTGTCTATAATTCACTTCAGAAGTGACATAAACAGGAGACTTAACTGTGTGTCAAACCTAAGTTATTCAGAATGAGTGTGCAAGCGATCTTGCAGTTCGTGCAAGAACACCCTGAGCTGGATGGACCCAACTCCTGGCCCTGCACAGGACAACTGCAAAAAATACCACCATGTGCCTGAGAGCATTGGTCAAACACTCCTCTATTGTGAGAAGCTGGGTGAGTGTGCAAAGATTAACATTCTGCATAGAAATCTGCTTCTCAACCCTCCTTTGGGGAGGATCACAAGGCCTTTCCTGCAAGGCTTTTTCCCATCAGTGCTCATCAGACCCCAAACTCCCACCAGGGTTACAACTGGCCCACTGAAACCAAAGTAAAATAGATCTCACAAACAGCAATGCAAACTCTCTACAGCAACACAGCTCTACACAACAGCAAAAAATCTCATGTTATCAGGTGGATCTCAAAGGCACACCTAATTCTGGTTTAGAAAAGCCCCCCTGACTCTGCCTGCACTTCTGGAACCCCTGAGAGCAACAGCAGTTGTAGTAAAGGACATTCTGAATCCTTGAATTCCTGATCTGGGGCTGTGGGAACCATTCTTTTTGCCTGACTCATGTTGTGTTAAACCAAAGTGACTTCTAGTACATGCAAAGTCAAGCCCAAGTTGTGAACAGGATCTTTCTATTCATGTTCCCAGTAAGGCTGCATCTTCTTAAAGAGAAAAACAAATAAACTGGGTGAGCAAACACAGTGAATAATTTTGTCTCTTGTTTTGGGCTAAAAAAATCCCCAGTTGCTTAAGTTAAAATTGCTGTGACTTAGAGAAATGTGTCCCAAGGCCCCTCTATTGTTTGTCTCTCTATCATTCATCACTGGAAGAGCCTTTCCCTAAGAAATGCCATTGGTCAGTTTGCTTTTAGTAGCTCCAGGCTGGATGCTGATCTGATTCCTCTGCTTGCATCTGGCATGAGTCTGGTGAAGGAAGTGGAGTGACTCAGGATTTATAGCTGTGTGAATGAGAGCAGAGGCAACAATCTGAATCTTTCTCAGATCTTTAGCATCTGGAGAACATCACAGATTTACTAAAACACCCAAACACCCAGTAATAACTGCTCTGATATCCTAGTCATGACATTCTTTCTGGCAGGGAGACAGGGCAAGGGTGGGAAAAGAACAAAAGCAGTGGGGAGTAAAAGAAGCAATGAGCAATGTGGATTACATATGCTCATGGAAACGGGCAGGATACACTGTTCATGCTGGGTTTTCCCTGCTCCTGGCCTTTTGGATTTAGTGGAATTACTCCTGATTTACACCCATTTGAGTGGAACAGGTTCACCCCCTTTTTCTTCAGCAAAACAAACATTTGTTACTTGGAAAGAAAAACACAGGAATCTTAAAATTTGACCTACAGTGAGCAGAAATTTTCAGTAATGCAAGAATTTATGCTTCTTCGGTTTGTAAACAAAGAAGGAGCCCTTGGAGGAAGGGCGTGGATTAATGCCACAGGGATGGCAGAGGGACAGTTCCTGTTGTGGTGTAACTGGGGATTCATCCTGCCACAGACATAGCAGCTCCGTGTATATCCCGTGGGAATGTGGAGGAGCAGGATGCTCTGACATGAGAGGGTTGAGCTTTGGGAATGCTGACAGCAGCTTCTCTGCTGGCTCAAGGCCCTCAGGCAGAGCAGGACCTTGAACTGAGATCCAGTGCTGAACTGGAGGTAGCTGGGGGTCTGCACTGCAGACAAATGCTAAGAATTATTTCCAAAACCATCCTGAGTGCCAAAAGGGAATCGAGGTCAGATGTTCACCTGGTGTAAACTGGTGTGGTCCTCCTGGGTCCTACCTCTGATCCATGTTTTTTAACTCACTCCAGACCTCAGGTTCCTGTAGCACTCACTAAGAAACTCCAGATTCCCTGATAATGGATAATTTTGCCTCCTCTTCCTCCTGAAACACACCAGCACTGTTTTGAAATGGTGATTTAGCCCCAAGAGAGCCGCAGAGCTCCCTGACTCTGGAGAACACAGAGCAGCTTCCCTTTGGGGAAGGGAGAGGAACCACATGCACATCCCCACACACGCTGCTTGCTGAGCACATTCTATTAAATTCAGCATGAGCTCCGGGCCCAGCCACAATCCAGGGTATTTATGGAGTGAGTGTCTTCCTGTAAAGGATGTGGAAGGATGATACAACCACTGTAGAGCCCTGACCCTCCTTCACGTCCACTCACCTCTCACACACACACTTTTATGACTATTTCACTTATCTGGGACTGGAATAGCAGGGACAGATCCTGGCTGCCTCTCCATTCTTCAAGGAAAGGGCAGAAAAAAGGCTTTCAGCCCCCCTCCCATGCCATGGGGAAAGCCCAGATCCTGCCAGGAGAATATCAGCTTTTCCACTGCAGCTAAACCAGTAGCTGTACTGTCCGGACAGAATTTTTCAGGGGACACCTAGAGAGCCCTAGCAGTTAATGCCAGAGCCAGAAACATTTCTGTGGGTTCTGAAGGTGCTAAGTGCCCAGTGACCAACAGCTGCCTAGGCAGGAAAAGCCTTTTTGCCTTTATGTCCTTGGAACAGAGCCTGACCCCACAGTTTTCATCTCCCCCATCCCACTTTGTGAGGTCAGACCAGCCACCTTGGGCTCAACTTAGTAAGAATCTGAAAATCCTCAAAACCTTTCCTTTCTAACAAAGCCTCTTGACCTTGCAGACTTGTGTCTCTCTGCCAGACAGGTCATCAACTTCCAGTCTAATATACCAGGGAAAACGTTGTGAAATGACTGTGCATGAAGAGGCATTGGAGTAAAGGTGATTTGGGGCTATTTGCCCGGCCAAGAAATGGAACCAGCTACAGCTTTTCTTTTACCTGACTCATGGCCATATTGCAAGGTTCAGCTTGGAAAACACCCAAGGGACTATTATTCATCTAAAGTCTGCATTCAAACCCATCTCATGTACCTCTGTTGCCAGATGACATCATGCTTCTGAGGGGGGAAGCAATTTACAATATAGAGATGCAAATTATTGGTTCAAATAACTTCCTTAAAACAGCAAAAATAAAAGACTGAGGCTTTGGAAAACTGATTTGAAAATGTCTGTTAGTTCATATCTGGAGTCAAATGGCCCAAACTGTAAAAGTTTGGGTAGTCTGTCAGTGGTTGCTTTACAGTGATGGGGAATTTAAAGGACAGTGTGACAAAAGCTATATTGAAAATAGAGGTTCTGAACCTAAAGTGGTTTAAGCAGATTTGTAACAATAATACTGTTGTACATAAAATGGTATGAAAAAATGCTACATTTGTAAAAATTTTCCACTACTACTAATAAAACTGTCACCTCTAAGTATATCGAAGGGGTTTCTACCACCACACAAGTTTCAGGGGAAGTCAACCAGGGGAATTGTGTAGGAGGAGAGTCCTCTCTGGAGGAGAGTCAAACTCAAGCTTGTGTGAATTTGGTCTGTCTGAAGGCAGTGATGGTTCCAACCACAGATGATTGCTTTATCAATGTGTGTAAAATCCCATCATTCCTATAACGAGGCTCTTTATAAATCTTGGGACTTTTCTTAAACATTTGTGATGTGAAACTTCTAAAATATCTATTAGTAAGGAAACAAATGAAAAAAACCAAGACCAACCTCATAGATGTCTGTCTGTAACCACAACAACACAATTAAGAACAGGCAAGTGAAAGTCTCACAATTAACATTTCCCAGATAATTTTTAATGTTTGTAACTTAGTTTGTGCAGCCCTTTGGAGGACAGTGCTGCTCGTTAATCAGCAGGTTTGCAGCTGATTTCAGAGATGTCTGTGTTACATTCCAAGGTTAACAGCCCCTTCAGCTGAAGAGAAGTCCCTGCCACTCCAAAGGTGCCAGCCCTTTGTTACAGGGGGGCTGGAAGCTAATCAAGAATTCCTGTGCTGAGATTTCTGTGTACAGAAAAGGCTGGCAGAGCAGTGCCTGGCTGAGTTGGGGGCTGCACTGACCTGCTCATCTCTCCTGGTCTCTGAAATCTACCCCTCTTCTCTATCCTCGGGTTGGGTTGGGCTGCAGGAGGACCAGATGTCCCGAGGCTCCTTCCAACTTACATTATTCATTGGTTCCATGTAATGAACTGGCATTGTTCCAAAACCTGAATGGGAAAGGTGTGTGCAGACTCCTGTTGGAATCTCAAACCCCTAATGAGAGCTACACACCAGTCCTGGGAGGCCACCCACCCCTCCAGGTCTTCCCAGGCTGGCAGAGCTCAGGGACCTGTTGCTGCATGTTGAGGCTCCTGAGATATATAGCTGGTGTGAATTAGAGGAGAACTATGTCAGAGCTGTTTTGCGTGAGTCCTGGAGTTTAGGGCTGAGAGCTTAGGTGATGCCAGCGGTCCTTGAAGGGATGGGATACAGAGAATTCCCTCTTGCACCTGTTTGGATAGAGCTGTGTAGACACAGACACTAGAGGAAGCTCCTGGTCCTTGTGGCAGAGCAGCAGCTTCTTCAGGAGGTGGCAGATCCCAGTGTCCATAAAATGGGATGAGAAAATGCGGCATTTGTAAGCAGAACCAGTAATGTTATTTCAAACCAGTAATGTTATTTCATAGATGATAACTAGAGAGATCTTCCTTAGTCTCTTTTGTTTCCCAAGCCATGTTACCTCCAGCACATGCTGCTGTGCCTCACCTGTGCAGGTGTTGAGGACCAACCCCCCCCCAGACACAAAGTGGTCACAGACACTCTTGTGAGCACAGATCACAGAGCACAGCTGTGCTCCGGAGGAGTCCTGTGGCACTGGCAGCCTCCTTAAATGAGCCTGTCCAAGTCCACCGTAAACATGCCCTCCTTCCCTGCAGTTTTTCTTCGGGATAATTAAGCATTCAGTAAGTTAAGAAGGGGAAAAACCTGAGGAAGCATCTGTTTCACAGGTGGGTGCAGCTGTTTCCTCCCAGGGCTTGTTCTCCTGCAGTTCTGTGCAAGCCTGTGCCGTGGCACAAATACTCCTGGCCATGATGGTGACTTGCAGTTGTATCTAAACATCCAAATTTTGCAGTTGTTAAGGGTCTCAGGGGATCACCTGCTGTCATACTGCAGTCTTGTTGCACAGCTGTCCTTGGGAGTGCTGAGTTTCTCACTGCTTACCTGTTCTGAAATGAGCATCCCATGCTTTGATAGTTGGGGTTTGGTGTCTTTCCCTTGGGTGCTCTGGGCTGTAACTCTGGTACTGCAGACCTGACTTTTGCATCTTGCCAAGATCAGGCTCCTGAGTGGCATTTGGCATTTTTTTTCCTATAAGAGAACATGCTTTTACTGGCCAGCTCTGTCAGAGCACCAACTCTTTCTGAACTTATGGTGTCAAGACTGTTTTTATATGTTCATTATATTTACAAAGACATCAGCAGCCACCTCATCCATCCCAAGTGTCACATCCCTTGATAGACTTCAATGTCACAATAAATCCTCACAAACAGTAGTTCCTCCCAGAACAAACAAAACTGTGGATTTCACAAGTCAAGTCTGCAGCCAGCAACAAAATTTGCCCCCTGCCTGACATCCCTTATGCTGTGGGCACAGCAGTGTGGTCTCGGGGCTGTGTATCTGGTAAGCTAGGGAAAGGGAATCCCAGATCTGCTGGAGGCAGCAGGTGTTTCTCTGAAGTCAGCATTTCATCCCAGGCTGGGCTGGAGTGAAGAGCGGGTTGTTTTCCTGCCCTTTCCACTCATAGGGAAGGGAAGCCTTTGCACCCAGGTTGGAGTTAGGGTGAAGCACTGAGCCTTTGCTGAGCTCTGGTGCTACATTTCTGTGACACTTTCTCGGGACAATTTACAGCCACTAATGTGATGCCACAGCTGATGCATTTGGACAACAGAGCCAGGGATCTCAGAAGGCTGTTCAGGAGCTCCAGCCCTTCTCCTCTTATTACAGGGAGCCTAGAGACATTAGGCTACAAATAGAGATGCCTTAATTGCCTGTTGATTAGACAGCATGAATCTGACCCTAAATGTCCCTCTAGACACACTGAATTAGCACCGAACTTGAACTCAAAGTCGGGACTGGAAGAGCCCTTCTCAGCTGTTAATTTCTCTGGGAACCAGATTGAGCGCAAAAATATCCAGGGCTGTTTATCTGTCTTGTCCCAAGGCACATGGACTAGCAGAACTCTTTCCCAGCTTTGCAGCAAACACAGAGCACTGAGAGACATTGGTGGGTTTTGTTCTATTGCAAGTAATAAACCACGGATGGAGAAACCACCAGTGGCACTTGAGTTCCACAGCCTTGTACCAGCAGGCCAGAAGTGAAAGGGCCCAGCCCAACCTAAGAATTGCTTTGCATCCTCAAACTGGAAGAAAAAGCAGGGAAGGGACTCCTCCATGGCCCTTGACTTGGCACTTGTGACTGGCCTGAGCATGGGAGCAGGTTGCATCAAGCAGGCAGCAGTGGCTGGGTAATGACCAATGAAAGGGAATCCCTGTGTTTCCAACCATCGAGCTGGATGGATCTCACCATCTCTACTGGGCCAAGTTCATGTTTGGTGTCATCAGGTTAAAAGAGTTTGGTATCATCAAGTTGAAGGGGTCCCAAATGGGAATGAGGGCCTGTTGTCCAATCCAGAGGTGACTTTTGACAGGACTGACCAGCTTGAGGACACAAACCTGCTGCAAGGCTCCAGAGGCCACCAGCATGTCCTGGGGATGACCAAGCATCTTTGGGACAGGGGACAGCTCTGAAGTCACTGAGGACTGGGTGAGCACAATTCCCTGTACCATGCTGCTTGTAGCAGATTTTTGTTTTGGCTTCTGCAGGCAGAGTGCCATGGGGAGAGATCCTACTGAGCCAAAAAACTGTGTGTGTGCTTGCCTTTATTTTGTTCTTTGGCCTGACATGATTTTTAGCAATTATTTAAATGTCTGCTTTTTTAATTACTATAAATCCAGGGAAGCTGCCAGCTGGGCATGGTGATTGAACCCAGAACATAACAAGGTGTATTAAACACCCACTATTCTTTGCTTGGGGGAGATTTTAAGCAGGGTTGACATCTTTATCCCTTCACTCAAGGCAGCTCAGGCAAAAAGAAGAGATAAAAATTGGTGCTAACTTGGGTGTTTCCTGCCCTTGATCATTCAGAGTCACTCAACCATCATGTTCTTCTTTTACTTCTTGGCATGTCCAGTGGGGTTAGCAGCTCAGCTCTAGCATGAGGGGTACTTTTGGTTGTCCCAGTGCCCTTTGAGAATCTTGTACCATGGGTGGAGTGAGCTCCCAAAATCTAGGGATCTCCAGCTGATGCTTCTTCACATCCTGCTCCTATACCACCAAGAGGTGGCTTGAAGGATGAATAGGACTGAGCTCGGTATGTTTTACTGCCCTGGGAAGGTGAAGCATTCAGGGGAATGATGATGAACAGCTTGGAAAGGATGTTTTATAATCAAATTATTCTTTACTTTTGTTGTAAGTTGAAAACTTAATCAGCCATCACAATGCTGGTTTAGTGTTGAATATTCCCCCCAGAACTCCTGACAGGTCAGTCAGAGTGATGCATTGGGACTTTGGCTGAAGAGTTCATCCGAGGTCAAGCAGCTGGTTTATGTTAAAGCAGAATTTGGAAGATCACAGTTCAAGGTGCAGCTGCTGTTTCCTATAGAATAAGAGAATCATGGACAGGTCTGGGTTGGAAGGGAATTTAAAGTTCCCACCATTTCTGGTCCCACCCCCTGCCATGGACAGGGACATCTTCTACTAGACCACATTGCTCCAAGCCCCATCTAACCTGGCCTTGGACACTTCCAGGGATGGGGCAGCCACAGCTTCTCTGGGCACCCTGTGCCAGGGCCTCACCACCCTCACATGGAAGGATTTCTTCCTAATATCTAATCTAAACCTGCCCTCTAACAGTTTAAAGCCATTCTTCCTTGTCCTATCACTGGACAAAGGGGGATGTCTTACTCTTGGAGAAGGAAGAATAGACTGAGCAACACATTACACACTGTCCTTTTAAAAAGCCACAAATATGCCGTTTTCAGATGCCCTGGAGGGCTCAGAATTCAGCTTGGATTTATATTCTTGCCATGTGAGAAAATGAGACCAGAAGTGTGCAGCACGTTATCCCTGTCTTATTTACAAGCAGCGGGAGAATGTCTTGGGAAATGTGAGCAGCTAATTTTAGGTGATAACATAGTTCAGGGTGCCAAGCCCTCCAAAAGGAGAAGGAATGTATCTCCAGCCAGGCTGCCTGGAGCTCTGAACTGCCTGAGGGCAGTAGATGTTTATGCCACTTTCAGAACATGAAGTCTTTGGTATGCAGACATAATTTTCTGGTGTGCCACGAGCAGAGGTGGCTGTCACAGAAGTCATTGTGAAATCCCTTGTCTCATGGAAGAGAAGAAGGTGCATCTGGAGTGGTTTGCACTGTGGTAATGGTCTCCAGCCCCAAATCACAAGGAGCTTTCCAAGTGCTAATTAGTTAAGAGTCTGAGTTTTCTGTTTCTAGTAGTGGACACACGGGGAGCGTGGAGGCTGATCTGGTGTTGTACAGGGACCTGAAAGGACCTGGATAAATTGCAAGGCTTGATTCCCAGCTAAGCCGCCCTGCCTGCGAGGTAGAAAGGAAGGAGGCAGAATTTAAATAACCCACTACGCGCTACCTGTGGCTTTTTTTCATCTTCTCTCTTGTTTCCCAGCACTCAGCTGGACTGGGATATGCTGGGTGCTGCACGGCACAGTGCCTCGGCTCCTCCTCTGGCTCTGTACTGGCCCAAAGAAGGTACCAGCCCTTGCACCACTTCTCCCCGGGAAAGCTCCCCGACCCTATGGAACGGCTCCATCTTTCTCAAGTTACTTCATGCGTACAGCAGCTCCTGTCCGGTACCCAACTGCTCTGTCCCACCCCGGCCAGCGAGGACTAAGAGTGCCCTCTGCTGCACTCCTCCTCCTTCCACAGATCCACTTGCTCTTCGGGAATGAACAAAACTATTTTTTAACACACGAAACAACTCTTTCATGTTTTAAAGGTCTTCTATGGCGTCTGTGCACAAGCCTGGTGCTGTATGTCAGCAGCAAACTGAAAGGATCATGACCCGAGATAAAGATGTGTGAGATCCTGCATCCATCCCAAAGCACTTTGGAAAAGCGCTGTCATTTATAAAAAACTTTCATCCAGGAGCTTTTCATTGCCTTGTAAAACACGCAACTCCTCATGCAGGAGTTCTAGTCATGAAACTTTCATTCCCTGGAGCTGACAGGTGATGCACAGCCACACGTGGTACCCGACAGCACCGAACTCCCCATCCCTCCCTCCTGCTCAGACTCTGAACACCACAAATCTCAGTTTATTCACTCCTCAGCTCTTGCAGCCGAAAAAGAACAGCTGTAGGTAGGGAAAGGGGTTCTGTGTTAGGAAAGCTATGTCAGGCTTCATACTCTGGGAGGTAGAAAGGGGGGTGGAAATTATTAATTTATTATTATTATTATTAAAAAATAATAATCCTGCTTTCACTGGGGTTTGATTTACCCGCGCGGAAAGTAACCAAGCTGCAGCCAGCGGTGGGAGCCCCGTAACCGCCGGAGCCACAGGAATCCACTCGTGTTCCCTGGAATTTGGGCATTTTTTTATTGCACCCTTTTGGGCTCAGTTCCGGCCTGTCACTCAGCGCGGGCCCCGCCCCGTCCAGAGGATATTTAAGGAGAAGCTGATGTAGAGCTTTTTCCAAAGAGACGGAAAACTCCGAAGGAGTGGCAGCGAGGAGCCGGCAGCGTGGATCCCTGCCCCTCCCCGTACTCGGGATGTCTGGCAACCTGGGGACAGTGACCCGGACCCTGTTCCTGCTCCTCCTCGCCCCTGGCTGGGTACGTACGGCCCTACAGCCGCTCTGCCTGGGCACTGCAGCTTCTTGCTTCGATGCATGCGAGGGCTTTGGGCTGAGAGACTTCCCGGCTGCCACCTGCTCCCGAGTTTCCGAGGGAAGCTAGGCTGGTAGCAGAGCGATGCAAACGTGCTGTGTAACGAAACCACGCAGGGAGCTGCCCCATGTAACATGCGTCATCCACGGATCTCAGAGCTCCTGGCACATGGGAATGGATTTTGTTTTCTCCCACTCCTGGAAGCCAGAAATCAGCCCTGGCCTAGAAGTGGGAGAAGAAAACAGAGAGAGGGGAAGTCACTGAGTTTATGTCATTGCAAAGAGTAACAGTCTCATATCCCAATTTATTACCATCACCATCCTTCCCCAGATGTCACTGAATCCACCCATGTGCTCCCAAAAGCAGTGATCCTGAGGGAAAAATTAGACTGCAGCCTCTCCAGAGCAGGATTTGTGCCTGTTTTCTTGTTAATATGAGTGCTTGAGAGAGAAGCTGATTCTTCTTAGGACATTTGTGTGCTGTTCTCGTGCCAACAGTATCAGGAACATCACTGCCATCATTAAATTGCTGTAAGTGCCTTTTGGATCAGTGAAATTGGGTTCACAGAGCCCCTTGCAGGGCTTGTTGTGCTGAGAGAGGCAATCAGCTCCTTGTTGGTGAGGTCTGTTGGATTGCTCCTGGCAGCACTCAGTCTGTGCCAGCCTCTTTCCTGCCAGGACCATGTCCCGGGCTGCAATCTAAGGGAAACTGCTGCCATTTGGGGTGGGCATCTGGGTTCTTGCTCTGGCTCAGCTTTGGCAGCACCATGTGGCTCATATAAACAATAACAGTCAATCTCACCACTGTGACCCTTGGGTAACCACGCTGAAATAGGTAATTTTCCCTAAACCTCTCCAATGCCTCAGAAATGGGACTTCTGACTTTCTTTGAACATTAGGTTGGATTCAATGACCTTAGAGGTATTTTCCAACCTTAATGATTCTGTAATGCTTCGTGGATTGAGGCAGGAAATGTGAGGTGTTTCTACTGAATCTGTTCAGAGGTGGGAGTAGCTCCAGGATTACTGGGAGTTATGTTGAGGCTCAGCCTGGTCAGGTCTCTGTATCACCATGCTCTGTCTGTGAGTGGGGTCACTGGTTCTTGTCTTCTAAGGAGCTGTTGTAAAATGTGCTGCAGCAGCCTTGGGAAGGTGCCTTGAGAGCCTCTAATGGAGAGAGAGCAGGGGTTATCCACAGTAATTCAGTGTTTGAAGAATGAACAGCTGTGTTTTGGCTGCTTAGTCTTGGAGGACAAAAGGAACCAGCTGGGTGTTTATTATATCACCTCTACCTTGTAGCATTAACCCCTGGCTCCCAAAGCTCTTTGCAAACACCCAGCTCAGCTCAAAATTCACTTTTCTCTGCCCTCAGAGTGCAGTCATGAGTCCAAACACATTTTAAAACATCCTCTTCAATTTGGCTCCCTTAGCTGGTTTCCTGGGCTCCTGTGGACATTGGTCAGGAATGAAAAATTCTGACAGTGCTACAGACCTGCTGCAATGGTGGGAGCTCATGTCACAGCACTCGTGCCATCCTGAGGGTGCAGGGGAAGAGATTTTACGTAAATATGAAGCAGGAAGAACATTCTCACTTTTTCTTACCTGCAGGTAACTGGGTTTGGTGCTGGCAGTTAGGAGGGAGCTTGTTCTGGCTTGTCAGCTGAGCAGATGCTTCTGGGGAGTCAGAGGTGGAGAACACAATGGAGCAGAGCAGGGGATTCTTCTGGTTCGAGTGTTGGCACTTCTGGGGTGGCTTGGCCATCACTCAGGGGTCCTGGGAGTCCCACACCTTCGCACACAGTGTTTGTGATGGATGCAAGAGCTGTCAGCAAAGCCAGGAGCAGGGAGAGCTGACATTCCAGGCTTTAGAACCTTCTTAAATCCATAGCCTTTATCTCTGACACTGGTTCTGTTCTGCTGCTCTCAGAGTTCACAGAAATGCTCTGCCAACCTCAACAGAAGCCAGGTCAAGACTGTAGTGAACTTGAAGTCAGGAGCATTCCTAATGAAGGTGGAAGTGAGTTTTGGGGCAGCCCCTTCTGCAGAGGGAAGAAAATGAAATGTTCTCTGAGTTTAATCCCTCTGGATCCAGGACAGTGGCAGGTTATGTGGAAGTGTTGGTCTCTGTGTTGGGTCTGTAACAAAGCCCTGAATTCTAATCCTGGCAGTTCTTGGGAACAGTTTGGGGAGTTCTTTGAGCAGTTTTGGGGCAATTTTTTGGGCAGGAGAACCAGAAGCAGCCCTTGAAAAGAATACAGGGTGGAGGGTGCTCCATGTAAAACCAATATAATCCACTATTCAGCCTCTCTGAAAGGAAATTCATTAATGGAGGACTCAAAGAAGTCTGCTCAACATTGACTTTCTCCCAGCTGTTCCCATCTTGAGAGACTCCCTGGCCAGGCAGTTTTTCAGCACTCTGGCTGTTGGGTGTGTGTGAGCCAAACCCCATTCAAGCTCATTCTCTCCTCTCCCATGCCTAGGAGACTGGCAGGAGTTATAAATAGCTCAGGCTGACTTTGCTCAGCAATAAAACTAAAAAACAGGAGCCCCAACACCTCCAGGGGAATGGAGGGAGACACATCTGAGCCAACTGGTGGGAGTATTTGAAAGGGTCCTGAAAATCATGATGAATTGGTCTTTTGAGCTGACAGCGTGGGGAGCTGATGCACAGCAGAGGTGGGTGCAGGGTCACCCAGCTGGTCTCTGATACACCAGAGATCTGAATCCAGATGTTCTCCTGCTGAAAAGCAGCTGTGATACAATGAAGTGAAGCTGCTGTGAATAGAAGGTAAAACCACGTGGGCTGGTTTGTGTGGGTGAGTTATTAAGGAAATAACTAGTGGCAGCAATGATTAAGGAGGGTGGGAAAGAAAACACACAGAATTGTAGAATCATGGAATGGTTTGGGTTGGAAGGGATCTTGAAGACCATCCAGTTCCATCCTTCTGTCATGGACAGGGATGCCCTCCACTAGACCAGGTTGCTCCAAGCCCTGCCCATCCTGGTCTTGGACACTTTCAGGAATGGGACGACTCAGTTGGGTTTAAAACCGTTGTGTTCTGTTATCCCAAAAGAGCTTGTTTTGGTTTGGATTTCAGCAGGAGAGCTAATTTGAGAGTGTTTCTATGGCCTGTTGCTGATGCTATATTGGCAAATGCTTGTTACCATTATATTTCCTTAAGTTCATGGATTGCATCTTAATATAGATCCTGTGTTAGGAATGCTTTGTCTCCTGTGTAATCTCCTGTACTCCCCCCCCCCCCCCCAATCTGGGCCTGAATAACACGTTCCTTGGCAGCTCCAGCAGCTGCCTACATGGAAAAAAGTGGGGAATATTTTCTGTATTTTTAGTTCTTTTAATGCACTTCAGCAGTCAAGAATTGATTTCTGGGACATGCCAGGTCCTGGTGAGCGGCTCCAGGACAGTCAGCTGCAGGGAACAGCTGGGTTGCAGGCAGGAGAGCCTTGTTTCCAAAATACTTTGTGCTAGAAGTTATCCAGGAGAATTACACTGATTCCTGCTGAGCAGGGAGACTCTGGGATGACTCACCCCTCGGGACCGCCTGAGACAACGGCTGGAGCTCTGTCAGGAGTGATTTAGATAGCTATTAGGAAAAGGTTCTTCCCCCAGAGGGTGGTCGGGCACTGCCCAGGCTCCCCAGGGAATGGGCACAGCCCCAAGGCTGCCAGAGCTCCAGGAGCATTTGGACAACACTCTCGGGCACCTGGTGGGATTGTTGGGCTGTCCTGTGCAGGGCCAGGGCTTGGACTGCATGATCCTTTTGGGTCCCTCCCGACTTGGGATACTCCATTACTTTGAGGGAAGGTTTAGCCCAATCCCAGTCCTACAAGTGCTCTGTTGGTGACAAAACTGTACAAAGCAGTCAGCACCCTCTGACCCCACATGAGCTAAAGTCAGAGCAGCAGTCAAAACAACTGGGAAAGTTTTGCTACTGTGATTGGTGACAAACACAATATCCAAGGAAGCTGTTTCACAAGTGAGGGCTGGATGGGATCTGACAAGTGCAAACAGAGCCATAGCAAGATATATTTTTTGACCTGTTCCAGGTGCGTGTCCCTCTCCCTGCTGCTCTCAAGGCTCTTTCCAGCTCAGTCGCCACTCTCCTGGGCTGACAGCAGAGCTGTGAGGAGTCTGCCCCATTGGATGTTTCCCTCTCCACCCTGCTCACAGCAGTGCAGGATCCCAGAGTGTTTTGATGGCATCATCCATGTGCAAGGGTTGTGTCACCCTGGGTGAGAGCTGAGCTGTGTCCAGAGTGGTGGAGTGGTGTGTGGAATGGGGCAAGGGGGAATTTGGATGGGCAGGATCTGAACAGAAAACCAGGCTGGAGTTGTTTCTGATGTTTCTGAGGAGGTTTTGGAGGATCTCTAGAGACCACGTATTCTGCACTGTTCACAGTCAGGGTGTTACATCTTGTGTGAATCTGGGCACAGCCAAAACTGATCTGGTGCTCCTGCTCTGAGCTGATGCAGGACAGGGGTGACACACACTCAGTGACTGGGATGCTGGACATATCTGGGTTTTCCAGAGCAGGTAACCCCCCTTCAGCCATAGCCTGGTCTCTGTTTAGTGTCTGAAGTGTCATAAAGCCGAGGGTGGGTTTCAAGGTCCAGTGAAACACTGCCAAAGGGGGGCAGCTGTGCATTCACAAGATCCCAAGGAAGGTTGGTTATGCTGTGTTCCTTGGAAAATGGAAAAGAGAGGGCACATGTAATAAGGAAGAAAGTGTGAGATGCAGGGGACAAAATGGGACTCGGGAGCCTCTGGGTTGGTTTTCAGCTCGCCACAGTGCCACTGCCTGGCTTTGGGCAAGTCCTGTCACTGTGCACATTGTTTTTCCAGCATCCACTGGGTATGACACTGCTGCAGAGACTTTGATGTTTGTCCTGTGTGAAAGCTGGAGTTTCTTGCTGTTAATAATTACTACTTTATTGCTTCCAGGGAAGTGGAGGTTGAACTGCATGGGGGACTCCGAGCTACCGCTTGTCCTGTTTGTTTTGGCTCTGCTTCCTAGAGGCATCTTTTTTCTTTTTTCCTCTTGAGCTCCGGATGAAACAAGGATGAGGAAAACATGAGTCCTGTGAGTCCTTGGGAGCTGCACACAGTCCTCCACAGCAGGGCTGTCCCCCCTCTCTCTGGGATGTCTATGCTTGCAGGAGAGTTGTGTTTTTCCTCTCCCTGCCCAGCTGCCTTGCGGGAGACTTACTCTCTCTATGGCTTTTTGTCTTCCAGGTAGAAGCACAGGCCTGCATGTTCCCATGCCAGTGTCCCTCCCAGCCTCTGGAGTGCCCTGTGGGTACCAGCCACGTGTGGGATGCCTGTGGCTGCTGCAAGGTGTGTGCCCGGCAGCTGGGTGAGCTCTGCTCCCTGCACAGGCCCTGTGACCATCACAAGGGACTCTACTGTGACTTCTCCAAAATCCACAGAGGCAGCGGGATCTGCTTAGGTGAGAGCTGCATGTTCTGTCCTTGTGCTGTTTTTCCATGGCGCCTCCAACAGAATTTCCTTGGAGCTTCATCCAGTGTCATGCTGGGCGATCACTGCCAGCTGTGTGAGCAGCAGATCCCCTGGCACACATACAGCTGGCTTCCCACAGCTCCAAAGGCATGAGGGGGGCTGTGGGAATCTCCTGTGTCCTGTGACATCCTCAGGGGACATCCTCTATCCCTCGGGGTAAATATCAGCTGTCTGATCTCTTACCGAAAGTACTTTTTCTTGGAATATCCCACCCTAAATCCCTCTGCCTTGTGCCAGGGATGGGTGTCCTGCCCTTGGCTTCTTTTATGCAAGAGGCAAAGTATATTTCTGGCTGTAGCATGTGGGTGGGAAGAGCTGAACAGTTCCTTCACCACATTGTGTCTGGGTGGCACATGAGAATTCCTGAGCCAGGTAAACACAAATGCAGAAACTGCTTTCTCTCCTGATGCCTCTTTTCATTTAGAAAAGAAAAATATTTTCTTTTTTTAAAAATTTTATTATTTTATTTAGTAGACCCTTCTAAAGCAAGCAGAAATTATTTTGGTCTAGAGGAAAATAAAGTATTTCCTCAACCTCCTGGTCTTTGTTTAAAAACAAGACTACTCTGCCCTATCTCTGACAGATGACTTTTCTTTAAATTCAAGCTTTTCAAAATAGTCAGGAAGACCTGAGAGCTGGCAGGTTGGTGTGAGCACTTAGGGAAGTGTTTGGCCACAGCACTGGATGTCTCTGGAAATGATCCAGCACCAACCTGAGACAGAATCAGAGAATCATGGCATGGTTTAGCTTGGAAGAGATCTTAAAGCTCTTCTCATCCCACCCCCATGCCATGGACAGGGACACCTTCCACTGTCCCAGGTTGCTCCAAACCCTGTCCAGCTTGGCCTTGGACACTGCCAGGGATCCAGGGGCAGCCACAGCGGCTCTGGGCACCCTGTGCCAGGGCCTCACCATCCTCACAGGGAAGAATTTCTTCTCAATATCCCATCTAACCCTGCCCTCTGTCACTTCAGGCCCTTGTCGAAATGAGTCTAACTTGTAGGTGTTTGCTCCTTCCAGAAGTTTTTACAAGTTGCTTCATTTTCATCCCCCAGTTTTGGGCATTTTTTGGAGCCATGTCAGCTCCTGGCACTTTCTGCAGGCATTGAGACACCTGAGAGCTGAGGATTGAAGCTTAATAAGGCAAACACAGGTGTGATAGCATCCAGTAGATGTGAGCTGCAGGCTGGCTCATTCCAAATGGGAGTGAGGTGTGTGTTTGTGGAGGAAAGGTAGCAAAATCACAGGAATAATTTCCTCAGGAGTGTGGGAGTCTCCATTTCAGAGTCTCTCTATGTAGCCTTGACATCCTTCTAATAAAGGTGCTTTGTATTCACCGCAATATCCAGGTTTGATCCAGATATTTTGGAGTGAGACTCCCAGACCTTGCTGTGGAGGAAATCAGACTTGCAAACACAACTGTCCTTCTTGATTTTAAATGAGAAAGGAAGCTTTTCACGGCAAAAACCCCAGTGAACACAGGCCAGGGTATATCTCTAAAATGGGCTGAGGAATTGGGCCATAACATCCTTGCGTGACATATTTATGATGTGCACATGGATCTGTTGGAAGATGAGGGATTTTGGAGGCAGTGAAGGAAGCTGGAGGAGTGAATCAGAGGAAAGGAAAGATCAATGTTTGGACATAAATTTATCCAAGTAAGCAGATGTGCTGGAAGCAGAAAGGAGCTGAGGTGCTCAGGTGTCGTGGGAAAAGTGTCTCGGTTGGGACCAGCCCAAAGGCTGTATTGGGAGAGATGGGAAGGGAACCATCAGAGGGAAACTTATTTTCTATTTCTTTAATATTATCACATTCCACATATTTCAGAGGAATCCTTTCCTTCCTGCAGAGACCTTGGAGAATCAGAAAGGTAGAGAGGACCCTATAGTAACTCTAAAGTAGGGGTCCTACAGGTGGTAGGGGGCTGCAGGGAGCTGACAGAGCTCTATGGAGCAGTTCTTTGAACTCTGCCCTATTCCCTGAGGGAAAGGGCAAAAGTCTCCTTGTCTGGACTTGGTGTTTGGGGGTGGGTGGTGCCAGGCAGAGCTGGGGAATAAAGAGCTGGATTGCTCCATGGGCTGTCATTTTGGAGCCTTAATTGGATCAGGTCAGTGGGAAAAGGAAGTGATGGAGGGTAATGAAGCGCACAACAGGGCAACTGAGTTTGGAAAACAGACTCAACCCCTGGACTGGGCTGTCATTCTTGGCAGGGGAGGGAGGAGAGGGAACAGCACGATCCACTCAGTGGGACAGGAGAGCGCTCAGGCTGAAAAGCAGGGAAAGAGTATTTAAAGAGAAGTGTAAACTGTGGTGTGGAGGGAGGGTGGATGGATAGCTTCCACTTTGATGGAAAAAGTGAGGATTTTGAAACATCTAAAGGAGTATTTTTGTCCCAATGACATTGAAAAGATTGCAAGTTGAGATGCAGGTCTGGATAGGAACAGTCCAGAAGGATTTGTGTCCCCTCAAGGGATAGGGATGGGATGGGATGGAAACAGATTCTCCCTCTTTGGTTCAAACACTTCTGTTTGAACACTTCACACAGTCCCCTGGGTGAGCAGGACTAAGGGGAAAAGAGATCAGGTTTCCTGGGAAGCCTCCACAAGCAGCCAAAAATCCTTCCTTTTGGTAACTCCCCCATAGAGGTTTGCATGGATATTTTTAATGTTTTTTTTTAAGGTTCAGGATTGCAGAAAGCAGCAGCTACTGAAAACTGTCCAAAATCAGGATTCTTGTCCTGTGAACACCTCTGCCATTTCAACATTTAATTTCAGGCTGAGAGAAAAAAATACATTAAAAATGTATATATAAATATTTTTTTAAAACCCTCAAAACTTTCCAATACTTATTTAGAATACTCATTTGGCTATGTCAAAACTTTCCATTTCCATTCTATCAAAATATTTCATCTTGATTTTTATAGTAGCTAAAATAATTACCAGAGCAAAATGCTTCCCTCTATGGATATTATTCCACGAGTATTTTGGTTGAGCATAAAGGAAATCTTTCATATAAAAGTGAAATAGTTCAGTTGGTTCTTCTTGAAAACGTTCCTGATCTTAATCAGGTAAGAGATTTCTGCTGGGAAACTTCCACTGGGAAAGTTTTGGCTAATGCAGACATAAGAACTTGGGAGTGTTATTGCACCTGCAGAGTAAAGGTTGCTGTTCTGTGTCAGATATTGTTCAGCTTCCTTTTTTTGGCCCATTAAGTTTTATTGGGAAGGAGGGAAAGACTGGTAGGAGGGCTGGAGATGATACATTTAAAGATAAGAAGGGAGAAAACTAGAAAAAATTGGGGCTGAAAGGAAAAAGAGATTTGTGCATCACAGAGGGGCCAAAAAGGTCACCACCCCAAAGTGTCCTTTTCCTTTGTAAGTACCATCTGCCATGGGAGAACTGGCTGATTGTAGGAGAGTGTTGCCTTTTGGTCTCCCGGGAGTATTGAGGAGCAAAGCCATGCTCATGTGCCATGTCAGCAATGTGTCTTGCACAGCACCACTGACTGGTCACTCCAAGCTGGCTGGGAAGAACTCTGACAGGGAAACAGGCTCTTTACAGGCTCCAAAGACAAAATCACACTTAGTAGCTCATCCAAGTGGAGAAGAAATTTTTCTAGAGAATTTTGGGAGGACCAGCACTTCTGAAAAATCAGTGTCAGGAACAGCCTTGGCTCCAGGGAGGCAGATGTAAAACATCCAGCACTGGCATGGCAGAGCAGGGGAGGATGGGCTCTGTCCCTCCTCAGGAGCCCCGTGTCCCCAAGGCTGAGCTTCAGCCTTCTGCTCACTACTCCTCCTCTTCCTCCCCCAGCTCATGAGGGCGCAACATGTGACCTGCTAGGCAAGATCTACCTCAACGGGGAGAGTTTCCAGCCCACATGCAAGCTGCAGTGCATCTGCATGGATGGGGCCATTGGCTGCATCCCACTGTGCTCCGACGACCTGCGCCTGCCATCCCCAGAGTGCCCCAACCCCCAGAGGGTGAAGTTCCACAACAAGTGCTGTGAGGAGTGGGTGTGTGAGGAGGGCAGCAAGGAGAGCCGCTTTGGAACAGCCATGGCGGGTCAGTGGGAAACATGGGATGAAGTCAGGAGCTGATTGCTGGGGAAGAGGGGTGGATTGGGTCACCGACTGGTTTGGAGCTGGTGGTGGTTCTGTGCATCGTCATGGTTGGGGTGGGTACCAAGTGTTGGGCTCCAGAGCTGGACACCAGGTGCAGCCCACCCAGCTGCTCTATCACTCCCCTTCCCAGCTGGACAGGGGGGAGAAAATAAGATGGAAATAAGATGACTTATAGGCTGAGATAAGGCAGTTTACTAAAGCAAAAGTAAAAGTTTGCATGCGCACAAGCAACGAGAAAAAAAACAGGTTTATTTACTTCCCATCATCAAATGGTGTCCAGCCACTTCCTGGGAAGCAGGGCTTCAGCACTTGGAGCAGTTGCACCAGAAGGCAAACATTGTAAATAGTGAATGCCCTCCCCCTTCCTCCTCCTTTTCTTAGCTTTTATATCTGAGCTGACATTATATGGTCTGGAATATCCCTTTGGTGAATTTGGGTTGGCTGTCCTGACTGTCAGCTCCCAGGATCTTGTCCACTCCCAGCCCCTTGATCAGGGGGGAATGTTGGAGAGACAGCACTGATGCTGTGCCAGCCCTGCCCAGCAGTAGCCTAAAACACTGGTGTGTTATCAACACCTTTCCAGCTCCCACTGCAGAGCACAGCGCTAGGAGGGTTGCTCTGGGAACATCAGCTCCAGCTCAGCCAGACCCAATACAAGGTGAGACCTCAGTGGCGCTATGGGAAGGCTCCAGTGTCCTGAAGTGTCACAGCAGACCTGGCTGGAGTTGAGCTGTGTAGGAAACAGCTCCTTCTGACCTGCATCCTTTTCCTGCTGAGAGGCCAAGCATCTCATGGGATGGGACAGACCTTTGCTGCTGTTTCTGAAGTGTTAGACTGAGTTGGGAGCAGCCATGGAGCTGCCACGCTTTGTGCCAAGCCCTGAGCCTTGCTCTGTGTCTCTTTCTCATGGCTCAGTTTTCAGGGAGGATCCAGCTCACAGGCCGGAGCTAAACAACCTGCAGGAGAACTGCCTGGTGCAGACCACAGAGTGGAGTGCATGCTCCCGGAGCTGCGGAATGGGCATCTCTGCCCGTGTGACCAATGACAACCTCCAGTGCCACCTGGAGAAGGAGACCCGGCTCTGCATGGTCCGGCCCTGCAACTTCTCCATGGAGAAAACCAAGGTATGGTGCTGGAAGAGAGGTGACATGGCACCCCAAATGTTGGGGACAGCCTTGGAAAAGCTTCTGGCTCACAGGGTTTGCTCTGTGTTTCTACTTCCTCTGTGTCTCATTGCCCAGCAATGGGGTTGGAGCACAGGCCTGGGTACATCTTTCCTGTCATGTCCATGTTAATCCATCTGCTCTCTCCCTAGAAGGGGAAGAAGTGCGTGCGGACCCCAAAGCCGCGCCAGAGCCTCCACTTTAAGTTTTCAGGGTGCACCAGCACCCGCTCCTACCGACCCCGGTTCTGTGGCAGCTGCTCAGATGGGCGCTGCTGCACCCCATTCCTGAGCAGCACCGTGGACGTGGAGTTCCACTGCCCTGAGGGGGACTTCTTCCAGAGGAAGATGATGTTCATCAAGATGTGTTCCTGCCACTACGACTGCCCCCGAGACAACGACATCTTCCTGGCCACGTATCACCGTCGGATGATCGGAGACCACATCAAGACCGAGCAGCAATAGCCCTGTCTTGCCAGATCCAAGGTGTCCAGGAGGGCTCTGCTGTGCTTTCATGACTGTGTCCTGGGACAATGCGGCCTCTTCCCCCTCAGCAGTGCTTTCCACAGCAGCACCGTTCGCCAGGGGTTCCAGTGGTTTTCCCAATGAGCCGAGGGGGGAGAGCCCCAGCTGCCCCAGCCCCCTGATCCCCACCCATGGTGGTGCAAAGGTCAGTGAAGGAGCCAGAAACAGGCTTGAGCTGCAAACTTGATCCATATTCCCACTGGCCAGAGGGGAGAGTGGATCAAAGTGATGTGGCTCCAGCCTGTCTCCAGCCCAGACCACAGTTCCTGATTCAGACCCTAGGAGATCTTCCAGCATGAACTGGGGGTGGGCCAGGCTGCCAGACCAAGATGTGTCCCCTGCAGGTGCTGCCCTGGGCAGCTTTTAGTGCCTTGATGAGCATTTCATAGAGCCATGGAGTGGTTTCAGTTGGAAGGGAATTTAAAGCTCATCTCCTTTCAACCCGCTGCCATGGACAGAGGCACCTTCCACTAGACAAGGCTGCTCCAAGCCCCATCCAGCCTAGCCTTGGACAATTCCAGGGATGGGGCAGCCACAACTTTTCTGGGCAACCTGTGGCAGGGCCTCACTGCCCTCACAGGGAGGAATTTCTTCCTAAGCTTGTCAGAAATGGCTCTGGGGTGGGAGACGGTCTGGACCCCACCAGCTCACGCATGCACAGTGAGGCTGCAGCTATTTCAACTCTGAAGTCTTTAGATGTTTGTAAGTAGGAGGAGCACTGTTCAGCTCCAGTCTCCCTGGAGAGTTTTAGGCACTGGCAAGAGAAATTCTCATATTTGTAAATGGAGCAGATCCGTTCTGGAGTTACTGTGGCAATGCCATGGAGAGCTGTTGGCACTGGAGTCTCCAGAGGTGGAATTCCCTCCTGACCACAGACCTGGCAGAGTCCCTCTGCCATTAAGGACATCCCATTGCCAGTCCATAGCTCCAGGAAAGGCCACCAGTGGCCAGTGCCAGTGGTGTGTCCAGCAGCACCTTGACAGCTCTGTGGGACTGCTGAGGTTTTGTCAGGTGGGCAGAAATCTTCAGATTTGTAGCAGAAACATCCAGGTACAGGACGTGATCCTGTTTCTTAAATCATCCCTGCTTACCACCATTGGAAATCATGAAGAATTCCTGGTCCAGGAAGCAGCACCAAGGCTTCACTTCACCAGATCTTCCTCCCCTAAATCAGAGCCTGATGCCAAGGGACAGTCCCAGCTGTCCCCAACTGCTGCTCTCAATCTCCAGATTCTGCTGACACACCAGCTCAGGGCCCATGTCCCATCCCAGCCCTTCTTCTTTCTGTCAGCCTGTGGCAGCTCATGATCCTTCAGCCTCCTGTAATCGATTTGAATTGTAAATAATTTATCTGATGTTGTTTCTGTTTTTAAGGCCTTTGTACAGTCCCAGTCTCTCATTGGCACAGTGCTGCTCAGGCTGTTTCCCCCTGCTCAGCTTCTCTCCTGCCGTTCATTGGCTGCTGAGCCTCAAACAATGCTGAGGTTGCACTTTACTCAATGCTAATAAATATATCTTTATTTTTTATATCCCTGAACTCATCCTCTTGTGTGAGGCTCCTGTCTGGTTCCCCCTCTCACCTTTCCCCAGTGCTACTAGCCTGCTGGGACCAGTGCTGGGACCCTCTTCAGAGTTGATGGCTGGGTGCTGGAGGGGAGGAGGGTGACAGGGGGTTCTTTTCCTCTTCCCCAATAGAAGCAGGATTGATGTTAGTGTTTCACAGGCACTTCTGCAGCCCACAAAACACCGCTCCTCCCTCCACTGCCTGCGGGGGAGGGAGAAGCAGAGCCCCCCTCTGCCTGCTGAAGGACCCACAAGACCTTAATACCCGATTAAAAATAACCCCGGGAGCAGATGTGAGCAGAAGTCGGTGATAACGGGGCCAGAACGCGAGGGGCTTTGCAGGGGCTTAACAGCTTATGGATTCATCCCCCTCTCATCACATTAGCCAGGGACTCCCCCCTCTCCCACCCCGGCACCGTGGCAGGGGTGAGCGGCTCTTCCTGCCCCCAAACCTTCATTCTCGCCGGGGAAGGCTTAGGGCTTCTAGGGAGGGGCAGGTGATGGGGAAACAAACCCCTGTCACTCTTGAGCTGCGGGGTGTTGAGGTTCTGAGCTCGGGGCAGGATCCGGCCCGTGGATCGCTGGAGCCTGCAAGGGCCATGGGAGAGGTAGCGGGGGACACACGTTGAGGGTCCTCGCCAGTATCCCAGGGCGGTGACCATTAGATGGCACCAGGCACCTCCGTGTGGGGACACCCCGTCCCCAGGGCAGGGTGCGAGGGCGTGCTGGGCCTCCGGCGTGCTGGGGGGACCCGGCTGCTGAGCGCGACCCCGGGCAGCACCCGCCTGCTCCGGCCCAATCCCGGCACCTACGGCCACCACCGCCCAGACAGCGGAGAGGGCAGCGAGGCCCTTGGTGCTGGGGCCAAATTCCATTCTGCGGCAACCTCCATTCCCGTCCTCGGGGAGCCCCTGTTCCCCCTTATCTCCGCAGCCGCCGCCTGCGCGGCACCGATAACCCGGGCGTGCCTCCAGGGATGGGGTCGGGTTTGGGGGCACTTCAGTGACCGCGACGCCCTTATCGGCTCTGGCCACGCCGCAACCTCCTGCGGTAGGCACAGGACTGGGACACCCCCGGCTCCTCCAGCCCCCGGCAGCGATGGGATTTTCCCTAAGAAAACTTAGGAAAGGGATGAAAATGAGCAAAAACATCTACAGAAGCCCCGATTCTTCCGGTTTGGGGGCGACTTGGGGCCCTGCCACGGCGCGGGGAGAACCCGTGGGGGGCACCTTCTCCTTATACGGTCCTGTGACGTCACGGGGGCGCTGGGAGGCATCTCCTGGCCCCACCCCCTGGTCACCTGTGGGCCCCGCCCACTGCAGCGGCGCACGCCGGCCCCGCCCCCTCCGCACGCTGACGGGCGGGGGCGGCAGCCAGTGGGCGAGGCCGCCGGCGAGGGGGGCGGGGCTCGGCTGTGACGTCAGAGGGGGCGGGGCCG
>VZTX01018712.1:908-13906 GCA_013400915.1 Pardalotus punctatus | reverse complement strand
GGCGGGGCGTTGTAAGGAGCACGGAGAGGGGGGGGTCCCGCGCCCCGGCGCGCCGGCCGGCCCGGCTGAGCCAGGATTTACCCGGCACACGCGGCGGTTCAGGGTATTATATAAAAGAGGTTACACAAGCAGGACTGTTCCGGGTTTATGTAAGGGCCACCCCAGCCTGGCGGCAGAAGGATGGACAGTGGGACAGGCAGCGGGACAGGCAATGCCGCTCGGACCTGGGGGGTCACTGTGAGACTGGGATGAGGAGTTCTGGGGTCTGACAGGGCAGGGCCCCCAAATCACACCCTCCCACAGCCTCGCTCACCCCAGCCCTTGCAGTGGGATCTGCTCCACAGCACTTTGGCTCCCTCCAGTCTCCAGGGGTCTCCCATACTGACCAGCCCGTTCACTCTGGGCTCTACTGGTCCGTGCTGTGGCCATGACCAGCCGGAGGAGTGCAGTGGCACCTGAGAAGGTGCTAGGGCTGTGTGGCCACGGAACATGAGGCAGAGGGGCAGTTCCGCCCCAAGCCAGCCCCAAGGGTAACTGAGGCATGGGACAGAAGCCTGCAGGCGGCAATGCTGAACCCTCGCCCATCTCCTGCTCTTGGCTGGCAGAGCTGGGGGGGGAGGAGGAGGGGGAGAAGAAGGAAGGCTGCAGCCCTCGATGGAGGGCTGGGACTGCTCTCACCGGCGCCAGCAGCTCCCCCAGCCTCCAGCACCCTCCAGCCTCTGCGCCTGCGCCCGCGCCGTTGCCGGTAACACCGTGCCCTGTTACCGTCAGCGCTCGGGCACCGAGCCAGGGCTCTCCCGCAGCTGCGCCAGCCCCGGGGGGCACCCGGCCTGCAGTGACACCCCCCAGGGCCGGCCCTGCTGCCCGGGGGTCGTTCCCACGCGCTGAGACCGCGGGCGGGTGTCGCCCCGGGGCCGGGGGCACTGTGCCAGCCAGCGGGGCCGGGGTGCGGGATCCGTAATTCAATGGGTGGCACCGGGCCAGGCTGCCAGCGCGGCCCGGAGCCCAGGCAGCCCGCGCCCCCCGGGCACACACTTGGCTATTTTTAAAAGAGATTGCATCGACCTGTTTGGGCACTGAGCACTCTCCTCCGCCTCGCCGGAGACAACCCTGGCACTGAACCCCCTCCTCCAGAGCTCCCCACAATGTGGCAGCAGGACCCCCCCCCTCCATCCCCCATCCCGGCCCTCCGAAGCGGGATGTGGAGGGCACAGGATCAACGAGGCAGCGGGAGCTTTGGAGGGCTTTACAGGCTTCTTTCTCCTCTCTGGTGCAGTCGAGCCCCTTCTTGGGTCCTGAATTTGGAGTCTCCCCAGAACACCCCTTGAGGGGAGCGAGGCCGGGAGCCCAGGGCTCCCTTCGCCATTTTAGCGCACGCCAGCCGGCGCAGGCGGCCGTCACATGGCGGTGAGAGCAGCGCTTGGCCCGGCCGCCCCGCGCCGAGGAGGCAGCCAGAAATCTGCTGGCGAGCCCGCCCAGCCAGCAGGAGCGCCACGGGTACCGAGCCCGCGGCCCCGGCCTCGCACCCGCTGCCTCCATCGGCCTGCACTCGAGGGTGCTGGGAGGCGCTGCCCTGCTGCCAAACCTCCGAGGTCGGGAAAGTCCCCGGTGCTCCTTGGGCTGCTGTGGGTGGGACCGGAGTGCTCGGTTTGGGGGCAGGCCCCCGGGGTGTCCCTTGGGAACAGGGGTGGCTGAGGAGGCATTGAGGGTGCTGGGTCAGGGTGATGCCGGGGGAGGGTGTGGGGGTACAGGGATGTGAAGCCCACCCGGGGGGCACCCAGGTCGATGATGGGGGAACAGGGACCAGGCTGGGGTGCTTTGGTGTAGGCAGAGGTCCATGTGGGGCACCTCAGGATGAGCAGTGTTGGGGGTCCCTGGGCTGAACCAAGCACTGTGTGGGCACCGCAGAGGTGCCAGGCGAGGGCATGGACTGGGGCGTTGCCCCGAGGCCAAGTACCCCGGGACTGGGCAAGTGGGTGCCATCTGGGAGGCAAGCGGGGCACCAGGGAGCCCTGAGGCCACGGTGGGGGGCTGTGGGGAGCTGGGCCAGCCTCGGGCTGTGACCGCCAGCCTCCACCCCGCGCCTTGGCCAGGCTCCACCACTAACCACTTCCAGAGCTGCCGCCAGATTTGTTGTTTTTAGAGGCGAGGAGGGGCCATGTCCGGCCACGCGGTGCCCCTGGACACACAGGGGGTCCAGGCTGCCACTCCCCCCTGTCCCAGCTGGCTTGTGCCCCACTCACTCCCACCACCCCTGCCCTGATACTTGGGCATGCAGCAGCTTCAAAATGGGGGAATAAGGTTAAAAAAAAAATGGAGAGAAGGGAAGGAAAAAACCCTGCGCCTGTCTCCGGGGGGAGTTTCTGCTCCCTAAAATGGCTGCCTGGAGGGAACCAGGGGTGCAGACACGGGGGGGCTGGTGGTGGGGAGCAATAGTGAGACAGGATGCCATGGGGCTGCCAGCATAATGCCAGGCTGACATGGGATGGGTGGAGGGGAACACGGCAGCTGGGCAGGGAGACAGAATGGCTGATTCGGCATCGTTGAGCAGTCCCAGCGGGGTGTGGGCAGACGGGGGTGTCGGGCTGGGCGATGGCACAGTCCCATTGCGCCCATGGATAACCTGCCTGGTGGGCAACACGCAGGGGTGTCAGGGTGGGGGGTGGCATGGTGCCCACATGAGTATCTTGTCCAGCCAAGAATAACCATCCCAGGAGCCATGTGAGTGCAAGGGGAGAAAAAAGGAGAGGAAAAGGAGGAGAAAGACAAGGAGAAAGGGAAAAATCCTAAGGCATGCACATGGGCTGGCAGCGGCAGCTGCGTGGTTTTGATGGTGTTTTTGGATTGTCTCAGCCCTTTCCTGGCATCTGCCAAGGCTGCCAAAGAGAAATGCCGAAGGCCAAGGGATGGGAGGAGGAGGAGGATGGAGGAGCAGGAAGAAGGGATGTGGGGGAGGAATAAATGGCAAAAGTTATGGAAGGGCTTTGGGAGCAGCCAGGTGAGGAAGGATGCTCCTGAGTTCAGTGTCTGTGCCAGGCTGTGCCGTGCCAGGATGTGCCGGGGCTGCTGAGCTCAGCGTCTGAGCCGGGTTATTTTTAGCCAAGAGGGAGCAGGGCCGGACGGATCTCCAGGGGTCAGAGCAGGGGCTATCCCAAGCCCTGCTGCCCTCCACGAGCTGGGCAGAGGCAGGACAAGGTGACACAGGTGATGCCATGGTGCGGTGACACTGCCTGGTGGGGCAGCACTGGGTCACGGATGTGGCTGGAGGGAGGAGAGGAAGCAGCGAGGCTGGAGCAGGGCCAGGTGACCATCACCTGGCCTCAGGGCAGGCTCAGCACTGGGAGTTCCCCTCCTGCGGGGAGTGGTGCCCAGATCCTGCATGTGGGGCTGTCCCTGCTCCTGTCCTGGCAGGGAGGCCAGGGAGGGGCTGGTTGGTGACTGTTCCTCAGCGGCTGGGGACATGCCAGGTTGGTGGTGGCCCTGCCCTACTGCGTGGTGAGAGCTCCTGGGCATCCTGTGCCTCAGTTTCCCCCGGCAGAGCAACGAGGGGCAGTCAGCTGGTGGGTGACCCCAGCTCACACCAGCACAGGGGCTCACACTGGCACGGGGGGCTCACACCAGCACAGGGGGCTCACCCCAATGGGTTTTCCTCTTGCAGATGCAGAGCAGAGCAGCAGCCCACGGACAGGCATCAGCTCGGACCAGGAGGACAGCAAACCCATCACGCTGGGTGAGCACAGCAGGCAGGGCTTCGGCAAGGGGACAAGGGACACCCCAGCCTGTCTCCAGTCAAGCCCCTCATGCTACACCTCTGGTGTCCCCCAGCCCCAGCCAGCTGCTGCCTGGCACCTGCGGTGAGCTGGGCATGGCCTCAGCCTTGTCCTACACCCAGCAGAGTCCCACTGGGGCCAGAGCCCCAGCTGCCATGGGGGTTCCATGGTGGGGGTGCAGCCCCCAGCCCTGCCAGCCACTATCAGCCACAGGGGAACTGAGGCACCGAGCAGGTCCAGGGTGTCTTCAGCAGAGGGGACCAGTTGGGGTGGTCTCTTGCTGGAGCAGGAAGTGAAGGCTGAGGAGGGGGACAGGTGGGGATTTGGGGGTGTTGGGGTGCCCTCAAGCATTGCCATGAAGCAGAGCGGGATGGGAGGGCTGGTCCTGTCTCCCCCTCATCACTCCATCCTCTCCCTCACAGATTCGACAGACTTCCAGGAAAGCTTTGTCACCTCAGGGGTGTTCAGTGTCACCGAGCTCATCCAGGTGTCCCGAAGTGAGTGTCCTTGTGATGCCACAGCCCATTCCCCCGGGCACGGCAGTGTCCCAAGAGCGCCCCCATCCCACGGTGGGCTGGGGCTCCCCTTCCCACCAGGCCCCCTGACCCCCCTCTCTCCCCACAGCACCGGTGGTGACAGGCACGGGGCCAAACTTCTCCCTGGGGGAGCTGCAGGGCCACCTGGCCTACGACCTGAACCCCTCCAGCACTGGCATGAGGAGGACACTGCCCAGCACCTCCTCCAGCGGGTAGGTGACACTGGGACTGTGCCGGGGCGGTGCTGGGGCTGTGCCAGGGCCAGCCCAAGCATGGCCATGGCGACGGCAGGGGGCAGCCGGATCCTGCCATGGGCTGGCACTGACCCATGACAAGCTGGGAGAGCTGGGGGCGTTCAGCCTGGACAAGAGAAAGCTCTGGGAAGACCTTAGAGCCCCTTCCAGTGCCTAAAGGGGGTCCCAGAGGGCTGGCGAGTGGCACTGGACAAGGGTCTGGAGGGACAGGACAAGGGGGAATGGCTTCCCACTGCCAGAGGGAATGGGTTCACTTCCCTGTGAGGGTGGGTAGGCCCTGGCCCAGGGTGCCCAGAGCAGCTGGGGCTGCCCCTGGATCCCTGGCAGTGTCCAAGGCCAGGCTGGACAGGGCTTGGAGCAGCCTGGGACAGTGGGAGGTGTCCGTGCCCATGGCAGGCAGGTGGAACGAGATGGGCTTTAATGTCCTTTCCAGCATAAACCATTCCGTGATTCTGTGACCCTTCCCTCTCCCCAGGAGCAAACGGCACAAGTCGGGGTCCATGGAGGATGATATCGACACCAGCCCTGGGGGCGAGTATTACACCTCCTCCAACTCCCCCACCAGCAGCAGCCGCAACTGGACAGAAGACATGGAAGGGGGTAGGTGTCACCTCCTTACCAGTGCCCTCCCACTGCCCCGGGGTCCCCGTGCTGGGGGACACAGCACACAGCATTCGGCCCACCACAGCCAGAGCCCCCTGTGACCATCCAGGCACTGCCTGTGCCCTGGTGTCCCGCTGGGCCCTCAGGACACACTGGCTGTGGGTGCTGCAGTGACACCCTCAAGTTCCCTAGAACATCCCTGGTTTTCCATGGGGTCTGTGGGGTTGCTGCCGAACCCCCCTGATTTAAGCACAGGTTTTCCATAGATGCCTGTGTGCCAGGTGTGTCTGTGGTCCTCTGCTTTGGGCAGGGCTCTGTGGGGGTGGTGGTGTTGCTGCAGAGCCCCCCCATTTCAGCACAGGCTCTTTCTGTTAGGCCAACTCAGCCTTCAGCTTCATGCTGGCTCCCCCAGCCCCACACCAGCCTCCCCCAGCCCCACACTGCTGTGGACAGCTTTCTGGCTTGGTGGTTTTTTTTCTCTTTCCTGTCTAGACAGCCCCAATTAGCTGTTCATTAAGAAAAGGGGGGGCTGGGCTCATTAAAGTGATGCTGCAGGGTTGGCACAGCAGCTCCCACGCCCCGAGGTGCAGGCGAAGGAGCTGCTTCTCTTCCTCCTCCCTTGGCTCTTCTCCTGCCTCCCCCAGCAGTGGGGTGGGCTCCACAGCAGCCCCCCAGCCTTGCCAGAGCCTGGGGGTTCCCGACTGGGGGGCTGGAGACACCAGTCCTGTTGGAAGGAGGTTTGGGGGACAGAGGTCCAGCCCCAGGACTGTGTCCTGTCCGTGCAGGGACTGTGCCCCATCCTGCCCCATGGGGCTGCTCTGTGGGGGGTCCTGGGGAAGGTGCAGCCCCCTCCCCAAAGTGGTGCATGGAGGCAGGAGGGAGCCGTGCCAGGGCATCTGCCAGTGGCCTGACCCGGGTACGGGTGAGGGTGGCTGGTGGGGGGGCTCAGCCGTGGCGGCTGGGGGGGCTTGGCAATCCTGTACGGGATGTTCTGGGAAATCCTCCTAACACCCGGCTGAGAATGGGCTAAACCCATTACCGGGCCCAGGCCAAATGGCCAGAGCTAAAGCCACGGCGGCAGAGGATTAACATGCCTGCCAACCCGCCTGCTCAGCCCCATGCCCCGGAGTGGCCTCGGGGACCTGGGCATCCGCTGCTTCCAGGGGTCCCTGGGGAGGTCACCCCCATGCTGGCACCTCTCTGCCTCCCCAGAAGCTCCTGTAGCCCCCAGCCCCATGTGCCAGGGGAGGTGGGTGCCATGTGGGGGCTGCAGGGTCACGGTGGCACCTGTGAGGGCACCCACTTCTGCCCCCAGAGTGGGACACACGCACACAGAGCTGTGTGCACCCGCATGCACACACCTGCAGGAACACACACCTGTGCACAGGTGTGCACGTACACACACACAGGTGCACAGTCATGCTGGTGCACACGCATTCATGAACACAGTTGTGTGCACATTCACACATGCCCTATGCATGTGCACGCCTCTGGTACCCTCCAGAGGTGCCCACACACGTGCCCACCCTCCTGCAAGCACACACACGCACACATACTCGTGCCCTTCCTCCTGCACAAGCACACATGTGTGAACACACACACACACTCACACCATGCACCTTCCCCACCCATCTGACCCCAGGGTGTCCCTTGGCCCCAGAATGAGCTCCCCAACACTGCACTGAGCTGGCAGCAGCCATGGGATTTAGAGTGCCACGACAGCTCCTGATGTTGCACCCTGCTTTCCCCAGGCATCTCCCCCACTGTGAAGAAGACAGAGATGGACAAGTCCCCCTTCAACAGCCCATCGCCCCAGGACTCCTCGCCCCGGCTGAGCAGCTTCACGCAGCACCACCGTCCCGTCATCGCTGTGCACAGTGGTGAGTGTCCTGCCAGGGAAACTGAGGCAGGGAGCAAGTGCTGAGCGGTCGGGGGGCTGGGCAGCCAGTAGCTAGTGACACAGGTCTGTGTCCCCTTTTGCTGTCGCCCACAGGTATCGCCCGAAGCCCGCACCCATCGTCTGCGCTGCATTTCCCCACCACCTCCATCCTTCCCCAGACGGCCTCCACCTACTTCCCGCACACGGCCATCCGGTACCCGCCTCATCTCAACCCGCAGGACCCGCTCAAAGATCTCGTGTCGCTGGCCTGCGACCCGTCCAACCAGCAGCCCGGACCGGTAAGGACGCAGCCCTGTCCCCACACCCATCACTCGCCTCGCCGTGGGCACCGGGGCCTGCTGTCGGCCAGGCTGCCCGAGGAGAGTCCCCTGGACCGGCCACCGCCGCCATCACCTCTGCCGCCGCACGGGGGGGTCGGAGTATTCTGGTGATACCAGTGGGGTGTTCACTGGGGCTGAGCTCCAGCCGTGCCGTGCGTGGGTTCGGGAACGCCGCTGCGCCTGCTCCGTGTTGGCACCTCGTGTCTCTGGCGATGGAGGTGCTGTGCCCCAGCTCAGCACGGGGCACTGCGGGTGTTGGGGTGCTGGGGCTGAGCCGTCAGCCGGAGCTGGGGTGTCTGGTCGGAGTGGCGGTGTGTGACCATCGCCCAGAGCCACCGTCTGCCAGCGTGTCGGGGAGAGCGATGGGCTCTGCAAGCCCCATCCATCCGCAGAGCCCACAGCTGACCCGTCAGCTTCTCACTGTACCTGTGTCCCCAGTGTCCCCACGGGGGTGGCAGAGCCACACTGCACTGCTGTGGGCCTTCCCTTGCCACTGCACCCTGCACCCCATGCATCCAGCACCGCACAGACACAGCATCCAATTCACCCCACACGTCCCACACACCCAGCGCCCCACACCCCATGCTCCCGTCACCAAACAGCCTGTGCAACCAGCACCCTGCCCGTGCAGCACCCAGTGCATGCAGCACCCAAACCATCACCCCGTACACCCAGCACCCCCCACACCACCAGCACCCCACACGCCCCATGAAGGGCACCCTTCATACCCAAAGCCGTGGCCTGGGGGCGTTCCTGCTTCCATACCCTCCTGTGCCCAGCTCTGTCCTCCCAAATGCAGAGCTCTCAGGGAGCCCCCCTGACCTCTGCCCACCACTTGCCTGTTGCCTCTCACCAGCAAGGCCTGATGCCAGGGTGAGGGGCATGGCCACTGTTCCCCAATGCAGTGGCTCCGTGCTGGGCTGATGGACGCTGGATCGGGAGCAGCCCATCGATGGGCTGGACACGGAGCACTGGTGCAGGAGCTTCTGGAGGCTGTGTGCCTCTACCCCTCTGGGGAGTGCTTCAGAGCCCACCATGTCATTGCAGAGAGGGGTCCCAGTGCCCCAGCTCCAGTGTGCGCCGCTGTAGGTCATGACCCTCATGGGGCGGCCCCCCAAACCCCTCCTGTCCCGCCGTCATTTCCTGCCTGCTGCCAATGCTGACCGTTCAGGGCTGCTCTGAGACCCAACAAACTCATGTCTGCAGTGAGGGACACCCCATACCTGTGCCGGGGGCGTCCCTGGGGCTCCCCGGCCATGCTGGTGTGCACGTGCATCCTAATGGCTTGTGCTGTTTGTTTTTTGTCTGTGTTGTCCCCAGTTAAATGGAAGTGGTCAAGTGAAAGTGCCCAGCCACTACCTGCCCACGCAGATGCTGGCGCCGCCACCTCCCCCCGGCATGCCCCGCTTGGCCGTCTCTCCTGACACCAAATCTACCACGACAACTTCCGAGGGAGGGACGACCTCGCCGACATCACCCAGTAAGCACCCGCGGCGGCCACCCCACTCCCTGGCCCGCTGGCCCCCTCCTCTCGCAGCCCCCCAGGGTGTCCCCCCCTCCCGGTGCTGGGGGGATGTTGGCGGAGGTGGCCTCCCTGCAGCCGGGGAGAGGGTGGCAGCTGGCACGCCATGAGTTTGCTGGGTCTCAGGCAGGTCGGAGCGGACAGGGTTTGGGCAGGTGGCTGCTGTGGCCACTGAGCCAGGGGGTCCCATGCTGGTCCCAGGGACCAGCTCAAGCCCCATGTTCCTCTGAGCAGGAGTGGAGCCGCAGCAGGGCTCCCCAAACCACTGTCCTGTCCAGAGCCTCAGTGTGGGGGAGGCTGTGGCCTCTCCATGGCTGTTACCCACCATGGTGGCGGCCGTGCTGCCGGGAACAGGGACCAGCTGGCACGCAGGTGGCACTGGGACTAGGGACAATGTGCCTGTTGCTCTGTGTGGGCTGTCGTCCTCTTGCTGCCATGAGGGTCCCTGGCGTTGGGGACTCTGATCTCGTTAGGGATGTGAAGCGACACTGGTGCAGAGACTGTGTGCGGGTACCCCTGAGCCCTTTGCAGGTATCACCTGGGATCTTTGGTAGCATGATGGCTGATGAGCTCTTTGCCCTCCACTCCAGTTTGGGGGCCATAAGTGCCTTGGCCAGGAGGGTTTTGGGGTGCTGGACCCAGCAGCCAGAGGGAAGCTGGTGTCACCCCAGACTGATACTGGGGCGAGTGCCACAGTGGAGGGACACTGTGCCATTGCCACACTCCATGAGGGCGTTGTTCCTCTTCCCATACTGCGGTACCCATGGGACATGGTACCCCAAGTGGCTGCTGTGTCTCCACACAACTGAGGCACACATGTGTGAACTGTCCCCGGGGAATGGGCCATGGCTGATTGCCAGCAGCTGGCTGGCAGGTGCGGAGGTCCCATGGCATGGAGGAGCCAAAGCCTGGATGACCTGGAGAGGACAGCATGGGATGGTGTGGGGTGGCTGGACTGATAAAGGGGTCACAGCCTTGGAGAGGGACAGAGTGCAAGTTCCTGCAGGCTCGGGGAAGGATGCGTTTGGAGGACACTGGCTGTCCCCAGGGGGTGCAGCTGGCTCCAAGTCCCCCACTCCCCTTGGCAGCACCCTGCCTCCAGCAGGGCTGAGCCTAGGAGCTCAGCAGGACTGGAGGTCCCGCTGCTGGATCCCCAGCTGAGAGATGGAGGTGGCAGCAGGGTGATGTGGCCAAGTGGATCTGGTGGCTCCCGTCATTCTCACCCCGTGGTAGCTCAGCTCCAGAGGCCGCAGTGCGGGAACGGCCAGGAGCACCATCTGCGCCTGCACCCCAGGGCACCTCGCCCTGTCATCACCCCAAAACTGCGGGCGGTACTATCCAGGAGCAGCACCCCGGGGTGCAGCACCCCTGGGCTCCACTCGCCTGCCATCAAGTCACAGCCAGGGATGTCGCCTGGCTGCCAGCGCCGGGTGCCCGGGACCTCCGTCCCAGCAGTGCCAGGGAGAGGGCCGGGCCTGGCCCCGGGGGGGACGATGGCAGTGCCACCTGCAGCCCCGTTAATGAGCTCTCGTTTGTTCCCCAGCCTACTCTGCACCAGGCACGCCCCCTGCGAACCGTTCCTTCGTGGGATTAGGACCAAGGGATCCTGGGAGTATCTATCAGGCACAGGTGAGAGCGGGGATGCTGCTGGGGGGATCCTCCTGCCCTCGTCCCGGGCACCCTCGGCCATGGATCGCCGTGGACATCGCCGTGGGCATCGCCGTGGGCATGGCCAGTGCAGGCATCACCGTCGTGGCTGTCGTTGACGTGACTTTGCTGATGTGGTTATCCTTGCCATGGTGTCTCTGCCATGGCATCACTGCCGTGGCACTGCTGTCATGTGTATTGCTCCTGTGGGCATTGCTGCTGTGGGCATCACTACCATGGGCATTGCCACTGTGGCATCACTGCCGTGGGGCATTGCCACTGTGGCATCACTGCCATGGGCCATTGCCACTGTGGCTATAGCCTCCGTGGCCATCGCTGCCGTGGCCATCACTGCCTTGGCATTGCCACCATGTCTGAAGCCACGATGAGTGTCACCACAGCAGTGGCATCACTGCCATGGGTATTGCCACCATGGGCATTGCCACTATGGGCACCACTGCTGTGTGGGGCATTTTGTCACCATTGTGGGGTTATTTCCATGTGCAATGCCACCATGGGCATCACCACTGTGGCATTGCAGCTCTGGCACTGCCACTGCCAGCTTGGCTGCTGTGGGCATCACTGCCTTGGCATCGCCGCTGTGGCCCATGGGCATTGCCATGGCATTCTCACCATGGACACCCAGTGCCGGGGCCTGGGGCACTGCTGGTGGCTCAGGGCCACCATGAGTCCTCCATCATAGAGGGAGGTGACTGCCATGCTCCGGCTGTGTCCTGCTTGGCACCACCTGGCACTATCCTGCCCAGGTGCCCACAACATCCCCAAAGGGGGAGCGCCAGGGTCGTGTGTACCTCTCTGTGTGGGCACGGGCACCTGCTCTCACCCGCCTGTGCCCATGGCCACTCCAGCTGCAGTGGGCAGTCGTGTGCGCCTTTTCAGAGGCTTTCCATTAGTCCTGGATTCTGGAGCTGGCCCTGGCTTTGCAGGCAGTGACACAGTGCCGGGACAGGGATGGCAGCTCCTGGCCTCACCTGTGACATGAATGGTCTGGCCTCAGCATTCTCTGCAGGGGCAGCTGTGGTGGCTGCGGCCCTGCCTGGCAGGTGACATTGGTGACAGGACAGCAGGATGGGAGTGTGGACGGTGCCACATTGGGGCACCCTGGCTGGGGGGAGTACTCAGGGTGCTGTGTTGTGCCAGGGTGTGGGCACTTGGGGGCTGTGAGCAGTGACACAGGGTACCTGGGGACACTGTGCTGTGCCAGGCTGTGAGATTTGGGGACCATGAGCTGGGACACCCGAGGGCGCTGTGCCGTTCCAGAGAACAAACACGGGGGACCCGGCTCTGATCATAACCCCCTCTCTGCCTCAGTTTCCTGAGTCCTGCACATGGGCTGGGCACCCTAAGGGCGTTGGGTCCCTAAAGGGGAGACCTGGGGCAGCACTGGGAGAGCCTTGGAGGAGCAGGAGACCGGGGTCCTTGTCCGGACACAGGTCACAGCCGCTCGCAGTCCCAGGACCCCCCAGGGTCGCGTCCATGAGTGTCCATTCATGCTCTGGGAGGCTCCCCAGGGCTCAAGGATGCTCTGCCTGGGGAAACGGAGCACGGAGGAAAGAGGTGGCGTCCCGGGAGGGGCAGCTGAGACCTGCCGCACTCTGGTCATGTGTGGCGGGGCCTGGAAGGGTTAAGGGAAGCGGCGGCCCCGAGCTGTCTCGTTTCCAACGGAAACCAGACATGAGGTAATCGGGAATGAACTTGAACTTGGGGCTGGGGGGGGAGACAATGGGAGGGTGACAGGGGGCCACTCCGCGGGGTCCCCAGCCGTGCCACCCTCCTACCTGTCCCCGGATGGCACCATTCCTTGGGGAGAGTTGCCTTTACCGTGGAGGGACCGGCCCCCGAAGGGAACGCGGGTGGCCGCGGTGCAGAGGATGGACAAACTCAGTGCAGGAGTGGGGACGCCAGCCCCGTGCGCCGAGCAGGGGACAGCGTGGGGACGTCGGTCTCGGGGTGGGGGGACCGGCCGGGGGACGGAGCAGCTCCGCGGGGCAGAGCACTAACGCCGGCCTCTCTCCTCTCTCCCCGCAGTCCTGGTACCTGGGATAACCGCCGCCGTGCCGCCCCTTCGCCTCCCTTCTCCTCTGCTTTAGGCACCCCCAGAGGAACATCCCCGTCCCCGAGCACCAGGCCCAGCCTTGCGGTGACGACGGAGAGCGCGGCCTCACGATGACGACGACGACGACGACGACGACAAGCAAAACCCACACCCGAAGGAAAGAGCGAGGGAAAGGAAGAAGGAAAAGGGTCAAACTGTTTAAAAAAGGAAAAAAAACAAAAAAGAAACAAAACAACAACCCATCCCAGGAGGACCTTTCCCCCCACCCCGGCGATGCGCCAGAAAACAAAGAAACAGGAAAAAAAAAAAAAAAAAAGAAAAGAAAAGAAAAAAAACACTATTATTTACCCCGTCGGCCGGCGCCGCGCT
>VZTX01018709.1:0-36331 GCA_013400915.1 Pardalotus punctatus | reverse complement strand
GGCAGGGCTCAGGTAAGGCAGGGATGGAGCTGAGCTGCTCTGGGGCTGCAGGGCTGTTTTTATTCCCGCTTCCCGAGAGATCCTGAGCTCCCTTCTGCTGCTGGGTTCTTCTGGCTCGGGTGCTGTTTGCATCGTGGGGCTGCAGCTTAGTGCCTGATTCAGTGCCTGAAGGGTAAAGTTTAGGTGGTGGTTGAAGAGAAGCAGAATTGTAAGAGAAATTAAATAAATGTGTTATTTGTGAAGTAGGCTACTCTGAGAATTCTGAGGAAGGTAAAAACACTAATTTTTAGTGTTTACCTGAAATAAAAAGCTGGATCTGTCGTTCACATTTATTAATATATAAAACTGTTTTAAAGCATTTTAATATCTGTGAAAAGAACTTGCATGTATATTATGCCTAACATTTATTTTGTAAAATTTATTTTCATTACAAAGGGTGCTGTTTGGACATACCCAGGTTTTAACTCAGGCTTGCCTTGCTCCTTTTAGCTGAACATGAAATTCTATTCTCCCCCCTATTCTCGGGCCCCCAGATAAATGAACCAGCTTTACAAACACCACGATATTCAGGAAACAATGTGCCTGAACACTTGTATTTGTGCATTGAGTAATTAATCATTTTTTACATTAGGAAAGCTGTACCATAAATCTCAATAATGCAATGCACACCGAGCCGTTGCTTTCATCTCTTCATAAATCAGGTTACAGTGTAGCCTCCATTCTATTTTTGCAGAGTAGTAAAGTCAGAAGTTTATTGCAAGTTGGTAATAAGAAGGGAAGTAACGGCCTGGGAGGCTCAAGGGTGAACGAGTTAATGAGTGAGCAGTTGGAGTTTTCTTATTGGTTTTAACCCTCTATAAATTTAATGGCTTCCCTTTAAATGCCTCTTAATGAGAAAAAGCAAAGTGTGAGTTCCTTAATGGCGTTATTGAAGGCTTTATTTTGTTGTTGGAAGGGAAAGTTGGAGTGTGTCTAGAGAAAAATAACTTTCCATCAGGGTGGAGATGCTCGGCGGCAGCAGGAAGGACAAAGTGCAGGGTGTTCTCTGTCAGGGGGGCTCTGGGAAATAGGGAATTAGGGATTTTCACCAGCTTTAGAGAGACTGGGATGAGTTCAGGAGGCTTGGGGGTGTCAGTCTGCAGAGGAGCTGCTTCTCCCCTCTGGGCTTTGCAGCCCTGCTCCTCTCCTGTCCCATCCTGCAGCTCGGAGTTGTTGTTTTATTCCACAATTTTTGCCTTTCCACACCTCCTCAGCTGCTCCTGAACACTGGGAATTCTCACAGGAAATCATCCATACTTTGCATGAATCCATTAGCTGCCATAAACATCATTCCAGTTCTATAAACTTATCAATAATCCTTTCTAAATAAGAAAAAAAGGGAATTCCTAAGGGTTTAGTACTTCAGTGTCTGAGGTTTTTTGGAGGGGCTGGTAAATAATATTTTTACTAATGCAGGGCATTATAAGGGATATTGCTCTAGAGGTTCTAGTGTAGAAAGCTCCTCACTGTTTACATATTAAAGTGAAGTATTTAAATAAATGGGATTTAAAATAAATGGGATTTAAAATAATGGGATTTGAAAATATGTTTTCAGTCCATTTTGTATTTGAATCAAATCAACTGAAAGCAAATAAAAACTCTATGGGAAGAACATATTTCTTCCTAAATTTTTCTTGGAAACAAATTGTCATTTTTCACTTTTTTCTAACCAGTCGTATGTTGCAACTGCAAAGATTTTTCCAAGGGTAAAAAGACAACTTTTTTTTCCAGTTAGGAATGTAGGAAAAAAGATGAAAAGAGGGCTATGACCTGCTTTCATTTATGCCACTATAGATCAGATTTAAAATACCTATTTAATTAGATTTGGCCTGATTTAAAGTTGAAACACATCAGAGTGTGGAATCAGAGGGCAGTGGTGCTGTTCCTTTTCGGGACACTCAGATTAGGAGATCCACACAACTCTCATCGAATATCCCAAATCAGAAGGGACCCCAAGGATCCAAATGCCTTCAGAATAGCATGGGCAGAAGGAAAACCTCAGAGAAACTCAAAGGAAAACTCTGGGAGTGTTCTCTGCTTTTACCCACAGCACATTTCAGAAGAGTTTCTGGGGATAACGTTCCATCTTTGTTTGCCTCATCCAGCTTTGCACAAGGCAGATGTTTCCTGTCTCCCTTTTACCAAACCCTCACCCCTAACTCATGATTAACCTCGGAGAAGCCGAGCTGCAGCTGCTAATTACATTTTCAGCCTCAGCAAACACCAGTGTAAGAGTTCACATCTACGTTTGAAGGATGGTTTTCATCGTTCCGCTGGTTGTTAATATTTTAGCTGCTTAAAATTAAGCCCGTTTCCTACATAGTCATAACAGACCTCTCATCCTCACAAATGTGAGCACTTAGTGCGGCTAATCATGCACTGAGTATGTAAATGAGGCTGTGAGACCCCAAACAGCAAGAAGGTTAGATATTAATTAGGTATTACACTTAGGAGACAGCAAACTCATGGAAATTAAAGAGTCCAGTGGCATTTCTGCTCTGTGGAAGGCTGGGCCCCTCCCAGGGATGGAGCAGGAGATGTGACATCTCAAATATTGGCTGAATTCTCCTCGACAGCCCCAATTTGTGGCCCTGTTTGATCGGGTGGTTGTGACACTGTGGATGCTGAGTCCTGGCACCTCAGCTGGGGTGGCACTGCTGCATCTCTGCCCACAGCAAAATGCGTTCCCCTGGTAAAAATCACATCAGATGGATTTTTGTTTTTCCTCTTTCCTTCTAATCCTTTTAGAAAGTATTTGCTGAAGACATGAGAGCTGACCTGGAGAGCCCTCTGAGGCACCTTCTGGCTTTTGAACCATCCCAGTACAGAGCTGGCCTGGTGTGAGGTGGAGGTGAGCTGGGTTTGAGGGTTTCACCCTTGCTCTGTGGCCACCAGGAAGGTGCTGTCCTTTTGGCTGCTCACTGGTTTTTAATTTGGCACCCCTGGGTGTGAGTCACCTGTCGGGGGTGACAGCTGGGGACAGAGTGAGGCAGGAGTGACAGCTCTGGAATGGACCAGAGAAGATGCCTCACACTTGCCATTAAATCCAGCTATAAACACATTCCTGGGAGGAGAAAGAGGCTCAGCAATGCTATTTCCATCAACTTATTAAGAGTACAGTGCTGCAGAGCAGAGCCTGCTGCTGTAAATGAGGGCAGGTAACAAACCTGAACTCAGGGATGGGCAGTGTCCACACAAACCTCTGGCATCTCCAATTCCTGCCTCCAGGGACTGGAACTTACCTCGGTACTTTATAAATCCATAAACCAGCGAATGTGACTCTTTTGACCCAAAGGCTGCTCTTATTAATCAAGGTAATACAGGGATATGGAGGTGAACTGTAAAGGATTGCTGTTCAAAAGCTCTTAAAGCCAGAAAGGACCATGACATGTATCCTGTATTCTGCCTAGCACAAATCACAGATTTGTGCTCTCCATATCAGGACCCAAATCCATCAAAAGCTCAGGAAGCCTTGCTCCAGTGCACTCTGGCCACAGAACCTGCTTGTTTCTGCAGGCAGGTTTTAAAGAAAACATCAATTACACTGAGAGCTATGGCTGTCATCTTGTAAGTAAGAATCATAGAGTGATTTGGCAGTGCAGTGTACCTTTGGGAGGGATTTTCTCTCCTCTTGTAGCCTTTAAAGCTGCTATAAAGGCCATTTAATAGGCTGGGGGAGGACATCCTTGACTGCAGGCAGTGTCTGGCCAGAGGCTGTCCTGCCTGACTCACACAGAGCCCTCAGCAGAGACAGCAGAGGCTCTGAATCATTTGTGGTGTTTATAGGTGTGTGCCTGGGCAGCTCCTGGAGGTAGCAGGACAGCAGTCACACTCCACTGAAAGGGAAATGTGCTGTAGTTTAGCAGGGTTTGTTATTTTTTTCCCCCCTCTCTTTCACTTTTTGCTGAAAATCTTACCTGCTCTTATAAGAGTCCAGAATATGTTGTCCAAGATGGTTCAAAACAGTTTTTATCCCTCTGTTCATCTAATGGGGAGAAAAAAAGTATCCTTTTTCTCACCTGTATGCATTCATTTATTTGTTTTACTGAAAACAGTACACTAGAACCAGTCTTCTGCAGTACCTTACTAAAACCCTCTTTTAAGTAAGAGTTATTTGAATTGTAGATTTCCTCCTGCACATCCTCTGTGCCCGTGGTGCTTTTCAAAGCTCAGGTGCCAGGTTCTCTGCAGGGAGGGTGTCCGTGCTGTGGAGCTGGGAGCTCTCTGTGAGCAGGGTCAGGCTCCCAGCTCTCTCATGCCACGCTGTGCTGCAGTGAATTTCTGTATTGTCCCTTTTCCTCATCATAAGCCCGTTTGAAAGAGCAGGTCCCTGGGCATGTCTGGCATTGCTTCATTCAAAACCAGGTTTTAACCGTGTTCACTCCTCAGTTCTGGTGAGCCTGCAGCGCTCGGGGCTCTTGCTGCACTGAGGAGCCCAGCTCAGCCCGAGCTGGGGTGGGACTGGTGATGGATGTGGTGGTGATGGATGTGGTGGTGGTGGATGTGGTGGTGATGGATGTGGTGGTGATGGATGTGATGGGGAGGGATGTGGTGGTGATGGATGTGGTGGTGATGGATATGGTGGTGATGGGTGTGGTGGTGGTGGATGTGATGGTGATGGATGTGGTGGTGATGGATGTGGTGGTGATGGATGTGATGGTGATGGATGTGGTGGTGATGGATGTGGTGGTGATGGATGTGGTGGTGATGGGTGTGGTGGTGATGGATGTGGTGGTGATGGGTGTGGTGGTGATGGATGTGGGAGCCTGGCAGCACGCTCAGACCCCACACTGCAGCTCTGTGCTGACAGCAGTGCAATCGGCATCTGGTTTGCTTTCCAAAGGTTCTGCTTCCAGCTGCTGGACTTGGCTCAGATTTACCCTGCCAAGGACCAAATACAGAGACCAGAGATGATACCCAGCTACTCTGATGTACCTTCCTTCCTTCTCCTGCTTCCATCCTTGGGAAAGCTGAGAATAGCTTTGGTGTTGCTCTAAACTGTTCTTAACTTCCCCTGGTTTTCAGGTTTTTTTTTCTCAAATGGAGCGATGCAACCAGGACATAGAAAAAGGCCTGGATTTAGTGTTTTTAAATTGAGCAATGAAATAAAACTTTTAATTCTCTGTGTATATAGAGAATTAAGGTATTCTCGGATATCAGTGATGTCTACACAGCTCTTAAAATGAAAATATGTGATTCCCATCGTTGAATTCAGGCACAAGACGGCAGGTCAGAAAGAGGAGAATGAATCACTGTCACAAATACTGCTCCTCTGCTGCACTGATAAGGGAAGATAAAATAGAATCATTAAAGCGGGGAACCACTTACAGGTTTGAATTTGGATCTCCTGCACTGAGAATAAACATCTTTTCCTCTCAGTACTAAGTGGGAGGAGCATGTTCTGTCCTTGTATTCCAGCGTTTGGCATTGTTGCATGAGTCAGTGAGTAAATACAGAGAAATGTCACCTTACAGCAGCACTCTTCCAAACTGCAGCTCCTCCTGCCTTCTGAAAGAAGGTGTTTTCCACAGAAAATAAATGTTTTGTATTTCTTTCAGCAGTGGAGCATTATTAGAGCCATGCAGGAAGCTGATGATGTAGTTCAGTGTGTGAGGCCCATTCCAAAAACTGGAGAGGGAGGGAGGGAGGGGAATAATTTAGCCTGAGGAGAATTTAGGCAAGTGCCTGGTTTTGGACAGTGGTAACACCTTGAGAGGCTTGGGTTATTGATCTTTCCCCTTTGCAGGCAAAGGGATGAGATGGCCCATCCTCGAATCCTGCAGCCCAGTCTGCAAAGGAGGGGGGGTTTGTAGGAGCAGCTGTGAGGAAAGGTCTGCTTTTCATCGCTGGCTGTACCTGAGCGAGGGGAGGACGTGAACCCAGAACTGCTCCTGTCCCTCTGACAGCAGCAACAGGATGTTCTGGAATGGCTTTTCAACCCTTTAAGGTGATTTTAATTTATTTTTGCTAACAGTGACTCTGAACTGGGGCGTTATGCTGACCCTGACGCTGCTGATGGAGGACTCTGAATCCTGAGCAGCCTGGTGAGCAGAGCAGGGCTGTGTGAGATAAGCTGCTGTGCCCTCTCCCTGTCCCTCTGGGGTTAAAAAGAGGGGGGAAACATGTAGAAATGTTAAGTCACTTCATTAAGTGTTTCACCCTCCTGTCTTTTTCCTTCAGGTTAATGTAGTTCCAACAGGCACAATTGTTTATTGTGCCTGTGTTTCTCTTGCTTGCTTCTTTTCACCAAACACATTTTTTCTGATTTTTCCAGAAATGTTTTGCTCTGACCAAAGCCAGTCCTGTGTTCACATTTCCCTTTTCCTCCCCGAGTGTTTCCCACCCAAAGCAGTGACAGGGATGTCATGGAGCGAGGTGCTGCTCATCACAGAGGGTATTTTCTGGACAGGACGCTTCTTGTCCTCCTGGTGTTCGCTTTCCATGAGCCTCACAACAGAAATCAATAAAAAAGAAACATGATAGTAATGATATTGTAATTATGAGAAGGAAGAAAGGTCTTGGAGTTAGAACTAGGGCAAGGACTCAGCAGAGGGATTTCAAGTTTCTCCAAGTTGCCTTTGTAGATCTGTGTTTTGCTTCCATCCTGCCGTGGCAGCGTGTTTTCCATTAAGGACTGGAATCCCAGCGATGACCTCTGCAAATGCAGGAAATGAGTTCTGTCCCCAGTGGGTTACAGTGGATAATTGTCTGTGGTACATAAGGACAGCCTGTTTTTCCTGGATCCTTAGGCACAAGGGTGCAGTTCAAACACAAGAAACTTCTGTTGCTTTTCATTTGCACACTCGATCCACACTACCCTGGCTTTGTACTCAGGGTGAGGTGTAGTTGTGTCATTCTCTGAGTGGTGGTGTTCTTCTCTGAGTTTCCTTTTGTTTCTTGAATTTTTTCAGTCTTTTAAACCCATCAGTGTGTACATATCCTGCAGCTGGACTTTTCAGCAAACGTGTGGAAAATAATTCTTTCTTTCTCAGACATGATGATTGCTCAATGGTGATGGCTATAATAAAATATCTCGGTTCATCTGTTCAGGTCTGTGAGATCCATAAACCCTATATCCCACAGCCCAAAGAACAGCACAGCAACAATCAGTTGTCAAATAGGTCAGAATCAAACTCCTTTTCAGGCCTGTGTAAAACAGGGGAAGAGAACCTGGTTGGCCAAGTGCAGGTCATGTAATAGCTTACAACAGAGCTGAAAGGTCTTGAGTTAAAAAAGCTTCTGAGTTGGAAGTCAGAGTTCCTGCCTGAGGTGTCTCTGGAGTGTATTTGTATTGGATCTGTGCCTATGCTGTATTTAATGTTTGCAAACTGACCTTTCTGGGAGGGAATCTCCTCTATCAGGGCTTGTGAAACCCTTTAGCATAAACCCAGCCCATCAAAAAACAAGGAATTTCTGGCTCCTGCATAAGCAGATAGACAGCAATAGCTGCTGTGAGTTAATGAACAGCTCTGAAGGGGGAATCTGCCTTTTCCTGTGTTTATTAGTGACAGGAGCTGGTTTGAATTCCAGCACTCCATCCCTGTTCCTGCCAGCATTCAGCTCTGCTGCTCTCACAGCCACACTTTAGCCTGCTGCCCTCAGCTGTATTTTAATTGAAGCTCATAATATTTTAAGACAGCTTTGTCTTTCCAGATATCAAAGCAAATGGATTTGTAAGTCCCTGGACTCCTCTGTTACACACATGAGCTGTCTTTCCACAACATGGGAATGGTAAAACAACCAAAATGTCATTCACACAGGGCTCAGCATTTGAAGGAGTTCAATATTAATTGCCTAGCAGGTATTTTCTAGAAAAAGAGCCTTAATACCATGACATTCTGTGCTGGGTGAAAGAGCAAAGGGAAAAGAACCTTACAGGATTATTAACAAAGGGGATTTACAACATTGAGGCAGGTGAGTTTTGATGAAGTACCCACAGAGGCTGACACAAAATCCCTGCTGGTCGTGGCCTCCAGCTGGACCTTGCACCACCCATCACCACCCTGCCCCTGATGTGCAGCCAGCTCTGAACCCAGCCCTAAACCCAGCTCAGTCTGCTCACCCAGCCTTCATCCACAGCTCCTCGGTGAGGATCTGGTGGGGCCATGGTGTGAGAAGTGTTGCTGAAGTTAAAGCAGGCAATATCCACTGCTTTGCTTTCCTTCCAAGCCATCTTTCATCCCACCATGTTCTCAGGCTGGCCAAGCACGACTTCACCCTGGTGAATCCACGCTGGCTACTCCTGCTGTCCTCCTTGTCCTTCACATGCCTGGAAATGTTTCCAGGATTATTTCCTCCATCACCTTCCCAGGTGCTGAGGTGAGGCTGTTCAGCCTGTCATTCCTTGGGTCCTCCTGCTTGTCCTTTCAGAAGCCAGGAATGGTTTGGATTTCCTCTGGTTCTGCTGCTTTGTGTGTTTTCCCTTGAGGTGTTCTGCAGGCAGCTTGGGTAGATATTTATTTCTAAGGAAATAAAGCAGAAACAAGTGGTTTTCTGCAAAGCAAGGCGCTGCTTCATTGCAATGGAAGCAAAGGGGAGTGAGGCAGATTGGACTTGGAGAAGAGAACCACCATTGTTCACAGAATGCTCACTGTGTTAAACCTGCAGCAGCCTTTTACAGCGACAAAGAACAGTCTGAACACTTGCTTATAAAAGAGAAAGGCCCTTCTAGTATCAATAAAGCAGCATTCTGTCTCATCCCAGAGTCCCAGCTTACACGTGTGCACCACAGGTGTTAGACACTGATTCTCCTTGCTGTGATGTTTGTTCTCCATGGTGGGGCAGGAAGAGCTGAGAGCAGGGATTGGCTTTTGTGCAGCACAGGAACATCACAACCCCCAGCACAGCCAAGGCCTGTCAGATCCAGAGAGCTGCAGCTGCACAGCTTTGCTTCCCCGTGTGAGAGTGGAGAGAAGTTCCTGATGTGCTTTATTGGCACAGAGGGTGGGAGGAGGCACCTGCAGCTCACCAGGATGAAAAGCTCACCCCGACTGTCAGTCTGGGGCACACTGAATCACCCCTTCCACAGCACTGGGGTGTGCTTTCAAAACTCTGTAAAAGACTAGAGCTCTGTGTTCTCCCAGAAACAGGGTAACATTTCCTGCTTATTGAAAAGAAAACCTTTCTGAGGATGAGCCTTGGATTCTGCAATTCTGTGGAAACATAACAAAAAGGTTTCAAACATGTGTGTGTCATACAGACAATAGACACCTAAAATCCCCTTAACAGGCATTAGTTTTCCAGGCTGTATGATTGCAATTACGGTGTTACAAGGGAAACAGTGGGAATTAGGAAAATAGGAATTTCTCCCCACCTTTGCCACTGACCATTTGTGTATTGTTGGAGAAGTGTTCTAATATTTCTGAGTTTTCTCTGCGTGTTGGATAAGGCACATTGAGGCAACATCCCTGCAAAGGGTCTGAAGAGCCCAGATTGTGCTGTGTGAGAAACAGGGCTTCTCTCCTGAGGGAGAATTAATTTGTGTTTGGTGAGGCAGGATGCTGAAGTCAGCTGATGTAAAGTTTTATGTGCATAGATAAGAAGATGGAAGATTAAGAAATATAAAAGGCAAAGGAGGAAAAAAAAAGATTTTGGTCTTGATTTTCTTTTCCTACCTAGCAAAATACACAGCCAGGTGCTTGAAGTCAGAGGTACAGTGGTTGCCCATTTTGGTGGCAGCTGTCATTGAGCAGATGAATATTAATCAAGGTTTGTATTGCTTAGAGCAGAACTGGGAGCAGAGGACTGCTGAGGGAAGTGTGTCAGTGCAGGATTCATAAAGCCACTCTCTACAACACGGTGCTGCCATGCTCTTCCTTCCTTAAGGAAATCAACCATTAGAAGTTGTTTCCTTGCTTTATTATTTTCCAACACATTCATTTCCCTCCTACACCAAGTGCTGCGAGCTCCTCTCGCTCTGCTCTCGCTTTCCCCTGCCATAATTCTGGTTTGAATCCGAGTGTGATTCAGTGCGGTCGCAGGGGAAACATTGCTTTAATGATTTGCTATTTAACTGCTCAGTGTTCCTTGCATCACAGAGGAGTGGCAGCGCTGACAAAGTGCCGGCTGCCCATGGGGAGCCCTGGATCAGCGCAGAGACGAGTTGCCATGGCAATACATTACACAGCACTGAGGGATTTGGGAAGATGCAGCTGACAGTTTGAGGTAAAGGATCATCATTTCCTTGCAGCTTTCAAAAAGTGTCATAATCTGAATTTCAGTTGGCTTCTCTTACTTCGGTGAGGTGACATTTCTGCATTGCCCTGAGCACAACAAAAGGAAAAGGCTCTGTCCTCGAGCAGGCAAGAGTTCAAATAAAAACTGAGGGAAGAGGTCACTTCTGAGGCAATTCATGAAGAATATGGTCCAATGACTGCACAGGTTCTCTGGATGTCCTTGCCTCTCTCTCACTTGAATACACAAATCTTCATTTTATAGGCATGAGTGATGCATAAAAGGGAAATATGGAACTTGTGAAAAGTAATCTCTACTCATAGGATGTGCTGTAAAATCGAGTAAAAGATTCCTGAGAATAAGAGCCAGGAAGAAGAAAGTCAGCAAAGGAAAAATTAACAATAAAAAAACCCACAACTAGTTTCTCCAATGTGCATGGAATTAGAAAAAAAAAAGAGGCAGTAATGGCATAACTTGAAAAATAGCAGTAACATTTTAATTTGAAAACTGAACAGCAACACAAACAGGTGTATTTTTTCTTTTCAACTTTTTCTTTAGATATTTGTCTAAGTATTAACACCTGTATTTTACCTGTGGATGGAGACAGAAAGGGGATATTTTATCGAAACAGGTAAGGGACAGTAAAGTATTTCCCTCCAGGGGCAAGACAATGGTTCTTGGGACAGGTATTTATGTACTTAATGTTAACATAATGATAGTTTTTATTATTAATTACACTCCCTATTGCTGAGGGGTGTAAGAACTGCCCAGGATCTATTTACTCCTGAGATTTTCTTATTTTGTACCTTTGGATAGAAATTTGTCTGTGCTGCACACCAGAGGAGTATTTTCACTGGAATATTTGGCACTTAAGTTTTGCTTTCAGAGATTTTAAATTCCACCAAACCTACAGAAGATTCTCCAGCGCAGGTGCAGGCACAAGAATTGCATTCTGGTGTGTCTCTTTGGCACTCTAAAAGTTTCTGTGGTGGTAATTTCAATTTATCTTCTGAATAGAGACCTGCAAGATGTGGGTTTCCAGTGCTCAGCCTACTTAGTGATGCACAGGTTTACAGCTCTGGATATTAAACCATCCAAGAACAGGTTTTGTTTGTTGGATTTTTTTTTTTAGTTGGCTTGTCTTTGTTTTAAAAAAATGATCCAGCATTGGTTTTTAGGATAAACGATACCGATGCCTGAATTCTGCTGGCTTTTGAAAGGACTCGTTTTCCTGAAGGCCTTAAACAGGTTTGGAAAACATAAGTCACACATCAAACATAGAAAAGGTACTGAAGTCACCCATTGTGGACCTCAGGTGAAGTCCTTCTCCTCAAGCAGATATCAAATTTAGGGTTGCTGCCCAGCACCTTCGCTCCAGGCAAGAAGAGGAACCTGAGCTGAGAGCAGACATTTGCTCTTAGGGGAGAACCCAACCTAAGCCACGTTGTGTAAGAAATCATTTCCTCCTATGAGATCTGTCATAAATGCACGAGGAATGGCAATGCCTTGATCTACCAGCAAACCTTGGGGAGCAGCGTGTGAGTGATGTCATTACATAACATTTGAAGCTGTAAATGTGATTACCTGGAATCACTCGAGGACACTGCAGAGGAGTTGGGCTGTGCTTGTTCTCCCAGCACCGCCGCCCTGAGAGCCGGGGTGCTACAGCTGAAATCCCTTCTTTTCCTAGGATTGTTCTTTATTCCCCTTGCTGACGCTCGTGGCAAGAGCTGCTGCAGTTATGGTTTAAAAATGGTGAGAGGGAAAGAGGCCGAGCTTTAAAGCCGAGGTTTGTCGGGTTGCAGAGCACGGCACAGTGTGAGAGAGCTGGGCTGTCATCAGCCAGATTAGCTCTCGTTTTCCTCCTTTCCTTGATGTTTGCCCTGCAAGGGAGAAACTCTGCCGGCTGGGGGTTGGTTTGGATTTTTAGCGATTTCTGGAGCTGCCATAGAGGAGGATGCAGCTCAGTTTGGGCACGGAATGAAGGGGGATCCCTGCAGGCAGAAGAAGTGTCCATCAGAGCCTCTTTGCGATGCAATGAGGCTCTTTTCCTGCAAATGTTTGATTACTGCTCATTCTGCTAAAAATGGTGGCAAATAAAAGCAAGAGTAATCATTACTTTCACTTCCACAGAAACCCTGTTTTCATTACATACTTTTGTCCTGATTCCTACAATTTAATATGAATTATTATGCCTGGTTCTTTCGCAGAAGGCTTGGTTTGTATTTTAAAGAAAGAATAGAAAAGGAAGAAGGCATGGGTTTTTATTTTCTTTTTTTCATGATGGTCTAAAAGTGACTAAATCTGGATTTTACAATTTCTCTGAGTGTGATTGTGCTTAAAAATGCACGAGCTCTTCTAGGCACATCTGTAAAATGCTCTCAGCAGTGCCTGTAGTACAAATGATGTCATGCCCTTCCTGCACTTGTCTGGTGAAGATCACAGAAAAATTAATGAAATTATGTGTTTTGTAAAATAGAGCTTTTTTTCTTAGCAGAGAATTTTCAGTGAAAACATATACCACATCTACTGATGATGTGTGATCTTTACAACTATGAATCTGAGCTTGTTTTAATTTGGGGACACTAGATCTGACTGAAGTTTTCCATACACACTGTTTATGATGTCCTTTTGTCACAGTGCTGGGGGGTCTCCATCCCATATATAAATAAAACCCTGTCATCTGAAACTTTCCTACAGATCATACATTGCTCAAATATCCCTCTGCAGACCCCTGCTGAGGCTCTGGGGGTGTCCAGCCTCTGGCAGAGGTTAGAACACACATTTTCTTCCTTGAAATAGAAACTCCAAAAACAAAATAGTTGAACCAGGGCTTCACGTGTCCTCTGTGTAGTCAAACAGGTACTTCAATTATTTCTTCTTCACATCAATTCCTTGCCCATATTTGCAAATTGCTGAGGCAGTTTCACTGATTCTTGGTGGGAAAGGGGAGGAGAATTGAGCCTCTCTTACCTTTGTTTCTTGGCATGGATTGGGGAAGGCTTTACAGCACTGCCCCAGCAGTAGATGAGATACAGAACAGAAAAAATGCTGCTCTCTCGCTGATCCCTTTGCTCTGTGTCCTCTCTTGAACTGCTGTGCCTCTTTCAGAGCTGCTGAGGAGCCGGTTCAGAAGCAGGAATTGAGGTCTGGAACACTGAAGTTCGCACGTGCAGCACAGATTTCTCTGACCTGACGGAGCTCCTAGCGCTGATGAGGATCAAAGTCCCGTAACCTACTTTATCGAGCTCTAGGCTCTCTTTGTGTTGACATGCAAACACTTTCTTTGCAGTTAAGGATGATTTCAGGTTGATCAAAACCACTCTGAATGTGGTAAAATTGATTCAAATTTGTCACTGGCTGCGTATGGGTAAAGCATTGAAGAGATTTTTGAAGACAAGTGTAATAATGAGAAAGTGGGTGCTTAGCAGGAATTCAAAACCTTGTCTTTTACAACATTTTCATTAAATTTCTTGCTTATTTCAATGGCATGTTTCAATAATATTTTAGTCTTCATGTTGCCATAAAGAAAGCAAAAGATGTTTTAGGTGTTACAAATGTTAGGCTCTGGTAGTGGTAAATCTGGTTTAGATACTGAATGTATGGTTGCAATCAGGGACAGCTAAAAATGCATCTTCTTTGCTCTTTTTCATATTTCTTTTTGTTTACATTCTGGGCAATGAAGATGCCTTAGCTTGTCAATAAATTATCTGGTCAAAATCAGTCAAAAACCTTTTCCACCTTGATGATAACTCCATTTTGTCTCCTTGCATGTGGCTCTGTAGCCTGAGATCCTGAGACAACCTTTCATTAAGGACAATCTGCTTTATTTATGGCATGATCTGATAAACAGGTTGAGAGAAATAGCATTGACCTATATATAATTATTTGATCTAGATATTGCAGGCTGAGTCAACTCTGGGGCATTTCTCTTCTCTTCTCTTCTCTTCTCTTCTCTTCTCTTCTCTTCTCTTCTCTTCTCTTCTCTTCTCTTCTCTTCTCTTCTCTTCTCTTCTCTTCTCTTCTCTTCTCTTCTCCCCTCTCCCTACCTTGAATTTACTGCTGCTTACTCTTATCAAATCCAGTCAAGTGTAAACTCAGGAAGAGACAGGAAGCAGACTATGGATCCATCTGAGCATTATGAGGTCCTGACATTAAACCCTGGTGATCTTTAAAATCCAACCACCATTAGCAGAAATGTTTCATCCTTTTTTTGTGTCTTAAAGCAAGAGAGAATCTGTCAGGCTTGTCCTGTTCATTCCCATGTGCCTTCAGTTGTAGGTTCCTTTTCCTTTTGCCCCAAGAACTTTTGCTATTATTTAAAGGTAATGTGGATGTTTCTTTTGTTTCCAATGCCATCAGCTATAGGTGGAGCTCTTAAAAACCACAGATGCAGCTGGCACAGGCTCCTTTTGTAGTAAAGTCCTTTTGTGGTTTATTGTGGGAAATGACCTCTGCAGGCACAGGAATAGTGGGTATTTATTTAACACAGGAATACTGGATATTTATTTACCACGGGAATACTGGATATTTATTTACCACAGTAATACTGGATATTTATTTAGCACAGGAATACTGGATATTTATTTAACACAGTAATACTGGATATTTATTTAGCACGGGAATACTGGACATTTATTTAGCACAGGAATACTGGATATTTATTTTCATGGTCTCTTTGGATCAGCTTGCATTCTCTGCACCTAAGCCTGCTAAACCCAAACTTCCTGTGGCATGTGGAGTTCTGTCCTTGTTTTGGCAGCTTTCCCACGTGCTCTTTCTTGCTCCCCTGGATGCTGTGACTGGCACAAGGATGTTGTGGCCTTGTCCGAGGCTGTCCCCAACGCCCCAGGCTGTCCCCAGATGGGATCTGGGCTCCCTGGGGCAGGGGCTGCACTGGGCAGGGTGGGGGTGCAGAGGAGCTGCTGCAGTGAGACAGGACAAGGAGCAGGGTGAGAGCAACGTGCTGTTAAAACTTGGTTCATTTTCTGTGTGCCTTGGAAATAAGGATTTGTGTAGAATTCTTACAGAGGAAAAATGAAACACTGCCACCTGCAACCAAAGGAAAAACATCAGTGTTCACCTGTAATGATCTAGGTAGAGCTTATGGAAATCTTCAGTTAGCATAAGTACTGATCAGCTAATTTCCACCACTGGTATCCTGCTTGGTGCCAAGTATTTTGGAGATGATTTCCACAAATTCAGGTGCTGAAGGAGTTAAGCAGACACTCCTTTAATTGCCCAACTGCTCCTCAAACTTGGGTGTTAAATTATGGCAGCTCTTGGAAGCCTTGAGTTTTAATGAATTTCAGTAGATGAAGGTGCTGAGAAGTCAGTGCTTTACTTCTATGAAAGCCAATAAGTTCAAATCCTTAAGATCTTTGTTTCTAAGGATGTTCTTGGATAGCCTCACTAACAGCCCAGTGGTGCATTTTCACCTGAGCAGGACTCTTTACCCTTTTATTTTCTTTTTATAAATAAATCCTTTTCTAGTCTGTGCTTTGTGCCTTGCTGTAGAACAGTCTTACAGGAGATGACCTGGATAATAAAAGAAATGAAAAACAAATTGTAGCTTTTAAGAACGATCTACAGATGCAGAATATGGGGGAACTGTGATTTGGCAACACTTTTCATTGCTTTTTCTTTTGGCAGCATAAGATTTAGCAGCATTAGCAAACCTGTGTATGAAGCCTGAATATTTCTGTTCCCTTCTGAGGGTAGAGGACATTTTTTCTTCCACCCTCCCTGTGTCATGGGGTTTATATGCTGTTTCCTCTCTACATAGCACTCTCTTGATCAAAGATTAAAGAACAAACAACCAAAAAAAAAAAAAAAAGACATTCATAGGCACTCCATCTTTTTAAGCCCTGTGAAAAGTGAAACAGGCAGGCTTTCAAGGTGCATTCTGTATTCATCAGGCTACAGAAAAATAGAACAATATGGGGCCAAAACGATAGTGGTGAGGTGTGGGGGGTTTAAATCATAATTGAATTCAGATTGTAGCGATCAAGGAAGGGAGAAGAGAAAGGGAAGAGCACACTGAAGCAGAGCTGGGGATAGAAGTTCCTTTGCTTTGTGCTCCTTTCCAGATTGCAGGGACAGGAGGCTTGTACCGGCTGCAGGAAAAGAACCCAGCACCAACTAATGACGGTCACATTTTATTTGTACAGGGAGAAATATTTTACAGAGGGTGCTGCTGTGACCAAGGGCTTTGTGAGCCTCAGACAACTTCTCCTAAATAAGCCTTTTCAGGTTTCTCTGCACCTTGAGAACTCTGTAGAAAAGTTACTTGGGAGGATGGATAAACACAGAGTTCACCAGGAATGCACAAGTGCTGAGGGGACAGGGACAGCCCTGGGAAACAGGAAAGAGATGCCTCTCCTACCTAGTCTGCTGTTTTCAGAAAAAAAACCCTTTTTTCCTAATGCGAGGAGTGGTTTATTCATTGTTTCTATTCCAAGGGCTCCGGATCCCAATTTCTTTAACAGTTATTTGTGTCAGGCCCAGGAAACACTTGGGAGGTGGAGGTGTCTTCAAATGACAGCCTGTGTCCCAGATGTTAAACACTATTTTTTGTCACATATGGAAATTCTTTCAGGGAGGTATTAAGCTCAGTGAGATTTAATGCTTCATATGTATGAAACATTCTGAACAAGTCCACAATTACAAAAAAGACAGATTGATATATTTATTTTAGGAAAACACAGAGAATAAGTCCTTGCTAACTCAAGGCAGCAAGGCCTGTGCACACAGAGAATTTACCTTTGCAGACTCTGCTTTACCTCAGGCTGAGCCCAAGAGCCACCTCAGGCTTTTCAGGCTCCTGGGAATGATTTGGTGAAACGTGATTTGTAAATGCTGGCTTGTTAAAAAAAACCTTGTTTTTCAGAAAAGTTTCAGTGTTGAAGAACCTTTGTTGAGATTCCAGCAGGTTTCTTTAGGTTTACAGCTTGGTATTTGATTTGGGCAACTTTGAAAGTGAGAGCAGTCCTGATATTTTCCCCCAAAAGCTTTGGAGTGACACCCTAATCCCTGAAAAGGTATCTAGGAAATATTTTTCAAGAGTCAGAAAACCATTTTGCAGACAACATTTGAATCCAGAAAATGTAAAAACTTCTTCTAGAAAGACAGAATTACAAAGATTAATTAGAAATTTTAAGAGTTAATGGCAGACTTGAAAGATACTGAAGGCATGTGAGATGCAGAGATTCACATAGCAAACATTTGCAAACCTTGGTAAAGTGAAAGAATAAAATAAAAATACTTAAGACATCAACTTGGGCTTCTACGTATTTTTGTATATATTTTTTAGGACTCATGCCTCATTGCAAGTCAAGGTTTCTCCTATTTACTTTTGATTTAACAACATTGCATAATGAATTATAATTCACTCAAATCGCCCCAAACTACTTTTGGTTTACTTATGTGATGGATGGTATTTGATTTGTGTGTTTATTTTGCATTAGGGTGGCTAATGGGTTAGAAATAAATGTTGTTCCTTCTGGAGAACTGAGAGTTTGCTTTTGCCTTTGGGAATAACTACAAACACTTGGGGTTATGTGGTGAAATAGGAGAATCTGGAGGTGCCATTGGCACAGAGTGAGGAGCAAACAGGAACTGCTGCCTCAGAGGTGACAGAAAGATCCTTCCTGGAGCTGGAGAAGGGGCTGTTCAGAGTTTTCTGTCATTTGGAAAGCCAATGAACTGCTGGGTGAAATCAGACCTGAAAAAAGAGTTTTATGAGGGCACTGGTGAGGAGGTTACTTGGACTAAGTAATCACGAAAGCAGATTCTCCCCAAGAGCTTTGGCAAACTCAGGGGCTTTTCTAAACCTATCCAGGAGCTTACAAGGATCTTAACTGAGGGATAATCTTGCCTTTCTGTGGGCAAGGGAAAAGATTTGCTCTCTGGCAGTTGGATAATGGCGCACAGGGTTCTTGTTGATTTGGAAAAATACCTCAGCAGCAGCAGAAAAATGTGAAGTGTCTTCAGAGCAGCCGTGGCTCGTTATGCCGGTGCACAGAATGATGAGCAGGCACAGGGAGAGCAGGGGCTGGGCTGCAGGCAGGATGGGCCAGCCAGCCTGGGAGCCCTGTGGCCACTGAAACAGGGCAGCTTGGAAGGCTGTGCCTGCCTCCCCACACACCTGAGCAGCTCTGCTTGCTAGGGCTGCACCAGGACAGGTACGGCAGGCTGGGAGCATTTCCATTTGCAGTAAATTAATCCTCTCACAGCGTGAAATAAAAAGATCAGAACATGATGTTAAACCTCATTTTGTATTTTCAATTACTAGAGGATAATTATTTTCTTTTTAAGTCTTGGAAGATGACATGATCTGAATATTCGGATACCTGGCACTCCTGCTTGTGTTCCTGGAAGCAGAGAGGGTTCAGCTGGGGCAATGCACAAGATAATTAGGTTTATTTTGGAGCCTGGCAAGGCTCTGTATCTCTACCATCATCTGGAGAGAAGAGCAGCACTTCAGTCTTAGCTTTGGTGATTTTGGGCTTCATAAAGTAGGAGTACAACTGCACAAGAGTGAATTTTGTGTGTGGCCTGGGAGCAGGAGAAGGTGGCTGAGGTGCTTTCAGTGCTAAGTAAACCTGATAGAACGAGGCTTTCATCTTGCTAGCCCTGATCTCTGCACAAGTGGACATGGGAGAGTAATTCACAAATTCTCAAAGAGAACGGCTGTGGTTTTGAAAAGGTGGATATGGAATATTGCAGGTTTCCTGTTTCTTTGAAGGGAAAACAAGGAGATTTTAGTTGTATGTGTGTGCTGTGTGTATGATTCCCTTTCATTGCACAGGCTTGCGTTTCTCCTTGCAGATTTTTACTGGGTGAACTGTGGTGATTTCAAAGAAGAAAGGTTAAGTAAAATGTGAAAGATGCAAAAGACTAACATAGTAGAAAACTAGTAGATAGTAGTAGATTTGGCTCAGGTAATAGATTTTGGCACTGTTAAGATTCAAAAGAAGCTGTATGGAAAGTACCACTAGTAACATAACTTCAAGTAAGTAAAGCCTAAGTAACGTCGTGCAAAAAAAATCATTATTTAAAAATGTAATCTCATTCTGTTCTACACGGAGTCTTTGGAGATGTAAAATTTGTATGCTTATGCTTTCCTTCTCTGGTGCAGTGACTTGCACCTAATTTGGCACCAATTTCTGCTTCTCTAACTTCTTTACTTCTTTGGATTCATTTGAAGTTAAGAAATGGAATGTTCCAGGTTACTTATGATGCTGTTAGCATTTCAAAAAGCATCACCGTGATGAGATTCACCTTGGGCAGAAAATGGAAAGAGGTCAGGGAACGAAAATATTAAGAAACACATTAAGAAAACAGTATTCCCTATTAACCTTCCCAGTGAATTTTGCCCATTGAGATGTACTGCTGGAAGTCACATTTCCTGTGCAGGTGTTTTCCTTATGCAGTGAAAGAGTCCCTGGAAAAGACTATTCCTTTGGAGCACAATAAACACATGACAGGCTCTATATTTTGTTGGGATGCAGATACTGATTATGTTTTATCATAATGGGCAACTGCAATGTTTATTTTATTTGCAGGTGACAAAAGCAGAAAAAAGGCTTTTATATTTATTTTTTCCTTACGTGCCTTCAGTGACATCAGCCATTAGCACTGGAGACAGAATGTGGCGTATTGTCTTTCTTCACTTTGGGGTTTGCACACATGTAGCTGTGGATATTTTTCCTCCTGAAATAGATTTTTTTTCTAAGAGGCCATCTGCAATAGAAGTTACAGAGAGGGAAATGTCCAGTCCTTACTTTTTGTGGAAAATGTGTTTTCAAGTATTGAAACTGTCAAGAAATCTTGATAATAGAGTGAGCTGTCCAAGAAGTGACTGTTTCATTTCGGGTCTGCATTTACAGCCAGTAACAATTTACAATAACAGCCAAGTGCATTATAAAATCTGTCTGTAACTTATAACTAACCCTGGGTGGTTTTCCTGGGCAGAGAGCTAAACCTGCCAGGTAGACTCTGTAGCGTGCTGGAAGTTGAAACTGGGATAATTTAGGCTAAATTCTCAAAAGTGTTGAAGATTTTAACGACAGCTGACTCTAGCAGAAGTTCTAAAATGCACAGACTGCTTTCAAATGCTGCTGTCTCCATCACTGGGAAACTGGAGGCAGTTTCTGTTACTTTAAAAACAGAAGGAAGAAGGAATGAAAAGCAGTTGAAAATTTGCAGAAGCCTTTTCCCTCATGCAAACAGTGATAGAGCAGTCAGATAATTAAATGCATGTGCCACATGACATTAAGAAGCATTTTCTGAACTGTTAATTAAGATTTAATCAGTTACATGTTTTATTCTTGTTGAACTGGAAGGTTGGTGTAAATTTCTTGCGGTGTTTCCCTGTTCCCTGGTGAAGGAAGTCAATGTATCTGAAGGTATTTTTGTGGTGGATTTGGCAGTGTGAGGCTCAGATGTGTGGATGTGGCACCTGGGGACATGGTTTGGTGGTGGAGCTGGCAGTGATGGGTTCATGGCTGGACTCCATGACCTCAGGGGCTTTTCCAGCCTTAAGGATTCTAGGATTCTATAACCTTAAAGACCTTTTCCAACCTCAGTGATTCTGTAATTCAGCGACCACAGCCTGGTGTGGTAACAAAAACAGACTAGAAAAACATTCTGAGTAATGCTGTGAGTGTGATTCAGATGAGACAGTGACAAATGAAGCTGCTGCTTTTGCTCTAAAATCTAAAATATATTATGCAAGTGTGTATGAAGCTGGCACAGGTTAGTTGGCTGTTAATGTAAGAAGAAATGTAAATGTTTTCACTGAAATTCTTCATTTCATGAAGCACTAATTGGTTTTGTGCTTACTTCATTTCACTCAAACTGCAGGATCCTCAGCTCAGTTCTACACCACAAAACCATAAAAGTAGGTATAAGCTCTGTGAATAATTAAATAATGTTAAGCAAATCAGACAGGTTTGGACTTAAATACACTTATGTGGTTTTCACTAAATGTGTTCAACATACAGAATTTGATATATTTCTTGTTAAAAAACATCTCCCCCAAAATTGTTGTATTTAAAGTAGATGCCCATGAGATGACCACATGGATATTGCTCTTTGGGAAGGTGGCATGACTGATGTTTTAGTAACTTTCTGTTTTGTGACTGTGAAATAGCAACAATGTGGTTTACACACTATTTCATATTAACAATCGTAGCCAGATTTATAAAGCAGAAATACTTTTCTATGCAATGTAGCATGTTTTTCATGTTGCTTGATGTTGGCTGGAGGTGTAACTGGGAGGCTACTTGAAATTCTAGGCCAAGAATTTCCTAAAAGACAGATATTTTTTGTTGATGTTGTTACCCAGCTCCTTGAGTGTCCAATTTGAGATGCAACAGAGGTGTGGCTTTCAGATGGGAGAGTTCAGTGCCTTCTCAAAACAAAGACCCTTCAAACACATTGAGGTGAGTGTAAAAACGGGTGAGGTCACGCTGGACAGAGCTGACCCCACCATCCCTGTCCGCACCAGGGTGTGCCACGCCAGGTCCTTGTCCCTCTAAAGACACCAGGCCCTTTGGCTGCCCTGGCCTGGAGGCACCAGCACTGTTCTCTGTCAGGCTTTGAGAGCAGTGAGGGAGAATATTGAGGAGCAGATTATCCTCTGCACAGACCCAGGGATTCACTGAGGGATGCTGTTCTGCACGAAGCCTTCACCTGGTGCCAGAGAAACTCCAGCAGCAAACTGCCCCTCACTCAGCCTCTCTCTTATCAGCACCTTGCTCACCTCCAAGCAGCTCCACACCCCTTTCACACACAGAGCCATAGCAGGAAAAACAGACATGAAGGGCTGACACATTCAGAAGATGGGAGAAGGACCTGTGTGCTTTAAAGAAAAGAAAAACCTGAGGAGATTTCCCTCTATAGCCTTCTAACTGTGTGTGCAGGTTAGATCTGCTGTGTGTGTGCAGGAGAGAGAACAAGGCACTGAACTAATTAATTTTCCCCTCTCATCTGTTCTTTGTTCATGCTGAAGTGATTTGTGCAGTGAAATTTGGCTGAGGAAGAACATTGGCACATTCCTGCTAATGATGTCACTTAATAAATGCTGCCACTGAGGGGATGATCAGAGAACTAGGAACCACCTAAGCTGCATTAGATGTATTAGGTGGATCTGTGCTAATTTTTGATTCTGTTGTTGGAAGAAATAGTTCACTAAGTTGCTAAATGTGGACAGTACACTGCAGCAATAAAATCTTTTCCCATGAATTCATGAAAAGATTATTGTTCAAATCTGTTTCTAGCAATTCGCTCTGTAGATAATTGCTCCTGTATCCATTAACTTAGTTTAAATCTTTATCAAATGATCCATTTTTTAACTGTTCTATGGTTCATAGCACTTAAATTCTTCTTTATCCCACTGTAGTGCTTTAAGCTCCTATAGAAGTCTAATGCACATAATTGTTCTAATTCTGCTGAAGTATACTCAAATCTCTTCCACCCTGTTAAAGTAGTTAAAATGTCCTTGTTCGAGAGGAGGATCAGCTATTCAGAGTAGGCTTGAAATAATATATAGAACTTTTTATCTCTGTGAAGGGCTTTCAGATTTGATTTTTTCCTTCTCAAGAGTGCTCACTGAGTAGGAGAGCACAGGGAGCTCTGAAGGTTAAAGAGCTCTGGTGTGTGCATATGGATGTACAAAATCCCCGATCTGCCTTGCACAAGTCCAGCTCCTGTCTGTGTGTCCAGCTGCAGGGGAAATGCAAGGTCCTAAGAAGTCCCATGGACTTTGTATTCTTCACTCATTTTGGTAAACATTTTGTTTTCTTTCATCATTACTCTTCTGTCTTTTCTGTGTGCTGCCTTCTGTACTGATTTCACTCCTAGACACTTGCCTGTCTATGAACTTGCTGTTTTCCCAAGCTGTTTTCCCCCTTTTCAGACAATGTTACAGTTTCTATTTTTCTTTATTTCTGTTTTTTTTTCTTCAGAGTCCAGCTGCACTTTATGAGGGTGCTCCTCTTTCCCAGGCTGGCAGGCATTTCCTTTTGTTCTGTAATTATTTATTTCCTCTATCCTTCTTCTAACCAGGCCACCTTTCTGACTGCTCACACCGCTTGTCTGCTGTAACTTATTCTTTTCTTTCTCGAATATTAAATGCATCCTGCATTCAATGCAGAGAGTGAAGTCTAAGGCTCATATATCCAACCTTTCTAAGGGAATAAAATCAATAGCACTGTCTGTGCCCAGCGTGGAACTGGATGTGTGTAGCTGTACCCTGTTTCCCAGACAAGCTCTGCAGTGCTGTGGTGTGAGTGTCACTTGACAGGCACAATAAGTCGTGCATTTAAGATGTACTGCTGCTTTTCCAGCTTTTACTTCTGGTGAGTATTCTTTAAAAGCCAAGGTCTCTAGAGAGATTTCTGGTTATGGAGTTATATAAATTGAGGTTTGGAAGCCATGGGAGTGCCCTGGGGTTTATTTTTCTGCTCAGATTAGAATTTGAATATGTTCAGGAGCCATGAGATGCTGCCTTTCAACGTTACAAAATATTGGTGAATATTTGAGCAGTGACACCTTGCCTGTGAGCAAAGGAAGGCTTCCTGCCTTCTGCTGGGCTGCTCTTGGAAGGAATCACAGCTGCTGGCCTTGCACGAGCTATGCCAGGTACAATCCAAGATTTTCCACGTTCCTGTGCCTAAGGCTCACGCCACAGGGCCCTGGCTGTGACACGTGGTGGTCCTGGACAGGTGGCTTTGTGCTGAGCTCTGTGCAGGTCAGTGCTGGACAGCAAAGGCACTTGGCAGCCTAAACCTGCAATCCATACCCAAGACTCCAACTGAAATGATTTACACCCTTCATTGTGGAACTAGATGTGTCTTACTATTGCCATTTTCCATCTAGGAAAAAAGCAAAGCCTTTGGAATTTTGATTCTGATGCTGTCCCTTTGGTTCCTTTTCTGCTGTGTTGAATTAACAAATATTGTAGAAACTATCACAAATATAATTGTGGGAAAGATGTGTTAGTATTGCTGGATCTACTCCAGGATTAAACAACGAGCCCCCTACTCACTGTCTCAGTGATTTGCTGCTTGGCTGGTTTTGGGGGTAGTTGATCTGTTTAAAGCAGTCAAACTCATTACATTAATGAATGTGTTGCCCACTACACAATCCTTGTATTCTAAAATACGTATTTTAAAATGAATAATAAAAATAGGAGATATAAAAGGAGTAAGAAAATTACTTATCTGCAGGCCCATATACACAGTAGGACTAGAAAGACCAACCTTAAACTCCTCATCTGTATTCTCCAGTACCAAGCCACTACATGCTAAAGATACTTCTCCATAATCATATAATCTTTCCCCAAATGCCTCTAATTGTGCTGGTAAACTTATTTCACTGGGCAGCTTTTCTTACTCTCCAAACAACTTTAAAATAAGAGGTTTTAATCAACCCTATTATTATTTTCCATTAACATCTTTACCCTGCTTCTTTTGGTGGTGTTAGTTCTGACCAATGTGACTAATTTCTTATTTATACATTTCTGTGCTTTGAAGCTTTTACATAATCTGCTATTATAATCTGTACAGAACTTTTATTGAAATGTATTTCAGAGCCTTTTTGGTGGGAGATAGTTTTATTATTATGAAAACAATTTTTATACTAATTTAGACATCAACTAATCTCTTATTTATTCAAGTAAGGTAGTAAGATTGAATAATGTTTCTATAAATTTTCCATGCTTTCTTGGGAAAGTATAAATTGTTTGGAGCTTTCTGTCATCATTGTTTTGCTCAGACAAAATGTATTGTGGTAAATTTACTGCTTTGCACCGTGCTGTGTTTCTTAATACTCTACCATGTAATGTTTAGCTTGATTGAAAAGAGAATTATTTCTCTATATGTAGTAACATGAGACTGCAGCTAAGCAACCCTTGAACATGGTGAGAGCGGGGCTCTGCCTGGAGAGGGTGCGGAGCTCAGTTTTGAGCCGGTTCTGTAACAGTTCTGGTACTGTTTGCCGAAGAGAACAGGGCCTGGCCGCACTGAGCAGGGTGTTAATGGCCATAATGTTGGCCACCTGTGCCTGAGTATCCAATTAGACTAAAAAAACCCAACAAATGCAGTTAGTGTTCTACCTGCCCACCCTGCCTGAAAGGGCACAGGGACTGCAGGAAGGGCAGGCAGAGCTAAAGCCTTCCTGCAGCTGAGGGAAATGACGGTCACTACTGTCCCCTCGTCCCCAGGCACTGCCATTTAATTGGAGAAATCAACTGCGATGATCAGGCAGCATTCACTGAACTAACTGGCCTGGAAGAGCCCTCTGTGAGTGTGCAGTCCAACCCTGGAGCCATTCCCACCATGGTGAACTGCCCTCTGTGAGTGTCCAGTCCAACCCAGGAGCCATCCCCACCATGATGAACTGCCCCCTGTGAGTGTGCAGTCCAACCCAGGAGCCATCCCCACCATGGTATAGAGCCCTCTGTGAGTGTCCAGTCCACCCCAGGAGCCATCCCCACCATGGTATAGAGCCCTCTGTGAGTGTCCAGTCCACCCCAGGAGCCATCCCCACCATGGTATAGAGCCCTCTGTGAGTGTCCAGTCCACCCCAGGAGCCATCCCCACCATGGTATAGAGCCCTCTGTGAGTGTCCAGTCCACCCCAGGAGCCATCCCCACCATGGTATAGAGCCCTCTGTGAGTGTCCAGTCCACCCCAGGAGCCATCCCCACCATGGTATAGAGCCCTCTGTGAGTGTCCAGTCCACCCCAGGAGCCATCCCCACCATGGTATAGAGCCCTCTGTGAGTGTCCAGTCCACCCCAGGAGCCATCCCCACCATGGTATAGAGCCCTCTGTGAGTGTCCAGTCCACCCCAGGAGCCATCCCCACCATGGTATAGAGCCCTCTGTGAGTGTCCAGTCCACCCCAGGAGCCATCCCCACCATGGTATAGAGCCCTCTGTGAGTGTCCAGTCCACCCCAGGAGCCATCCCCACCATGGTATAGAGCCCTCTGTGAGTGTCCAGTCCACCCCAGGAGCCATCCCCACCATGGTATAGAGCCCTCTGTGAGTGTCCAGTCCACCCCAGGAGCCATCCCCACCATGGTATAGAGCCCTCTGTGAGTGTCCAGTCCACCCCAGGAGCCATCCCCACCATGGTATAGAGCCCTCTGTGAGTGTCCAGTCCACCCCAGGAGCCATCCCCACCATGGTATAGAGCCCTCTGTGAGTGTCCAGTCCACCCCAGGAGCCATCCCCACCATGGTATAGAGCCCTCTGTGAGTGTCCAGTCCACCCCAGGAGCCATCCCCACCATGGTATAGAGCCCTCTGTGAGTGTCCAGTCCACCCCAGGAGCCATCCCCACCATGGTATAGAGCCCTCTGTGAGTGTCCAGTCCACCCCAGGAGCCATCCCCACCATGGTATAGAGCCCTCTGTGAGTGTCCAGTCCACCCCAGGAGCCATCCCCACCATGGTATAGAGCCCTCTGTGAGTGTCCAGTCCACCCCAGGAGCCATCCCCACCATGGTATAGAGCCCTCTGTGAGTGTCCAGTCCACCCCAGGAGCCATCCCCACCATGGTATAGAGCCCTCTGTGAGTGTCCAGTCCACCCCAGGAGCCATCCCCACCATGGTATAGAGCCCTCTGTGAGTGTCCAGTCCACCCCAGGAGCCATCCCCACCATGGTATAGAGCCCTCTGTGAGTGTCCAGTCCACCCCAGGAGCCATCCCCACCATGGTATAGAGCCCTCTGTGAGTGTCCAGTCCACCCCAGGAGCCATCCCCACCATGGCCACCAGCCCTGAGCACTGATGGCCACACCCAGGCCTTCCTGGTGACTCCCCCACCCACCCGGGCAGGCCATTCCAATGTCGCATTCCAGCCCCTGTTTCTGGGAAAAAATTCTTCCCAATATCCACCTTAGACCTCCCCTGGTGCAGCTGAAGGCTTTGTCCTGTACTCAGCCTTGGCCAGCCCTGGGCAGGCTGCTCCTGATCAGGAGCATCTCTGTGTCCAGGTGTCCCTGCATGGCCCTGTCCACTGTCTGAGGGACTCTGTCCCTCCTGTTCCTCATCAGGATCACCTCAGTGTCCAGCTGTCCCTGCATGGCCCTGTCCACTGTCTGAGGGACTCTGTCCCTCCTGCCTGGCCTTGGCCAAGCCCCAGGACATGGCAGTGGAGCCGCTGTCCCCACGGTGGCTGCTCCTGACCCCTCAGGTGTGTCCAGGGCACTGCCCCTGGTGCAGGTGGCCTGAGTTTGGGGTGGCTGTGCTGGCCAGGCTCCCCCTCTCCCCCTCTCCTCCCAGCTGGGCTCCCTGTGCCCGGAACGAGCCCCAGGAGCTGCGGGGTTTGGGAATGAGCCCACGGGTGCTTCCGTCAGCCAGGATCAGCTCCAGGCTCCGGCAGGCTCTGGATGGGCAGCACAGAGCCGATCTCAGGGTCTCAGCTTCCCCCAGAGCCGGGCAGCTCCTGTAAAAACTACCAGCCTGTGGAGGTGCTCGCTGCTCCCTCCAAGAAACAAGGTATTTGTACACAAAAACTCCTTATTTATGCTTGGAAAATTCCACTGGGTTAGTGTTCCGACAGGGTTTCACTTTGCTTGTTTTGCTGGACAGCTCTCTCCTTGGTGTTATTTTTTTNAAACTCCTTATTTATACTTGGAAAATCTCACTGGGTTAGTGTTCCAACAGGGTTTCACTTTGCTTGTTTTGCTGGACAGCTCTCTCCTTGGTGTTATTTTTTTGTTTTTTTTTTGTTTTTTTTTTAAAGTCAGAAAAATTACATAATGATTGTATCTAATATTATTATTTTCCACATTTGAATAATATTGTGAGACCAGAATGGCATGTGATAACTGTGTTTGATAACTGGGAAATAAGGTCCTGCAGAATGTGTGGTCTTGGCAGCACCATTCCCTTTGGAAGTGTAGTATTGGCCTGGGGCTGCAGGAGCTCAGGTCTGTGTCTCTGTAGCAGGATTCTTGGAGGCAATAAGGATTTGTTTCTTCTAATGAAAAGTAGGGAATATATTAACTTTGTATGGGGGGAAAAAAAGAATGTGACAAAGTAGAAAGTGAAGATTCTTTGTGTTCTGCGGCTGGATTGGATTTGGGAAGTACTTGGCTCTTGCTGCTAAATGCTTGTCTGATCTTGGGCAAAGAGTTTAATCTTACTTGAATACTTTTTGTCAAGTTGTGATCATAGCATTTTTGTTCTCTCACCCTCTACCTGTCATTTCCCTTTCGGTTAGCAGTTGCTCAGGGCCTGTTTCTCTGGTTTTGAACATTAGCACGGAATGTGTGGAGAGGCTGTGCCTTTAGGGGCTGCTGAAGTGTCTGTGAGAGCATCCAGCTGCTTCCTCCAGCTGACAGTGCTGCCCCAAGCCTGTGTCAGCTCCCTGCAGGACAGGGACACAGCAGGACCTGCCCGAGATGATGTAGATGCAAATTGATTTCTTAGGCTGTGGCTTCTTGGTGGCTTTGTCTTTTCAAGCAGTGGTGGCAAGTTAGGCTTTAAGACTTTTGCCCTAATATTATATAAGTGCAGAAGAAAGAACTTGCATTTTACATAGGCTGACGTGTTAAAAATATTCACCTGGTTACCCATATTATTATTGAACTGACTTGCCTTGTTCTATAATCAATTTCTTCACTTGTAATTTTGGCAGGGTGAGATGAGGAGCTAGTTGTAAATAATGCAGTGCAGGTGCTCAGGGATCAGACCTGGGCTCTACAAAGCTGTTAAAGTTCAGCTCTGCTCTGTCAGCTGGAGTTCCCAATGCTGAGTGGATTTACATTCTTTCATCTTTATTTAAATCTTGCAAGGTGGGAGCACATTCAAAAGTCTGAAAATGCCCAGTCATGCTGTGGTGGTTTTGTCACTCTGTGTATTGCAGTATGTTTGGTATCTACCAATGTGCCAGTAGGTATTTGGTCCTATTTGCTTCTCCCACAAATTTTTGTGTATTAAGCCACTGTTTTGGTCCAGCTGTCAGATGTTGAGGAATTGCTTGCTAGTTATTGCTGTAAGTAGGGCTAATGGAAAGGAGGGCTGAGGGCTGATGTGTTAGATTTTTCTTTGACTCATTTCAGGAGTCCTGGGGGCCACAGGTGTCTTTCTCTTAAGAGCTCAAAGTTTCCACCTTAATGCATGAAGGAAGCTCTCTTGGGAATTAATTATCCTGAGTATCACAAAGGTCTGGGAGACTGCAGTGTTAATGAGCATGAAAACTAGGCAGACTTCCTGAAAAAAGTCAGAAGCAGCAGCAGTTACCTTTGACAGGTCCACAAATAAACCATTCTTAACGTGCAAGGCAAAGCTGCCATGTAAAATCTTCTCAAATGAAGGAAGTTGCTGTGATTTATAGGATTTGAAACCTTAGGAAAATCTTCTGTGAAAGAAGATTACGTCCTCCAAATTATGTCATCTTCCGAATTTGAGAAAAAGATTTCAATGTGTATGAGGTCTCTGATAAATTGCTACATTTACTTAACCTTGAGGCCTGGGTGATCTGCAGTGTCTCGAGCAAGAAGAAGCTGTAAGTCTTAGCAATGCTAGGAGGAACATTTGTATTTTGTGACTTTGGAAATTTAAGAAGCAGGAGTGTATCTAAATTTATTCCTTTAGGTCACCAAAGGAGCATGCAGTGTAAGAGAAATGGTGCCCCAGATTAATTGCATCATCATTTGATAACAGGGTGTAATTAGCACATTTGAGTAAGGGCAGTGATAGTGGCAGCTGTTATTTACAGAGGACAGCGTGTGCCCCAGTGCTCTAATCTGTCTTGAAATGACTCTGAAACTCTCTCCTGTCCCTCCCTCTGCACTGGCATTTTGTTCTGTGAAACAGACCCCTATTTGTTCCACCTGGTAAAAGTAATTTTGTGCCTACTTGTTGGACTGACCTGAGACAGTGTTATTCATTAACCTATTATTGAATTAAAAAAGCTTGGTTTAACATTTACTGAGAAAGTTCACCTTAGTCATATCTGTTAACCTGGACTGAAGTGAAGAAATAAAACTGTGCTCTGTGCTGTTGACTTTCCATTACTATTGGTGCATGTCCCTGGCTTCTCCCACAAATTTTAGCCCTCTGAGGTCCCTCTCAGAACTGTGAGGTTTAATACCTTGTCAGTGATCTGCAGGAGGTGATGGAATGCATCCTCATGGATGTTTTGGCATTGCATGACACCAAATTCGGGGTGCATGTAACAAACTCAAGGGCTGTCTTGCAGAGGAAAAGGAGGATGGTCCCTCTGGGTAGAAGGAAAATGTAAAAAATATAAGAAAAATCAGTCATTGGAAGAAATTGCCCAGAGAGGGTTTGGAATCTCATACTTGGGGTTTCAAAGATCTGCATGTTCTGACCCTGCTTTTGGCTTCAGAGTTCCCCTCTGACCGGAATGATTTTATCTTTGGAGGTCCTTAGCAAGAGTCATGAACTTCTGCTGGATTATTTTTTGTGTGATATGTGAATGAAGCAATGTAGTTTAGGCTCATCTCATCTCCCTACTTATCTTTTGACTGACAGATACTGATAAGCCCAGAAATTTGTAACATATTTTGGAAGTTGGACACTTCTTAGCCACAGTTATTTTTAATCAAAGTTTCTAAGCAAACCCGTAAACTTGTCTGAAGGCTCCCCCTGATGATATAAGCTTCTTAACTGTAATCCAGATTTTTCATAAAACCATAGCCAAATATATCTCTTGAAGGTTATTTTTTTTTCTTTTAACCAGTGCTTGTGTGCTGTTGGTCCCTCCCAGGTGCGATATTAATCCCAATTTACTGTAGTCAACGTCAATGATTTCACAGGCATTACTGGCAACAGCAGAATAAGAGGCTGGTGATAATTGCAGAATATTAATTTTTCACTTCTCTTTGCCTCTTGAGCTGCGTGTGTTTGTACAACAGTTTCATTTTATTCTGTGCAAGAGGCAGAGTTAAAACAGCAAAGGCCTCACTCCATTTGGTCAATCCACAGCTCATTCCCACTTGGTATTTCCAACCTGTGTTTAACGTGAATTGGTCTTGCCAGTACAGTAAATTGCTTTTAAACACTCAAAGAATACTTTTTTTCACTAAAATGTCTTTTACAACAATTAGGGGTTTGATGGGTGAGTAGTGAAATGGGCATTTAATTGGATGATTTTTTATTATTCTAATAAAGAGAAGGAGTTTTTAATAATGATGCTCCATCAGTAAAATCAGTGTAAGTTCTGTGAAAGTTAAATTGGAACAAACATGACATGAGTTGTTAAAGGTGCATTAAAGGATGGTCTGAACTGTTAGCAGAGACTAATGGAAAATAAAAGCAGTAGCTTTCTACACACAAAAGACAATGTATAAAATTATAAAATCATACAGGAAGAGAGAAACGGATTGGCTATTGGAACATTTTAGCATAGCAGTTGGTGATATGGAAAAGCTGTTTAATGGATGCGTTTATTTAGTGAAATCCTTCACTCAGAAATCCAATACAAGAGACAAATTAAACCTGAATTTTAGGTATATTTTGAATTCAGCTTGTTTCAATTGAGTGTAATATCTTGCCAGATTAAGGGCCCAGTTGTCTGGATTTTCTAGTCAAATATTAGGATTAATTTGGTGAACTAGATTCTATTATTTGATACTTTAGAGCCCTAATCCTGTTTAACTTTCAAAATGTTGTTCAGTAGTTGTTTGTCTGCATTCAGAGGACTTATTTTGCACTTGTGTGCAGTGGGAAGAAAACAAAACCGTGATGTGTAACTTCATTAAATTTGAAGTGAGGAAAAATGTGGCTAGTCACAAAGTTCTGTACTTCTGAATTCAGTGAACTTAAGAACTCATGTCAAACACGCAGCAAGCACATGGTATTTGATTTTTGTGTACTGATGTGAAAATGGTATTTTAAAGCATCTTTGGTCTGTTTTCTTCCTGTGAGAAGCCCCAGACTGACTGCTCTGTGCTGATAATAAGGAAAAGACTAAACTGACAGGCTGCTCTATCTTTTCATCTTCAAAGTGGTCCATTATGAGCAGAGCTGTGCAAACAGCTGTGACCTTTCCCTGTCCCTGCTCATGAAGGCAGTCTGTAAACACGGATTTTAGACCACAGTCTGCAGTGAATAACGAGAACTGCATTTTTCTTCCTCAAAGTCAGTGGTGTTGGAAAGGGGCAAGGTGTGTGTGCTGCTGCAGCTCTGCATAACGCTGATATTTGTTACTGCAGCACCGAGAAAAACAACCAAGAAATCCAACGTGATTCTTGGGGGGGTTTCCAGTTCAAAATGAATGGCCCCATACCCCGGGAAGCTGTTGGGCAAATCCCCCTGTGAGTCAGTTTACAGCATTTAGGACACAAGAAGGAGCACGGTAATTACCAACCTGTCTCAAAACAAACCTCAAAATTATGGGAACAAACCCAAAAGGGCACAAAGAGCTTTCTGCTGGCACAGGTGAGTTTCTGATGCTTCACACATTTCAAAGGGGATATTTCTGATACTTGGTCGAAGATTAGTTGAGTTTTAAATGCAGATTGCTTTAATAATGAAGTGCCTGAAATGTCTGAGATCCATTAAAAACAAAATTGGAACCAACAGATCCTCATCCCAAGAATCATTAATAACAATGTACATTGGCAAGGTTCGGCTTGTATACCCAGAGCATAAATTTTACAGGAAGGGTGTGCCCATACCTGTATCAATAATTATTATTCATTAAATATTATTTTCCTGCTTTTCAGTTATCTTTTATTGATAGCACAGCTTTTTTTTGTTCAGCACTCCAAGTTTCAAGACATTTTTGTTTGCTCTTGAATTAAGACCTGCTTAACAGTTTGTTCTGGGGAATCAGACCTCTCTAGAGTATTTTCCTTTGGGATAAGTCTTGTTGTTTTAAGTAAATGAGCTTTTGTGTGTGTCAGGAAGATTGCACGGTGATTTTTTTCAGCCAAAACTGATTAAAAGGGAAGGAATTATTACAACTGCAGATTCATAACACTGTTTTTATGATTTCCCGAGTAGGGCACTGAGCTGACAAAGACCTGGATTCTCTCTGCTCTGTGTCCTTGAGCAAGTCCCTTCCTCACAGCCGCTTTGTCCTGCCTGCTCAGATGATGAGCCCATCAGACCATGGGCTGTCTCCTGCCATGTGTCTGAGCAGCGGCACCGTGTTCTCAGTCAGGCCTTCCGAGCACAACAACAGCCTCACAACTCGTGTTTGTGCTCTCTCCACCAGTGCATTGAAGCTGCTGAGTTGGAACATAAAGATGCTGAGTGAAGGTGGGGAAAACAGTGGGAATCTGGTTTGTTGGAGGCACAGCATTTGATGTGTGTGGTGTAGCCTGGAACTCTGGAAAGAGCTAAGGGCTGGCTTCACTGAAGGAAACCAGGTCACCGGCATATGTTAACAATATTTGGTCTTGTAGTATCTGAATTGTTAGTTAAGTGAGAGATAAATAAATTCTTGGTTTGTAGTCCTGCTCAGTCAGCTGTTAAGATATCCAAAAACCTTTTTTCTATTTCTATTTGAATAATGTGGAGTCACAGACTGGTTGGATTGGAAGGGATCATAAAAATCAGGGACCAGTGCCACCCCCTGCCATGGCAGGGACACCTTCTACTGTCCCAGGCTGCTCCAAGCCCCATCCAACCTGCCCTTGGGCACTTCCAGGGATCCAGGGGCAGTCACAGCTGCTCTGGGCACCCTGGGCCAGGGCCTGCCCACCCTCCCAGGGAAGGATTTCTTCCCCATATCCCATCTAATCCTGCCCTCTGGCAGTGGGACGCCATTCTCCCTGGTGCTCTTGTAAAACATCCCTCTGGAGTTTGACATATCTGGAACTTCCAGATACGAACAGGAGGGACTACTGTACTAACAACTATAGTTATTGAAGGATCCCAGAACATGGTTTGTTTTGCACCTTTCTGTGAAAGACTGGAAATTAGCATTCAGAAACTGCATGATCATTTGAGAAAACTTTTTTTTTAAGTCACCTTCTGATCACTTTGGTGTGGGTGGTGGAGGGCAGTAAGAGAGGAAAAAAGCTAATGAATTAAGACTAATGATTTGAAGACTAAAAAAGACTAAAAAAACCTAATGAACTGAAGATCATGAATGTAATTATTTTAACAGTTATAAGTCTTTAAGTCATATGACTTTGAAACAGAGGAGTAATGTAGATTTTCACTATTACCCTCAGCAAGAAAATTCATGTAGGTCTGTGGTTATGATACTGGGTGTGGGGGGACCTGATGGGGTGGGATCCCTTTGCTGCTTTTTGTTACTTCCTATCCTTTTTAGTTCATGATTTTTCTTTCTTGGATTGTTTCCCCCCACCCCTTTTCTTTGATCTACTGAAGAAATGTAATCTTTTGAGCCTTTCTCAAAGAAGATGGAGCTAATATAGCTGTATTTAATATCAAATACAGTCACAAAGACAGCAGCCTGCTGTATATTGAAAGTACAGTCATTTGTGTGCCTGCAGCTCTGTGCTTGTCTGTTAGATTTGGAGGGTTATAGACGAGAATATATGAGGCAGCTTCAGGACAGTAGATGAAATACAGCTATAATTGTCTGTGATCAATTGGAACAATGTAGGTCAAGTAGAAACTGCATTTTTGAGCTTTCTCATCATGTCTTCTGCCTTTGTCTAGTACAGTATAGCTTGAAAGGAAAAAATCAAAACAGCACAAGCCCAAACCTCTTAGAAATAATCATTTAGCTTGCAGAGAAATGAAGCTTTTTCTCAGCTTTTCCTGACAGTCTGAATTGATATTGTTGATATCACTTGTTCTTATATTTTCATTGTTTCATCTCTCCCTGTGTTTGCCAATCTGGAACCCACTTAAACCGTAATAATTGTTGCATTTCAAATGAGAATCCAGTTGCTATCCAGAACTGTGGCTTTCTCCATGGTTACCTGGCATGTCTGGTTTGGAACTTTATTGCGTTGTTTCATTTCCTAAGCCATAACCATTGATGACATCAATGGCACGAAATTATGTCAGAATATGCTGTAAATGCAGCAGCAGCTGCTAAGGGTTGTGGCTCAATTTTATTCTTATTTATGGCACTGTCAGTCCTCATTAACTCCAGCACCTTGCTGAAGGCTGACATATGTAAGTGTGTACATGTGTTATTAATTTTGCACCCAGCCATGCACTCAGATGAAAGGGTGTGAGGGAGGTGTCACAGACACTCACTGCAGTCGTCCCTGCCAGGACAAACTGAGGGGAGATGTTCCTACATGACAGCCCTGGCTTACTCAGGCTGTATTTATTTGAACAGCTAGGCAGGCTGAAGGATGAAGAAGAATCCGTTTCTTTCAGATCTTCCCCAGTTCTGCAGTTTAAAAAGAAAATTTATGTGCAAAAAGCTTGCATTGAAATTGGTCCCTCCCACAGTGCAGAAGGTCTGACAACCCAAATATCACTTAGCATTTTAACATGGAAATGAACATGATCTAATACCCTCAGTTTTTTTGCTTTTAGCTTCTGATAGATCCCATTTCTCTCCAAAACAGGAGCCTGATAGGGCATGAATACATTTCATATGTCTTCTTTGTGGGATGTAAGAACTATGAATTCTTTCTGCACCAGTGTACACCTACACTTAATTTCATCTGTGGTTTGCAAGCCATCTCTAAGTAAAATGCTGCATCTTTAAATGCAAATGTGTGGTGCCTCAAGCAGCTGTCTGATACAAGTTGGTGCCCTGAAGGTGCTGCTGCAAAATAAATAACAAGGGGAACAAGGAGAGGAGAAAATGTAGTTGCATGTAATATTTGACATCTCTTGGTTTGAGTTATGTGAAGCAGCAAACTGTTGATGAGATTTATCGGATGGCAAACTGCAGCTGAGTTGTTTAGACATCCCACAGTCTACTGTAAAACAGCTGCAGGAAGGTTGCTCTTTTGGAAGTGCTGCGAATCTGTAAGCAGAAAAGTGTGTGTTTTCTTTCTTTTCACCTTTGGCAGCCCTGGGAAGGCAGGCAGTGTGGTTCTTTCAGCTGGGACAGCCTTGCCTGTTTCCTTGAGGTACCTGTGCAAAGGCCAGGCTGAGCTCTCCCACAAGGCTGTGAAATGTGGATTATTGTTTCCATTTTGTCTGACCCCGCTGTTATGTTGATGGTGATTCACCCAAGCAGGCCCA
>VZTX01018708.1:9058-73028 GCA_013400915.1 Pardalotus punctatus | reverse complement strand
GCTTCACCTGCCCAGCTCCGCCTGCCGATGGAGCCTTTGTGCCTCCCATGCCCGCTTCACCTGCCCAGCTCCGCCTGCCGATGGAACCTTTGTGCCTCCCATGCCTGCTTCACCTGCCCAGCTCCGCCTGCCGATGGAACCTTTGTGCCTCCTGTGCCCGCTTCACCTGCCCACCTCCCCGCAGCCCAGCGCTCCCCCCCCTAAACTGGGGGCTCAAAGCAAGGCGTGGGATCCAGGCGTGCCCTCCCAGCACGGAGCAAGGCTGCCCCCCTCCAACCAAGCTCCGTTTGGGGAGGTTTGTGGTTTTCTTTTCCTCTGTACAGTGAGAGCAGCGCCAGGGCCCGGCTCCCCGGCGGCGCTGCTTGGGCAGGGCTGCTGCTCTCACCCCATCCCGTCCCACCCCCGACACTCTGCGCTCCAGGGGCACAGGCTGGAGCTGCTCCTCACACAGCACACGACACCTGCGGGCCTGGCCCTCCAGCTGCTCACAGTCCTCCTGCCTGAGGATTCCGGTTTTGGTACATCAGTGCCCCCACCACGTCTCTCTTTGTGGCAATCAGCCTGCAGAAGAGCCCTGATGATTTTGACCATCACTGAAAGTTTGCAAACTGACAGCGTTTGTGCTCTCATTTCAGGATTACCAAGGAAAGCCCTTTTAAACCAATTTTCTGCTCTTCAAGAACGTAATCTCAGGCACATCAATTTTTGCTCTGCCTATTATGTCACTGCTTCAGCAGTTTTGTGGAGGCACAGCATGTACTGAAAAGGGTAAAGGCCGTAAAAACAGATTTTAAAAAATATGAGATGTTTGCCTTTAGAATATCCTGGTACAAGCTGCTTTACATAGGTTACTTGGCTTCTTTCACTACCACAATGCAAATCTGTGTTTGGAACAACAGCCACATGATGTCTCATTTGATTTTCTGTGTGGGAGACACAGTCCAAACATGGAATGAAGGTGGTGGGGCCAGCCAAGGGTACCACTTGTCTGACAGATGGTGGCCCAAATCCCCGGCTCAACTATTCACTTTGGAGCACGTGTAACCTCTGCAAGGACTCCCATCACTAGACCCATGTATAAAGAGAGGACATACTTATCAACATCCATCAGGATGGCTTTTCAGCAGAGAAATGGCCCAAGAACAGCAGAAATCCTGGTGATTCATATGATGCCCAGACAAACTTGGCTTTGGTTTTGCCAACAACTCTTGAATTCTCAGGCTGCTGCTACCTCATTAGACTGGGAATCCTCTGGGTGACAAGGAAAGTCTGTCCCACTGGGAATCTCAGGCTGTAGCGAAGCTCGCACAAAGCTCATATTTCTTCAGGAAGCTGAGAAAAATCTAGATGTTCTGGTAAAGGTCTTTTTATTTACAGTATTCTTCTTTTTGTACATACCTATAGCAACATCAAAAATTATTCACAAAGCTTAACGTAAAAATGTTCTCATCCAACAGTTTGTCCTCTCAATACCTGTGGAAAATGTCAACTGTCCTCATGCAGCAACAAGATTGTCTGAGCATTGGTTTTTAGTTTTTCTGGCAGAATTTTGGGAAACCACACAAAACTTGTACAGAGATGCTTTTACTCACCTTTTTTCTGAACACCTGTAGGCACCAAAGTTCTATAGAATCAAACTCAGATTTGCTTTTAGAAATGTGAGTTGGGGAAGGATGAGAAGAGATACATATGAACTCGAGCTCCTAAACACAAACAGGAGTGCAAATGGAACAGCGAGATTCCCACTGGAAACTTGCATTTACAATACCTGCCTCAGAACGTTCTATTCAGTTCAAGCCAAAATATATTTGATTGAATTTTATAAGCAAGACGTCACTTCTGAGATACTGAGATTTAACAAGTTCTCACATATTTTTACTTTCCCTTTTGTTCAACCCCCAAAGTCCATCATGAAACATTTGCAGAAGGACGTTAAAAAACTGCCAGTCACTTACTGCAGTGCCTGGGGAAAGTGTCAGGTGCTCACTTTTATTTGTCTTTGAGAGTCGAAGAAGTTACATGAAATGTAGATATTCTCCTTTGCAACCAAGTGATAACAGTTATCTGATACACAGCACATTCAAATTCCAGGCCAAACTGTGGTCACATTTTCTGACACAAAGAGTTACCTTGGAAAAAAAGTAAGGCTGTCATCACAATTTGACCTTCTGATTAGAAATAAAAGATGTAGATAATTATCAAAATTGGTTAGCAAAGTTACAGACCTCTCTTCTTGCTGCAGCCTTCCTGAAGCTCAGTGTAAGAGAAGAAAGATTTGGTTTAAGACATTGGCTGCAAACTCTAGTGCCTGTTAGTACTATGTAAATACAGTGTCTGGAGAGTGACTATGAGCTACTGAAACCAGAAAGGAGGCCTGGGCAGAGAGCCAGAAGCCTGAAGTGCTGGAGGAGACTGGGAGAGCACTGGGTTCTGCCATGGCAGCCTGACCTCACGCTGCCCCCTTCACTCGCACTCGTGTTCCCTGCGCACACCTGCAGGCACCGTCCCAGGAACGTGCGGACAGTCAGGGCTTCGGGATGCAGTCACACCCCCCAACCACCCAGCAACCTAAATCCCTGCACACCTCTATAGCTGCACACATACAGAAAATCTGTAGCAACATTACCGAGCTATAAAACAAGACCAAACCCCCCGTTCTTCCATCCCTTCCTCGACTTTATGCACCCAGTTACCTTTTGTGGAAATAATCTGGAAGTCACTTAACTATTTATGGAGATAAAGGATGCCAAACAAAAGCAATCCCTTAATCACTGCTTGCCAGCTCCTCCTAGTCTCTGGAAGGTGTAACTTTGCAACACACAGTTTACTCTGCTGATACCAGTGATCAGCAATGCTTCTCACCAGGAATAAAGCAATCCTTCAGCAATTAGCTGAGCAAGTTCCTGGCTGGCAAAGCAAGATCTTATTCCTGCTGATCTTGCAGCCACCTGCTCCTTTCCAGAAAAGCCATCAGTCATGCTAACCCTGAAGTATGAGCTTGTTTTCTAAAAACGTAAAGAAACCCAAACCCAATCCAGTTAGCCCATTCCATGGATTTGAGTGTGTCATTGATACCAGGTGACCTTGTATTGTGGCAAAGAACTCATGGACCTTGTCAGCACGGAATGTGCTGCTTGGAATTTGGAGTTGTCTATTGTCTCCCTCTATTTTTCTCTTTAAAAAGGAAGTATAATGTAAGTTAAGCTGAAGTTCAGAAATGCATATATTTTACTTAAAAACATTCATCTGTTCAAAATTCAAAATAAACTTTATGGGATACAACAGTTTGGTTTTTTTTTAAATAACATTTCATTCAAACTGTATATAATTCATTGAAGTATTCGTACAGCAAACAATGGTTAACCCTTGAAAACCTGTAGAAAAAGATTTTCACACAAAAAAAAGGAAAACCAAAAGTGAGATCTCACACCCACACACTCAGCCCAGCACACGCACACACTCGAGCACCCACGCACCCACACAAGGCTGCAGCTAAAGCAGAGAATTGGAGGCCCAAAAGGAAAACGATGACTGATTGTTCTATCTGAGAGTCCAGGTAGCTCAGGAAAAAAACCCAAAAAGCCAAAACAACCCCCGCAGAGTCCTCTGAGTAAAGAAACTACCTCAAGAAAATTCTCAAGTGCACTGGAGACCTGATCATTCAAACTGTTTCTGCAAAGCAGCTCCCTGCACCTGAGAAAAATGCAGCCCAAGGTGACTTGTGCAAATATAAGGAGTCAGGAGTATCTCCTGCTGTTCCTTAAGTAGACATGAGGGGTGTCCATAGATTCAATTAGTCTTTGATCATGCAAGGTACTGCTGGAGTGCTGTCTTCGCCCTGCAAGAAAGAACAACCCATTCATTACGGGGGTCTGGCGTCAGCAGCAGCGGCTTCGTGGACAGACTGACTGTGGCAGCAGGGGAGGAAGGCTGAGGACAAAGGCTCCCTCACTTTGAAAGGACCTGGCCCATGGGACAGACATGCTCTGGGAGGGCTGTAACTGCTAAAGATCAACCTGGCATCCAAGGATAACCTGATCTGACCAATGACACTGGATCCCAGCACGAACTGCGGCACTCCCAGCGCCGTGGGGCTGGGATGTGTGTTACACACACCTTCCAAAATCCCTCAAGAGCTGTGGCTGAAGAGCACTTACTTTCTGTAATACAGGGATACCATGAAAAGCATGTCTTTGAGCTGAGAAATCAAGGGGTATAACTCAGAACATACTAAAAGCATGTCAGTCCTATCAGGAGTCCTGTAGGAATCCTGGCCCCACCAAAAACATACATTGAGGTGGAGAGGGGGGGAGCCAGTCTAATACTGGAATTTATGTCATCTAACATAGTGCAACGTTTTTGTTAAAATAAGAACACCTCCCACCAGTCTGGGATTAGAGTTGCATCATCAGGTCAGCTAATTCCCAGTTTCCTCCCACCTGAAGTGAGAGGCTTTGCTCTTCCTTTGTCCCCCACAGCTCCCAACCTGCTACCATGACCTTAACAGACTTTTCCAAGATCTGCTATAACTCATCATCATGGAGGAAATTATTTATTTGTTTCTTCCCAGCCTCCTGTGTGTGGTCACAAGCCACAATAGCTCATGGAGGGGGGCTGGTGTGGCAACGGTGGGATAACAATATGTTCCTATCACCTTCAGTGCTGATACTCTGGCATAGATTTTAAGATGAAAAGCCTTAACTTTACTGCAAAGATGTCTATGAACACTAGAACATCTTTCATAAAACCAAGAATCCAAACTTCATGCATTTTAAAAACACTGTGCAGTTTTGAGTTGTGTTGTCTGTGTGTGACATTTTTCAAAAATCAGATCTTCTCCTTTAGCTTGTGGAAGAAATATGGGCTGTTGCTAACTGCAGGTGGGATAACTGCAAAAGGTCCCCATAAAACCCCAGAAATGTCAGCAGCTGTTTTGGTTACCCGTGTTTGGGAAAGAGCCAGCTGATCTGCGTAGATACTAACATGAGTAACAGCACAGGTGTGTGCAAAGTCACTGTTGGGCTTAATTAGTTTACAGTAATTTAACTGATTAGCAACTGCGGTGATCCTGTATCATCTCCATACTCACTTGTCACACAGATTTGGATCTGAGGACTGACTCAGTTTATGGAGAATATCTACTATTCCCATGTCTCGGAGCTTGTCCTGGCGCTCCTGTGAACCTGCAACAACAACAAATGGCGCGGTCGGGAGCTGCACCAGCCCCGGAGTCTGCGGGACAGCAGAGCTGTGCGAGCAGAAACCAGCCAAAGGAGGGGTAAGGAGTAACGTCCAGCTAGAGCACAGCCATGAAAACACTCCCTGCAGCTCTGCCTGCTTCCCAAGCGAGCTCCAGCTTCTTTTGCTGTGCTCTGTGTGCACGCGTTTGGAGCCAAGAACATCTTGAAGGCAAGAATCTCTATCCTAAGGTATCCCGACTTCAGCTCTTCTACTCTCATCTCTGTGATTTCACAGGATTTGGATGCAGAGAACATTCACCTGGAGGTGTTTCTGAGCCTGCCTTCTGCCCTCTCCTGTTCTCACCATGTTCTCCTGAGCAGCAGCATCCTGCAGCCCCCTCATGGTTATGTCCCACTGTCCCAGGCCATCTTCTCACCAAATGCCTTATCCACTGCTTCCCATTCCACCCAGAAGTCCTTTGGCTGGTTTCAGTCTCACTGCCCAAGCCACCCAAGCCATCCATGCTGTGGAAAATTTCTTTTTCTTCCTAATCCCTTTATTCTCTCCAGTGAACCTGCTCCCTCCAACAGAGCTTCCACAGCCCCTTTAAGACTTGGAAGCTCTTACAAGAATTCTCTTTCACTCCAGTTGTTTTGATGCTTCACAGAAATGCTACAGGTGAAAACCTCCCACTGTGTGACTCTCCAGCTCCTGTTTATTGTTGCTGTGTCCTCGTGTCTCCCCTGGAACAGCTCTCTACACTCTCCCCAGTGTCTCCTGACCACTCCCCATATTCCATACCACACCTACAATGATGTTTCCCATTATACTTTGGATCCCACTGCACTGTGCACTGCAAATATTGATTACTATGCAACAAAAGCCTTTTGATCAGGATAGTAACTTGTCTGTGCATTAATAAAGAGGGTTTCTTACCTTCCTCTTCATTCCATATGAGATTAGATATACAGAACATGGCAGCAAGCTGTAGTTTAGCATTTGAATGACTCTAAATATAGAAAAATAGAACTCAAGTTAGGAGAAGAAATTCAGAAATTCACAAGACTTACATTTTGGCATTCAACCTGTAATAAATAAGGTATCTTATTTATTAAAGCTGGGACTAATTCTTATCTACAACTTCTCTCAAAGATAGGGCCATAATAAGGCACTTGAGCAGTGCTCAATCCCTTCCTTCCAAATATTTATTGACATCTCCAAGATATATATTTTCCAAGTTCATGAAATGTTTTCCATGCAGATGTGCTATTGCTGAAGTCACTGTAACATTTTTATAGAAAATAACCCCTGGATCTTCCTTGGAATCAGTTCCTCTGTACACCTCTGCCATACAGAACTGCACTTACACCCCACTGGTTAGATGGAAATTAGGTACATGACAGTGAATAATTCACAAAACCCTAAAGCACCTTCCTCTTTTCATTCCTGCAAAAGAGCAACATGAAACCTTTAAGAGAAATCCCCCCTACCATGTAGTATTTGATTTTCTGCAGGATGTCATCATTGGTCATAATCAGTTCTTTTGCCGTTGTGCCATCTGCTATATTGGCAAGGATACACAATGTCTGAAAGAGAGAAAAACTGGGAAGTTACTTGGCCCCAGATCACATCCCACAATTTATACAGCTTCCCTGACAGCTCTGAACTCAGGACAAACAATTCCTTTAATTAGGTTTAATATCTTTAATCTGGAGTTTCCAGCTCACTCACATCTAGGGCCAATGCCAAGGAGTTACCAGCTGTGGGGAGCAGCCCTGGCCAAAAACACTCAGGGCCATTTTAAAATCAAGAGCAGCACTCAGTAACTCATCGTAAGGAAGAACATTTAAAGTCTCTCATGGAAATCTGCAGCATACAGGAAATATTAAATACCCTGGAATATAAAGCAGTCTGCTCTGTAGCAGTGGCTGGGGGGAAAGGAAAAACAACAACAAACCCCAACCATTTCCACCTTGTTCTTCAGGCCAGGAAAAGGAGACACAGGCCTTTCTGCTGATCTGGCAGAGGAGCAGTTTGTTCTCAACAAGTCTAATCGGAGTTGTTTCCCACAGAGGTAACTCCCACCTGCTGCAGCAGCTGGCAAATGAGAGCAGCCACTCCACAGGATGCCCCCCAAGCACCCGGGCTCACAGGGGCACTGTCTGCCCAGAGCTCTGGCTGGCACAGCCCCCTGCCTGGCTCTCAGGGCACCCACCGGCAGATGCTCCACAAGGTCTTCCCCAAGAGCTCTGGAAGAACTCTGACTCTTTTCTGGACGTGCTGGCAGCACACTGGAGCACGATCAGCACTTGGATGGTGCCTGTGTCTAAGCTGCGCTGCACTGTGGCAGCAGCTGCAGAGACTAATTATCTCCAAGCTGCTAATTACATCCTGATGAGCCCGGCAGAGGCAAGCACTGTGCTGCTGCAAGCAGGGGCTCTGGTGTGCAGACAGGTAGTACTGGATCCTGGAACGAGAGCCAGCTGCACCACAGGGACCAAGCAAGTGCTCTGTGGATAAAGGTCCCACACTCCATGGCCCATACTCAGTGCCAGCTTTTTCCCAGATTATTTCTCAGGTATGCTGGTTCTCCAGCAAAATGATTCTGAGAGGCCTGGCAAGGTAAATAACCTCCTACAGCCATAAAGGCCATTCCTGTCACCACAGCTTTGTCAGGAAGACCTATTTAGAAAGACACACGTGGTTAATTCTCACCTGTTTCAGAGCCATGGTGTCACTAAACTTGCTAGCAAGAGTCTCTGGGGATTTTTTTTTTTTGTAATTTTGCATTTAAATCACCAAAAAGGGCCTATTTGCCTTCAGGCTGCTCTTTCCTGAGCAGAGATCCAGACCAACTGTATTCCCACACTCACTTCCCATGCTGTTTGCTACCCATGTCCGACCTAAGCCAAAGCAATCCTCTGGCATCTGCCACAGCTTCTTGGTGCCCCCCCGCTTCCCCACCACACATTACCCACATAACCCCTGTTATGAGGAAGGAACATGGCTCTCCCACTGCCTGGCTTGTCTGGCACAAGAGTTATCCAGCCAAATCCTGCCCACCTGCCCTCTCACTGCTGCTTCAGCACCCCCACAGCAGCTGTCCCTGTACACTGCTCCCAGGATGCCATTCCCTGCTGGCCATCTCCTCTTTCCCTCTGCCTTTCCTCTTGCACATTGCTGAAGTTTTAATTTGCTTTTCCCCACTTTTTCCTGGGTTCCCTCCAGATGCTCTTTCCCCTGCTAGTGCTTCTCCTTCTCCTCCCCTACTTCCCCCTTCTACTGTCCCCTTCCTGCCATGCAGTGGCCCCAATATAATTCTGCTCTCACATCCCTCCTCTTTGCCAAACTTCTAGTTGCAAAACCAATCTGAATTTAATTCAAACAACTTTGTAACAGCCCATTAGAAAGGAAAAGCATTCTTGTAGGTAGGTAGTGATTCATCTGACAGATCTCTGTAAAATATTCACAGCACATCATAATCCCAAACAAAAATGGCATGTTGTGAACAGTAAGCATTCTTTGCTCTCTCACATTTTATTCTGCCAAGACAACACAAAACAAAAAAGGTACCTGCTCTTTGACTTCTATATTGTGCTCCCCTTCCAGAATGAGGGTCACTGCTTGCATGATTTGCTTCCCATGAGTGCTCATTATGTGGTCTATGTGCTGCCAAAGCAAGGAAGAAATACATTTAGTGTAACTCCCCAGACAAAGAAGGGACATTCCTGCCTGAATCACTCCAAGTGAGGAGCAGCAACACTGCACACAGAGCACAGCTCCCAGTGAGCTCTCCCAAACCACGAATTTATCACAGCAGAAACACTTCAGAACATTCCTCTTCGTGTGGAGCCTTTTCTAGCCTGAGAGAGCATCGTATGGGCCTCGGTGGTGCTTTCCCTGTCACCAGAAGACACTGCTGCCCCAGCTGCATGCAGGCCACTCTCAGGACTGAATCCTGCGGACCCAGGCACTAAGAATGATGCTGCAGTCAGGAACAACTGCTTCTCATCTGATAGCAGGGAGCTAATATCAGAGATGGGAGAGAAAACTGATGTTTCTCCTCTGGTATTTGCTACTCTTGTGGGGACACTGTGCCCAGCTCCAATAGCCACATCTCCAAAGCCTGAGAGGGGGCAGAGAAATAAGCCAGATGCACTGCTTATTGTCTGGGGAAAGTGCCCTAAGGTCACAGGATCACAGCTCAAAGGTCACCTGATGACAGACTATAAACACTACACCAGAAGGAAAAAGATTAAACAAGATCTACTGGAGTGACTGATATCAAACCAAGTGGCAGCAAACAGGCACCAGAGATGACCAGCACTTGGTGCACTACAATTCTTTAAGACTTCAGGGATTCTTGTAGGACTTCTTAAAATTGCTGACAATGGGATTGCATTGGAAAGCTACTGGATGAGTTATTCTGGAGTGAGTTTTGGGTAGACGTTGAAAATGGCTGGTTCTGGCTCTAAAACCTACCAGAGGAAGCAAGTAAAGCTGGCATACAGCTCCAGATGGAGAGCACCTTAAGTGACAATGAGAACTGTCAGGGTGAATTCAATGAGTGACTGGCTATTAAATCTCTTTTTACATTAAGACAGAGCTAATTTTCTACAAAGGCTATTGAGACTTAATGAGTACAAATATCAGATTTTTTACAGAGACCTTTTTATGGTAGAAAGACAATACGTGATAAATGCACAGTAGAGGCTTCATGGGTTTTTTCCCCTCAAAAATATTGGCTTGCCAAATATTTGCTGCATGTTTTCCCCTCTGTTCTTCACAGGTAATTACCCTTTTCCTCCACCAATATCTTTCTCCCTGTCAAAAACAATTCATGGGCTTATGTTTTCCAACCATTTTATTTCAGGCTGTAAAACAAACATTTGCATTTTTGAAGTGCAGAGTCCTACAGCCAAATTAACAAAGCCAGTACTATCTACATAGCTGGATAGGAACAGAAGTATTTCAAGTGCCAAGCAAGAAGAAACACAGGTATCTTTAAGATCTGGACCTCTCCATACACTGACTCAACCGTGCAACCTTCATTGTTGTTCTGGACAAATTTCACAGAGAAAGTGCTATGAAAATAATGTTGCTGAATGCTAATACAATGGACGTCTAGCTCTGATAATTACAATGTGTCCATGGATGCACAGAATTCTTTCAAATGTTTTCTCACACCACTTTGTACATTTGCTTATAGATATTTGAATAAATCCAAGTCGTGTTAAAACAGAAAAATGATTTCTCTTGCACAGAAGCATGGGATTGGCTGCATGTTTGATCAGCTTTAAAAATGTCTGTCTGCAGCTCTACTTACTGGGCGAGTGGAGAGAAGATTCCTGAGCAGTCCCAAAGTTTTCATCAGAACATTTACATCGGAATCAGAAAGCAACTGAAACAACTGCTCCGTGCTCAGACCTCGCAGGATGTCTGACTTGATCTTCTGTTCCGCTTGAAATGCCATATTCTGAAACAGACACACACTTGTTCATTGATTTCTTTAGCTGAAACCTGGGCTTCTGCTCTTTTAGTAGACTATTCCCTACAAGAACATATCCTTCCTACATCAATCTTGCAAAAAGGCTGTAATTGATGAGCAACTGCTACACAGTGAATTCAATTTCCACACTGTCTTACAGCTGACCTGGTTACTACCTGCATTTATTTGCCCCCTGGTATGCTACCGACACGACTTAACTGCTCCCCTGAATGATCTTGGCAACAAAATTGGTACCAGAACCGAAGAATTTGTTTTACTTTATGGACTAACAGATGAAGTGTTCCAGGCTGATGCTGGTTTTTTTCTGCAGTTTGGTGGAAAGACAAGCCAGATTTCAATTATGTCATTTTTAATAACAACTGACAAGCTCTACAAGATATGTTCACAAACTTTTCAAGGAACAAAATCATACAGGGTATTTCACTGGGGTGTCCTACTCACCATTAAAGCCCAAATGCCGTTCACTCGCAAGGCAAGATTTTCACTCTGGGTTAAACTACATAGAAGTTCTATGGCTCCTGATTCTAAAATAGGCTGAAAGTAGGAGGGAAAAACAGATCTTTACAACACTATTTAGACTAACTGCACATATGGAAATATAAATATAACATTAAAAATGTACAGCTTATTATTATTTATTCTTGAGCTTACAACATGTCCAGTACATTCACGTGAACTGACCATGCCACACCCCACACCCATGACCATATAAAAGTAGGTTTTTTTGAAAAAGTCAGGTCAAGGCAGCTGTTTTCTCCTGTCTCTCTGTGTTTGTACAGACATGGATGTACATACATTTATATGGGTATATGTATTACACACTGCTGTGATATTACACATACATCTGCCACACCCCACAAGCAAATGGGTTTTCCTGGCAACTTTCAGCTCGGGACTGCTCTCCAAAAACAATCTTCCTTGAGCAATCCTATCATTTTTGGTAATAAGAGGGATGTATGTCACTGTTTAAATGAGGTTAACGACAATGAAAGCTGCTTCACACCTTGCTTGACACTAAATCTTTGTGTCCAGCAATCAGACCAAATTAAAACCCAGCAGAAAAACTTCAGCATAATAAAGAAAACTGGAGATTTCTTGACAACCAGCTTGAAATACAAAACCTTGTAATATCATCTTTAAATGACAGAAAAAATATCATTACATGCACTTTTCCTTCAAACTGATTAATGTAATGAAAGTGAAGTTTGGAACAACTCTTTCCTCCTGAACTGAATTCCCTGGTTCATCCAAGGGAAACAGGAGTGTGTGGAAGGGGCCGGATGCTGCAGGAGCAGCAGCAGCAGCAGGAGCAGCTGCAGGAGCAGCAGCAGCAGCAGCAGCTGCAGGAGCAGCAGCTGCAGGAGCAGCAGCAGCAGGAGCAGCAGCAGGAGCAGCTGCAGGAGCAGCAGCAGGGCCAGCTTGTGCCCCAGCTCCCCTGGTCCCAGGTGCTCTGCACTGGAAGAACTGCCAGGGATTGCAGCACGGGCCCAGGGGCTGCTCCACAGCCACGGCACCGGGAGAAATTCCCAAACTGGCTCTCTCTCAGGGCTGTGCCCTTCACAGGGTGTGACACAGGGCCACTTCAGCTTTGTGCACTCACTGAAGTGACTGGGGGTTTACATACAGTTTTCAAAATACTGTGCAGAAGAAAAGGGTGATACGTAAAAAAGATCCGATGGCTTATAGAGAATTTCAAATCTAGTACTTGTAAATATTTCCTTCCTAAGTAATGCACAATCGGTATTTTCTTTCGGCAATGACGTTTTTAATGTGAACCATCTATCCTGACAGAAAATCCAGTATTTCAATCCCATTTGAAGTGGAAACACCACTACATTGACCTGCAGTCTGGAAAAGAGAGCCCCTGAGCCAGTGACCTGTGCTTGGCATTATTTCAATTAATTTTCTGTCTCACAGATATGATTAAAACCACCAAGACCAACTGATAATTTGATAATCCAAAGTGCCCTGCAGGATCCCACATACAGCACATTCTCGCAAATATTTTCTGTAATTAAAAAGTATTTTAGACTTGGGGAATTGTTGCCTTGCTATGAAGCGTTGATCTGTGTGTAAGATCTGTATGAAATACAGACTCTGCAGAACCAGATATCCTGTACTGTTCATCTGAGAACAATAAAAACACAAGACTCAGCTATGCCAGCATTTTCAGCATTGCAGCAGCAGTAACTCTCTAAGACAATGGATCGCATTGCAAATTATCAGCTTGGTTTCTTGTTTATGACCTTTCGAGATAACAGTGTTTTACAAGTAAAAAAAAGTGACAAAACTTCACGTCTACTTCTTTTCTCTAGAGACCAAAGGAACTGTCACTGCACTGTAAGCAGATGATTTTTTTTGTTCCCAAGCTATCAGGGGCTTGTAGTCTCACTTCAGACCACCCCCTCTCCCTGCTGCTGGCTAAGTACTCACCTCTTTGCTTGGAGAGAATTCCAGAAGAAGATTGCATAGCGTGGAAGATGCTACTACAAGAATTTCATTTGGAGCATTCTGCAAAACCTGCAGTCACAGAGGGAAGAGAGAGGAATTCTGTCAGTAGGATAATGAAGGGATCACTGCAATGATCCCTTCGGCAGCACCTGCAACGATCCCAGCAGCACCTGGAATTCTGCTGCTGGATATTCCAGACCTCAGGAGATGCTTTGATCTAGCAGGGCAGACTCAGACAACGATACACGTCACAGGACAAGCTGGAGCAATGCATTATTTCACAGAAGTCAGATTTGAGAGCTTTCAGCCCAGTTCAGTAGGAAGCAGTGGGGACAAGCCCTCCTCTGCAAAGGACACCTGTGCAGAGTCAAGGTCACTTCAGAGATTCCCAAGGGTGTCAATACTGCACAAGCCTTCAGGCCTGCGAGCGGACTGGGTCTGTTCTCCATTTTCAAGGTGTAAAAGATGTTGAAACTGAGAAACTGGTTTATTTATCTGCACTTATGACAGTGGCATTACAGGATGAGAGATGACATATACCTTACACACTTGAATCTCCTTTAATCTTGTGGAAAATTGCATTATATGACAACGTGTCTAATTTTTAAAGGTCTTTCTGAGCTCTTTGACTTCAGTTATAGAATCTGAAATGAGGTCTAGGTGGTAGAGAATTACAGGAGGAAATGCAGATTTAAATTCTCTTGCAGGGTCTACAGACCAAGTCTGGACTGTGCCATCTAGTCTGATCTGAAATGAAAGGACATATAATCCTCGTAGTGCCCTATGTAAACAGGAATAACTTAGCTTCACTCACCGATCAAAAAAAACCCACCAAAACTAAAAAACCTCAGTGAGAAAAAGGAAACAAAAGGCCAACCAAAAACCAAACATGAACCAACCACACGCTTGCTGTTGTTGGCTTTTGTTGGTTTATGGCTCTCTTAGGAGAAGGCCATGGGATTTTCATTTCCAGGTAATTTGTATTGGGACGCTACAGCAGGGCAAGCAAACTGAACAGACACTCAGTGCTCTTTGGATGGACCAGAACACTTCAGGCACTGAGACCCGACTGCTCCTCACTTACCTTCATTAAAGGCTTCCATACAGCATGATCCTGAAAACTTGTCCTGAGCTGCTGGACAGAACGGGACAAACTGTGCAAACATCTGGAATGGAAGAGAAACCTTCCCTGTGAGCCATGCACAGCCACAGGGACCCTGCTGGGCACAGCCTGCTGCTCCACAGGGGCTGGGAGCTGGGAGTCGGGCACGGAGCAGCCTGGGAACAGCCAAGGGAGAGCACGGCACCAGCCCAGGGTAACTGCCCCCTCCCCCTGGACGATTCCCCAGAGCAGAACTGACTTCAGAGCAGCCCTCAGACAGTCAGCAGGAGTTCTCCCAGTGCAGCACCGACTGGGACTCACAGAGGCTCTGCAGCGACGAGGACGGGCTCACCTGACTGCAGCCAAGCGCACCTTGATGCTGGACTCGGACAGGCCGTTAACGATCCGGTCCATCATGTTCTCGGTCTCGATGATCTGGGCCAGAGGAACTCGGGTCAGTGCACAGCACAACACAGCAGCCACGGCTTGCAGGGCTTTGGGCTGCAGCATTTGGAGTGTTACATATAAAAACTGCAGCTAAAACCAGCATGCCATGCTCTCTTGCCAGATTAAGTGGAAAGTTTTGTGTATCTGCAGACAATTTAGAAATAAAAAAAATCTACACTCTCTGTTCCCCTACTGCTTTAAATCATCCAGGAACAAGAGGGTGTCATAGATATATATACATATGTGTATGTATATTAATTACCCTTAATGTCATATTAAAACAAAAGAGAACACCTGTGAGTGCACACAACATGTACAAACTACAGATCAAAGCCAGGCTGTAGAGCTGTGTGGATAAAAAATATCCAGTGGCTCATCTGCAGACAAGGCCAGCACAAGCACTTAAGACCAGGATAAAAGCAAGTTAATACCCAGATGAAAGATGGATTTTGCATAATAAATCAACTTTGGCATGTACACACCCACTGCTTATTAAAAGCTGTGTGAAAGAAGGATCCTTACTATTAACTAAAGCAACAAAAGACGAATTTATGGGGTTGAATTCTGGAGATCCTGAATGGTTCCCCACTGATAACTCCTCCTGATGTTCTCTTTTCATCCTGTGTTTTCCTGCCCCCTTCCTTCTGCTTTTCCCCTTTAACCAGCAAATAAACTCGGAAAACATTCCTGCCTCCTGCACTTACCACGTGACATTGTAAATCCATGACTAATTTTAAAAAATGCTCCTTTTAATCATTCATTTATTAAGTTCCCTCCAGTTTCCACACATTAATTTTTAACTATGTGAGTGCTCCAAGCAGCCAATCTCTTTGCTGTGATGTTTGAATCACCAGCTGCTTTGTTATGACAGTGCAAGGCCCCTTGGTCACTTGAGAATCAGGAAACAAATTCTGCCTTTGTTTCCCAATACGAGCAGACCTTCCAATTTGTTTTTTGTTTTTTTTAAAAACATTTGTTATATCATAGGATAGATGAGAACAGAGGTGTATTCTATCTCTCAGAACACAGGTTTCAAAAATTTATCATACGCCTCAACAATATTCCTATGAGTAGCCAAGTACTAAAATTTTGAAAGACAACTTCTTGTGCGAGTCTAGTTCATCACTGTGAAAATGTTTACAAAACTCCATTTTTGTTATACTCTGATAGCAAGACATTAATTTCTATTCCAAGCAATCTGAAAGTTGATATTAATGGAGGAGATGCAGCCTTCTCATGTTGACCTATTTCCATCACACGGGGGAAATCCGCTGGGAGGGCGGCAATCGCTGCCCTGCAGCCCCTTTGGCTGAGCATCATCGCCCAGCAGCTTCCCCGGGCTCACCTTCTTGCGGATGTCCTCGTCGTTGGCCCCCAGAGACGCGTAGAGCTTGAAGGCGGCCTGGCGCAGCTCGTGGGCGTGCTTCAGGTCATGGTCCAGCTGCGGAACACAGCACAGGCTCAGCCCCTGGACAGCTGCAGTCATCCTGTGATCTGTGCTAAACTGCTGTTATCCACTCTGTCTGCCTCCCCAGGGGCAGCCAGAAGCACAGGATCTGCTGCTCCCTCCCTGAGCTCATGTCCACGTTTAGAGCTAATGCAATAATCAAAGTTGAGAATTTAATTTCTCTGTTAATTACAGAGAAGATAACTTCATCTTCAATCTGAAGCCAAAACAAGGTTAGGACTCTATCAAGACCATAGTCAGGCAAAAACTATTCTTATCTCCCAATAGAAACAAGCCAGAAGGAGTGAAAAAACTGGGAGAGAATCAAGGGAAGCTTTATCAAGAGAACTGAAGCAAAATCAGGAGCAAAAGTTGGTGTCTAAATCACGTTAAGGAGGGTCAGGTTGGAGATCAGGGCAAGGTTCTTCCCCCAGAGGGTGCTGGGCACTGCCCAGGCTCCCCAGGGAATGGGGACATTCCCAAATCTGCCAGAGCTCCAGGAGCGTTTGGTCAGCGCTGCCAGGGATGGACAGGGTGGGATTGTTGGGGGGGTCAGTGGAGGGACAGGGGCTGGACTAATGATCCCTGTGGGTCTCTTCCAGCTTGGGATATTCTGTGCTTTTATGATTCTATCATTAATGGGAGCACTAAAGACATCATAAAATAGTGGTGTTTGAGGTTGACCCTGCTTGGAACAGCAAATCTGGGCTCTCAGCTGTCCTCGTGTTCCCTTCAGTGAGAATAATTCTGTGACTCTGACTGCCCTCAAAACTCTGTACCAAAGGGTTCTACAAAACAATGCAATCTTCAAAGTCTACACAAAATGCCAGGAAAATGCCAGTATAAAGGAGCAGAGTGCTGAAATAAAAGGAATGTCAAAAATTAAGTTCTATGAGTAATTCTCTCCAGTGCAGCTATATTAGAGCACAAGTATTATATAATTGTTATAAATATTTTAAACAGACAAGTTCTCTGTTGGGCAGATTCCTCGCTCACTCCTCACGTAGTTTTACCTTACAGGGTCCAATTCCAAGCACTCTGTCCAAAGCCAGCACCCTGGATTCCCAGCTGGCTGCTGCTACAGACTTTCTGCACACTCAGAGCACTGTCATAACATTTTAAATTGCCCCACTCACTTTTGGAACCTGATCACATTTTTGATACTACAGCCAAGGTCCACTATTCCCCAATAAGCTGCTACACTTGTTTTTGCTTTGTTTTTCACAGTGCAACTGATTTTTTTAGATTTAATTTGCATTTTTACATAGCATTCATGAGGCTCTCTATGCAGAATTAACACCATTCTATAAAGGTCTGGGAAATGAACCTACCTCTTGGGCCAGTTTCAGAAAAAATGCAACACTGTCATCTACTCTTTTGGGTACTTTCTAATAATCAGACTCAGTAAGCCTCCAAAGTACATCTGGTCTCTGTTTATCCAACCTTTTGCAAGTGCAGATAACTCATAGTATGAAACACTGCATGACATCCACACGTTTTTTTGCTTTAACACAACAGAACCATCTCTGAATTCGAGATTTTCCACCAACCTGAGCTAAGAATTGAAGACAAATCTCTCTTCACACGCACTATTATCTCTTATGAAGCTGAAATGTACCGGTTCCTGAAGGCAAGATGTTCAAACTCAGAGGATGGGGAGCCCAGATATACACACTTCTAGTTTGGATAATGAAGTCTCCAAAAAACAGTGACTGAGACTTGGAGAGCACAACCATCAAGAATCAAGTCCTGCTGAACCTTTCTATCGAGGAAGTCGGGCATCAGGTTTAAAGGGAAAGAACAAAACCCATCCGGAGCCCATTTAGGTTTGGTTTTGCCCACGTCCCAAAGGGAACGCACCCTCTTGATGTCGGTGATGGCGCTGACGGAGCTGGGGTACTTGAAGTAGTCGGCGAGCATGACGATGAGGTGGTCACTGATGCTGGCCATCCTCTGCAGCTCCACGTCCGTCTCGATCAGGTAGGCCAGGGTCTCTGCCCCCTCCACCCGCTCCTCCAGCAGTCTGTCCTTACTGCACATTCGAACCAAGCAGGGCAGAGTCTGCAAAGATTCAAAAAGGAGATTTTAGTGCAGTTACATTGATAAAGGAACTCCAAAGAAATGAAACAACTACCCTACAGCGATGCTCGGCATCGTTCTTTCGATCAGAATTTTCACGCACACATTTCAGTGGATTCTCTGCACACACAGAGAAATTGTTCAGACATTGCTAAGTGTACAACAGGCTACTTTCAAAGAACTTCTCACACAGCCAAAACGATGCAATGTTTAGAAGCGATGGTGGACAAAGTCAGAAAAATCCTTTTAAAAAATTCCCCTCAGAAGTTGATATTTGCACAGGCTTGTTCTTCCTACACACAAGAACCAAAAGTGCCCAGGCTGCCCTCAAGAAGTACTAGACCTCTCCTGCCCTGTGATCCAGGATTAAGTAAGGACACTGCAGTCAGAAATAACCCCAGGGCACCTTTCCCACACACCAGCTGCCTGCAGCGGGAGGTAAGGGAGCAGTACACCTCAGCAGAGTATTTGATCAACCAGAAAAGAAGCCCACCTGAAATCCACATCCATTCTGCCTTCCCTGACACCTCCCCCACCTTGGTTACACCCACACGACAGTTCTGCCACACCTCCTCTCCTGAAACGTAAACACCAATCAAGCCTTTCTTTACCTGAAACTCAATGAAAAGTACTGAACTCTAGAAAGGCCAATTCTCAAAGGGCTGGGACTCTGCTCACTCCAGCCTCCTCCAATATGAAAATGGTTGAGGGATAACACCAAGGTTTGTGCTTGTGCAACTCCACCAACTTGAACAGAATTACTCTCGTAAATGTTGCTCAGAGTTATGTTCTGGGGACCTGAAATAACATCTACCCATTGACTGTTCAAATGATTAAACAGAGAAACAACTTATCTCCACAGCATAGGAGGTAGGACTTGCCTACATAGTTCAGAAAGCTAGATGACACCTCCAGGATTATTGCTGAGGTTGTGGATTTGAAGCTACTCCACTCCAGCGAGCCAAAGCAGCCCCTTCTGCACACCTGGCACTTGAGGCAGCCAGGCAGACTGAACATAAGCTCTCAAAAAATTATATCCATGTTGAGTGAGAAAGAAAAGAAGCGGAATTCCATGTCTAAATCACAAAAGACAACATACTTCCCAATTCTTTCCAAGGTCAAATGGCCTGAAATGAACTATTTCTTGGAATTCAAGGACTGGGCATCATTAAGTCACTGGCTGCACTCACCCAAGAAACACAGATCTCATGTTTCTCAACACTTAGCAATTCCATCTGTTTAAAATCAAACAAAAGCAAGAATTCTGGCAGACACATTTTAACTGTCCCATTGGCCCGACAGGTCCAATTACAGGGCAGTAATTAATTGCAGTACAGTGCAATTAATGCAAAGGAGTAGGGGGCAGTGTAGGGGTGTAAGATGGAAAGCCACAAAGCACACCAGATGAAAGCCAGGAGATAAAAGTCTGCAAATGGACTGTAAAGATGGACTATCTAATTTCCAGGGAATGGCTGGGATGTGTCTGGGTTATCTGGACAGTTTCATTATTAGGATTCCAGAGAAATTATTTCCCTTCCCATCAAATCTATTATTTATCAGCCTCCTCTGCCTTTCCCAAGGGGTTTCATTTTTTCCCATGTTAGAGTGCAATCCACTTACTCAAACTGAGCAATGAAGGTAAATTAAAACCATTTTGGAAACACAGATGCCTGACTGGCCCCCAAAAGCAGAAATTTGATAGCAAAGGGTCCATAATTCCTGAATGCTAGAGGGGCCATCCCTTTGGTTTAGATCAGCAGAGGTCAAAGGATTTGTGGCTGGATTAACCACAGGGACACTGTGTTATCTTGCAACGGTGAGGTCCTGGAGGAGCAATCACTGGGGTGGCTTGAACAAGGCAAAGCTTCTGTGCCTCCTTCTCTCCTCACTCTTTCATCCACTCTCAAGTACTACAACACATTTAATTCCACAGCCTCAAACACGGATTTGTGCTGAAGCAGCTTCCACGAGGAAAAAAGTGCTGCTGTTGCTGTGAACTGGCCCAAGCAAATCCCTTGCCAAAGGTTTGAAAGGATGGTGGTTTTCCACAGGGCCCACATGGCCCAGCACATGCAGCTGCACAGGGCAGTGTCCAGCCCCCAGCCATGACCTGCCCCCTGTCCCAGGGCAGAACAGCTCTGAACACACATGGCCTGAGCAGGACATGGCCCTGGGTGCAGCACAGCACGGGGGATTTATCATGGGAAGACATTTTCCAAAGAAGAAAGAGGTTAGCAAGAGAGCTAGGCTGGGAGAATGGAACTCTAACCCCCAGTTTGCAGGTGTTGTAAGAGGAGAGGAGGGCAGAGAGTTGCAGTGTCAGTTTGGGACAGAGCTAAGGAGGAGGATGAGGGACAGGGATGCAGCTTGGCTTCCTCAGCTCTGCAGCACCAGGTGCCTGTGCAGAACAGACGCCAATATGCACACTGCAATGAATTATACATTGGACTTTCTTGCACAAAAGACAGGAGGGTGGGCCTCAGTCTCAGCCAACCTGTAGATTTTTCATCTATCATTACCTGGAAACAAAGAGAAACCAGGGAACTATTTCTTTTAATTTACAAAAAATAAATAAATAAATCAGGAGAACGTGGTGCTTTGAAATCTTTAGTGTAACAGATTTTGTGCTACTTTTTATATGAGAAAATAAAACCAGGATAGACCTGCACAAGAAAAGCTTTTGAACAGAGAACTGTTTAAGCAACAGTCGTGGTTAGCACAATAAGAATTATTTTATATTTACAAGGTGGTTGAAACAGGACACAGCTCACCTTCAGAACAATGCAGGGATCGTCCGTCCGTATTGCTCCAGCTCTGCACATGGAAGTAAGGCTGCAAGAACACAAGACAAAGTCACCTGCTGTGGCTCTGATGTACCTCAGCTGCTGCAGAACAACACCTGTCCTAATGAAACATCCTACCCTGTGCTTGAGTCCAGCACATCAGCTCTTCCCAGGCCTGGGCACACAAACTCCAGCTGCATTTTCGGGCAGGTTTGCAGGACAGGACCCCTTGCTGGAGCACTGATCAAAACCCACAGCACACACTGGCCACAAAGGGTCACACGACCTTGACTGAGCCCCAGCCCCAAAGGAACAGCCTGACTAAGGCAAAGGTGCAGCACACCCACATCTGCCTCTCAGTACCCGCCCCTGGCGTGGGCAGCCAGCAGCAGGGAACAAGCACGGGGCTGGCAGCCTGAAGGCTCAGGCACAGCCCCCCAGGCCCTGCCCCAGCCCAGGAGAGGTGGAATTGCTGTGCTGCCTGCCCACAGGCAGCAGCTCACGCTCTGCAGGAACCAGCCCACCATTGCTAACCATGAGCCCAGCCAAGGCTCGGACACTGCACCAGGCCAGCATCTGCTCCTTATCAGACAACAGCTCACGTGGATATGACATCCCCAAGGTCTCACTGACACACAGCATCAGACAAATGATAAGTTCTTTGTTAATGGACTTGTAAAGTGCCTCAAGCTACCAGAAATGCAAAATAATTCACTCACCAAAAAAAGTGTTTTACTTTGAAGTGGTTTACAGTTTTTACCTGCTCTGCTACAAGGCAGTGGAACGGAGCTGAAGGGGAACTGCTCTGCACCAGAAGCCTTTGCTTTAGCTTCTGAACGAACCATTTGAAGTGGCTTTTATCGTGCCACAATGGAGGTTAAAAAATGCAACTCTGTTTCAGTAAAGGTGACTTGGCCATGACTGGACCCTCAGTTGAGCAGGCTGAAGCTGTGCACAGGGTTAACCAGAACTGCTCAGCTAAGGAGCAGAAATATGCTCATATAACCACGCTGCGTTTCACCACATCCCTGAGCTCCTTCCAAGGGCCCAGAGCGAGCTCTTTCACCTCTTTGAGGCAACAACACTGATCCTGTTCTGAATACAGAATCAGCCAAGAATCCCACTATCAGAAGTCTCTTTATATATTATTTCTGAGAAAGACATAAGACTTGAATGTTGGCAGAGAGATCATCTGATAAACCTTTACTACCCAAGCCTTGCAGCTGACAGCAGGAAACTCGTTTTCACACTGGCACCATCAGGAGGAAAGCAGCCATCTTGCAGCTGCCATTTAGTCCAGGCAGACACTATTTGCCAGGCAAAGCGGCTCTATTTCAAACACGAAAGAAAATACTTTTTCACTTCAGGTAACATAGGCTTGGTTTAGCTGGAAGCAATTCTGGTGATTTTAGCAGCAAAGGTTACTGCTCTGCTTGTGGCTGCAGAGCACTCTCCCAAGGGGCTTCCTGCTCTTCCATCTGCGCCAACACTGCTGCTCAAGGGAAGGATCTTTGCTCCATTTCAATCAAGAGGCACTACCTTGAGTCTTCCAGGTCTACTTCAATTGTTGGGGGGAAAAAAAAAGGGGGGGGACTTCTTAAAGTAGTCTTGAATGCCAGTCTGGATTCAAAAAGAAATTTTACAGAAGGTTCAAAGTGCAGAAAAAACCCCTTCTAGATCCACATTCCAAGGAGCCCAATGGCAAATCAGAGGAACTCCAGATTAACTGACTGAAGCTGGCAAGGCAGGAGTGAAATCTGATTTACAAACAGAAAAAAAGACGATCTGTGACAATTTCACCTACTACTCTCATGAGGAAAAAGGAAGAGATAATCTGACTTGGAAGCAATCAGGTAGGGAATCCACCTATAGAAGAAAAACCAGCAGGGCTTTGCAGGCTCCAGGACTGCTGTAAAACTGAGACCCCTAAGAAGGATGAGTGCCCGTGGACTAATTAGAAACCCAATCTGAAACTCAAGATACTGGTTGGTCTGCCATTTTCCTGCAATTTTCTGATGTTGCTTTTCACCACATCACTTTCTTTCACACCTTCAAAGGCCCACCTGAGCCAAAGTACTGCAAAGCAACAGCAAAAGATGGGTTGTGTACCCAATTCCTTCCATCAGCAAAAAACTCCAGTAGACCTGGGTGTGTCCATCCCAGCACAATTCTTTTAATTCCAACCTGTCTTCACAACCTGTCAACTGCTTTATATCTCAAGATTAGTAACAGAAATTACTTCAAAATATGTCACTCTCTATGTATTTTCTGACTTCTCAAAGAAACACATAAATCAATCAGAACCGAGACTGTTTCAGTGCAATTAATTTAACTTGCCTTCTTCACTAAGAATTGCCTAACAAAACCAGTAAAACCAGACTGCTTGGGCCAATTGGGGTTGGAAGGGTGGCTGGAAGGTCCCAAGAAAGACCTCCTTGGGAGTGGGATTACCCAAGAACCCCCCCAACACACATGCACATCACTGTAACTGCTGTCATGAGGGAGTGAGGGCATCATAACCTGGCAGCACGAGCAGAGTCACGGGTCCTACCTACCCCACCTGTTCCTCACCCACAATCAAGAGACCTTGCACTGACACAAGTGGCTGTGAAATTGTTTAGTGAACTCTAGAGAACTCACTGCTCCTTGTCAAAAAAGACGTCAAAAACTAAAAGAATAATCAAAGAACACATCAGTGACCAAATTCTTGAGTTAAACCTAATTTTAGTAGTTCATAGCAATGGGTAATTTTATCTCTAACCCCTGGTGTGATTTATTCCATTACTATTAACACAAGAAAAGGAAAATGGTCCTAAAGGGTGTCAATCCCAGCTTATGGAGCAAGAATAACCCTGGTGCTGCTGTTATGGAACTGGGCCATGTGTTGTCACAGGGTAGAAAGTCATTATGAACACACAAATGTGCCCACACCAGCAGGGAAAGCTGAAGTACAAAATTAATTAATTAATAGCATGCATTCTGCTGTATGAGCACATGAAGCCTGAAGAATAATCTATTTTAATTAAAACAGTTGGGAAGAGGGACAAAGTCTGCTCTCCCTTCATCTTGGTGCTCAGGCTCCAACACAGCACAGCCACCAAGGATGGTAGTTCATGACCATGCTCTGCCTATTCAAAGCAAAACTTACCATAAAATCCAAGCTACTTGTGAAAACCCACATGGCTGAACACACATTCCTCACAAAACTGTTGCCCAGCCATATTTTTCCCTGTTTATGTACAGCAAAGAGTAAAAGTTATGTTATAAAACTGGGTGAGAGCCACTTGTTCAGGGATTTAGAAAATGCAACCAGCATCTCTAATTATTCCTAAGATTCCACATCCCATGTTACTTTGGAACAAGCAAGAAGGGAGCAGTTAAACAGTAAGGATTAAACTTCCTGCTATTTCCCCAACTCCTGAAGACAATTACCATTTGGCTGACGTGAGCTGCATTTCAATGGGCTTGTCCCTTTGTAACATCTTCACAAAAATCTGTGGTAACAATTCTCCATCAACAGACACTGCAAGCAAAGAGAGAGAGCTCCAAGTCATTACCCTTCAGGCAGGCAGAAAGTGAGTGTCAAACCAGCAGCAGCAGCAGCATTGCACTCACCATTTACCAGAGTCATGGATACCTGGGGGTTTTCAAAGGCTAGAACTGAGAAGCATTTCAATGCCTGCATTCGGACCTGTGTGAAAACATCAGGATGAAATAGAAACACCAACCTCAGAGCAAAATCAGACTACACTGCTGGATAGGCTTGTAGAAAATAACTCGGTATAACCAACAAGAAATGGAGATGAGGAATAAAAGGCAGATGGAAACATCAAACTCACACCCTGGCTTTTGTCATCTCCCTGTTGGAATTATCCTTTTGTACAGGAGGCTGTGAATGCTTTGTGAAGTAAACCAGCAAGGATAAAACTTGGGGACTGAACAGGAAATACTGGTCTTATTTGTGATGCTTCACAAGTGTGTAAAAAACAACAGCAGAATAGAAGCATATAACAACAGTACCTTTTTTTTTTCAGGACTCATAAGTAAATTAGAAAAGTAGAAATATGTGCCCCTGAGGTTTATATTTCAGAAGCTTAATAAACTGAATAAAAAGGTGAGCTTAATAAAATGTATAAATACCATCCATATGAAGTGATTCCAAAGTAATCTTAAAACAAATATACATCCTAAGTTTTACTGCCCTTACACAGCCTCAGCTACCACCTGTGTGGAAAGGATTGACAAATTTCACCATCTTGGCTCATTTTGCAACAAAATGAGACCACTTGGGTCACCAGGGGTGGGAGCAACACCAGCCAGCTCGGTTCCCATCATTGCTGGTTTAACTTTACAGTACAATGGCTCTGGTTTTGACAGAATATGACAAGGAGAAGCAACTGTTATTCTACAAATATACATCCTACCTGTTCATAGCTTTAGTTCAGAGGCACAGATAGGGTTTTTATAACCTCCATTTGAATTCCTTCCATAAATACACATTAAACACAGAGTAGTTTTAATGTCTTACTTTGTAGGAGGTGGAGACCAACAGATGTGCAATATTCTGAACAGCTCCATGGTTAAACAAGATTGTCTGGTGATCAGGACCCTTCAAAGGAAACACAACACAGGGTTTTCAAAAGAACATGTAGAGGTTTCCACTATCTGCAATTCATTGTTAAATATTTGAAATACATTTACTAACATTTACTTTGTAATCAGCTGGCATAACAATTTATTTTTTTTTTTTACATTAACAACTTGAACTCGTATTTTTTTAGCATTTATCCTTTTCTGGTAATCACTCCCATTCTCCAACAGGCAATGGAATTAGTTCTCACAAATGAAGAAACATGAATAGAGAACTTCTGTTTCTATTCTTCCTATTGGAAACAACTGAAAGCTCCTGATTTTCTCTACAAATCACATAACAGATCTCCAGTCACTAACATCTTCTTCACTGTTAATATTAAGAATTTTCAACAATTCTAACTTGCAGAAGGGAGGGGATTTCTTCTGAAACTGGCTCCAGACACAAAGTGCCAGTGCTTTGAGAGGAGAGTCACATTTTCCTCCAATTTCTTATTATTTGTTATTTTAGTTTCAAGCATATTTGGCCATAAACCCATAGCTGTCACCTATTTATTGACTTCAAGATCCACGTTGGCAATGGCTGATAAGTCGGTATTTTTTTCCAAAAGAACATTTGGAATTAAACACAAATACTAAATTTTGCAGGAGAAATATGGCTCGATGAGGTTGAAAAAACACCCCGAAATCTCAATACCTGCAGCCCTCAGCAGTCTCTTGCCAAAGCTGATCTGTGACTTGCAAACCTCTCTTTAGAAGCAGGTTCATAGCTCTGGTCATCTCTGCATTAAGCCCAAGCTGTGCACATTTAAATTCAGATTACAGGATGCCACAGCCTTTATCATCCCTCCGTGCATTCCCTTGACTGCTCTGCAAGTGAAGAAAGTCTCTTCATTCCTTCATCTCTTGCTCGACCCCAGCTGAGTTTATGGCACCTCTGACACCCTGGTAGGCATCAACGACACATTATCTTCAAATCAGATACAGCTGAAATCAGATTCCTCTTGTAGTCAAAAGGACATTTTTAGAGTATCTCTTACCTCTAAGAAAAAAGCATAAAATTACTTTCAGATGTAACATATCTGGTACTTTAAGAGATGCTTCAGCTGCTACTGCCACCAAGAGTTTTCTACCAAAAAATGCAATTAAAACAGCATGGCTGAAGGAGGAAAACCACTTACATTGGCACACAGAAGTGGCTGAGGCAATGATTTAAAGCCGCAGCTATGCCTGTGTTGGAGCTGAAGAACAGATATTGAAATACGTGAAAAAAAAAATGAGTGAGTTTAAAGGAAAAGCAATCACATTGCCCTAGATTTAGTAACTCCCAAGTCTTAGTGATCCCTCCACGGGATGCAGGTGGCAGATTCTGAGCAGACAGGACAGATGTTCGTACAGAGGTGACACCTGGGTGTACCTGAGTTGCACAGCTGGATGTACATGAAATATTTAATCTGTACACGCCGTGTTTGTGCACACCACCAGCACAACCAGGGTAAGCACGAACCCTCAGAGAGGCACAGCTGCAGACACAAAGGTGAAAACCTGAAAATACGATGTAGCATGTCCAAGCAGCTCAAACCCCAGGGTTTAACGGGCAGCCTGGTTTTATTTCTCCTCGGGTACAGTGACAGAATTCCACTCCTTTGACAATGATCTTGTTCTCCAAATACAAATGAATTACACATTTCAGGAACAGACATCACTTCTTGCACAGTTTTGCATCATAAAACGCCAATTCTCAAGGAATGGTTAGGACAGGCCAATGTAACACGCCATCCCACAATGAAAAGCAGGTATCTAAGTGCCTTTGTGCCTTGCAGCAGGGATCCAGCAGCACCTTAAGGTCACCCAAGAGAAGAGCCTGGGGGAAGCAACCTTGATTACAGGCTTTATCCTGGACCCTTCCCACACAGGAGATTTTCATTTTCAACTGGCAGTCAGATTACTACTTATGCAGAGATGTCACCGCTTTCAAATATAAGTTCCAGAAGTATTTTTTAAATTATTTATACAACCATGTGTTTTCAAACATAAACATTACCTCTTTAATTTGACCACTAAAGCAGTAAATTTTACCTACGCACACCACTTGCTCTGAAAACAAATGAACTGAGATACACAGACTCTTAAAAACTAAATTTTGACTTGCGTTTTCACATCCCAGGTACATCAGCCTGATTTCAGTTTACTTCTTTGCTCCTATGTTGACAGAATCTTGGCTCTGTATGTTAAGAACTGCATCTGCTCCCCTGTAAATCACCACTTTCCCTTGCTCAGGATGGCTCTGCTCCGGAGCACTGCTCCCAGCCGTTAATTTTAACTCTAACCATGCAAGGAGAAGCAGCAAAAGCAGAAAGCAGCAGCAATATGCTAGGAACCCAACTGATGGATTTCCTAGCTCGAGGGAACTGGTCTGAGCTGCTCCAGGCAAACGGGAGCAGGCAGGGCAGAAGCCTGAGAAGCCACCAAGAGATGCTGAAAAGGCAGAGGAAGAAATGGCTGCGGCAGATGTGAGCTGGCAACAGGGCAGGAACAAGGAGGGCCACAGCCATAAGTCACTATTAGTTCAATTCATACACTCCTAAGAAGAGGAAAAAGAGAAATGAAAGCATCAATGCCTCTCAGAACATATCCTAAGCCTCACCTAAATACAAAGGCACATAAGCCTTTAAGCAAATAGTAAAGTATTGCTTCAGGAAAAAAAAACGGGAAAGGTTGTCTCACTCAGCATCTTTTGGGGGAAGAGAGAGTCTCCATTTAAAATGTGAATACTGAAACTTTCAGGTTTTTCTGGCTTGTTTTTTTTAATTATAAGAATGTATTTTGCCTATTGATTTAAGTCAGAAAATCCCCTGGAAATTCGTCTTCGCTGTATTAGATCTATTTCGTTCTGTCTGAAAATACAATAATTGACCTTGAAACCCCAAAACTAAACCAAAAGAAGGAAGGGAGCATTTTAGACTTTTGCTGAACAGCTGCATTTGCCTGGGCAAGAAAAATGAGTTCTTGATCAATTTAACATCTGTGATGATCTGTTTACTCAACCTCAAATATTTTTCTTTGTTTTGCAGCTGTTTATTCTGCAAATGCAACCATTTTCTAACACCTATACCCCTCACCCTGCCTTTCTTGTGCAGCCATGTTTCTCTCTGTTCACACAGCCAAAAACTTCTTTCCAGAAATTTGATTTTTTCCAGACATTCACTGTAAAATTTGAGAAATATCTGGGGGGTGGAGAAGGCACTCAGAACAGAACGGTGAGTTCAGGAGACCCCTCCTCACTTGTGACGTGACTGGGCATTTGCTCTGTTTCACATTTCAGATGTGCAAGGCCCCAGGAGCTGCTGGAGCTGCAAGGAAACAACCCCTTTGGAGAAAGATGACAACTGTTTTCTGTTCTCTCCCAGCCAACGGGGTTTTATGGCCAGAGCCAACCGCGGTTTGTATAAACTGACTCCGCTACCATCCCATTAGTCCTGCGTTATTTTTCTTGCAAGCCAACATGGCCTAATTTATCACCTGTTTGATCTCCTCAGCCTATTAAGGAGACTTCCAAGGGCCACTGAAACTGCACATGCCTCAGCGGTGCCTTTTTGTTCCTAAAATACCTTTTTTTTTCCCCCACTACTAGTTATAGATGCGAACTTCCACAGTCCAGTGTAGGCTCTTGTCTTCAGGTTTTCTTTAAACAGTTCTCTAAATATTAGCAGCTGAGTTCTATCTTTATATCCCACTAACTGGACAGTTTTCATCCTCAGTTTCACTTAGCAAAAGAAATGCAATGGGATGAGTGTACAGAAATAACGGTCAAGGCAGAGGAAAAGAAATACTTAAAGGAATAATTCACTGTTCCACAGGATGCATTGTAAGTGATCAAATAGATATTTTCCAAGGTAAATACTTACAAAGTCATAAACTTGGGAACTTTCTCATTTGTTAGCACACAATCTAGGATCCTTTAGTTTTAAATTGTCGCTAAAAGGGAAAGATGCTGTAAAAATCTCATTTCCTACCCTGAATTATTTTAATAAAATTATTGTAAAACTCACTGGTACAGTAACTCCCAAAACACTGCAACAATAAAAACCAGTGCTGTGTGGAAACTCGGAGCAGGGGGAGGGAAAGACCCAATTGTGTTTGGGGTGGGGCTGCTGCTAGTTTTAAATCAGTTTTCACATATCAACAGAACTGCATTACACAGCAGGAATGAACACGTATCTGGATGAACCTGTAACTGATGGAGCTCGGCTGACAAGAGCATTTCTTGTCCTCTCAACCTACAGCACCTCTTAGACAAGTCTCTGGGGTGAAAACAGCTGAAAGCAGCTCCGTGACCTCTGAAAAGAGGTGGTCACACTGGCCTGAGACTTTCAGAGGAAAAACAGAAGTCTTCCAAGATTTACAGTGCTAATAGTGAAGACTGATACTTGCCCAGACTGTTGCCTTTGTTTAGTAGCCAGAGCCTATAAAAACCCCATATATTTGCATATTCTCTTGTACTGCAGAGCAGCATATATTGACCCCAATAAATCTGCAGCAAATGCAGAGTAGTACCAGTTCAGTCATTACTGGCCCAAAATTCCTGCCACAAAAGGCAGCACACACACAGCTCTTACAGGCCAGAAACAAAGTTGCATAAAGAACATGAATTGTCTTTCTTACTTTGCAGCAGTGGGAGAAGATCTGACAGATGTATTCTTGTGTGTATTGAGACCTACTGAGCAGTGCCATGAGGTGGGAGATCACTGTAGCATCCTGCAAACAAGTGAGAAAAGAACAGGGTGTTAACAGAGCATTGCAGCACAGCTTCTTTGCAGTTTGTTACTTAAACCAGCACTCCTCGTTCTGCACTCAGTGCTCTCCCTTCCACCATAACTTTCACAGATACAGAGACCATTAAAAGCTGTTCATTAAAAGTTGAAGGCATGAGTGACTGTTCTGAGAAAAATCCCCATGGAAAAAAAAATAAAAGGTCAGTGCTATCAGAATAAATAAGAATAACAGGAAAACTACTGCAATTTGCCTCCAGAATCTTTGGGACAAACCCGATAAAAGAACTGGGGAGAAAATACACCAAGAGCAAACAAGGGCACTGTCAGGGATTACTCCAGGGGTTGCCTCAGTGCTGTTGTACCACCAGCACGGCTGACCAAGCTCTTCTGCCAGCCCTGAGCCCAAGGGAGCGGGGAGGAAACACAGTAACAGCCTGGACAGGGCACAGTCCCCTGGATCTGATTCGTGGGGGGTCATCATGTCCTTTGTGTTGCAGTCAAACACACACTACAGACACCGCCAGTGTGACACTAGTGACAGAGAATCCCAAATAAATCAGCAAAACAAAACCATTACACTCGAGTGGAACGTTCCCTAAGCCAAGGCAGGAGGTTGGAACGAGATGATCTTTAAAGTCCCTTGCAACCCAAAGCTTTCCAGGATTCTGTGGCAAGTTCTCTTCTGAAAACACGTCCAGTTACTTCAGCCCTGTGGTAAGTTACAAAACTTTTTAACATTTTAAAGCTTTCTGTTACTTTTACCAGCACATTTTAGTGGCAGGAACTATAGTGATAGTAAAAGAAACAATGGTCATTTTAGTTTGGAAAGTGGTAAAATAAATTACTTCCATGAGCTAAAGGGAGCTGAGCAGAGGGAAGGACTGAATGAGACTTCCTTTCCAAAGCACATGTGCTGTATTGGCCCTATACACCCAAGTCACTCTGTTTTACCTGCACAATGATGAATTACAAGCCTCTGATTTAGGGAGAGGTGAACTGAAATTAGAGCAAAACCTTCCTGCACCTCAGCTCCTGTGACAGCACTGAAAGCAGCACCAGCCTGACTACTGCAGTGACTGCAGCTTCAGACACACTGGGTATGAGAAGTTTTATTTCCCAATCACCTGGGAAATTTCCACCACACTTTTTAACTTCGTCAAAATAAACATGGACCAGTCTCCCCTCTTTGCACGGATATGAGATTATACAAAGCTCTGCAGTATTTATTTTTTTAGTATTTTTTATTTATGTATATATACAATTATCATACTTCTTTTAGGAAGCTTTGCTGCTGACAATCCAGCCTTCTTATTCTCCACAGAAAACAACAGAGGCAAGAAACACACTGAGAATAAACCAACTTGTTTCTACTGCTTGTTTCTCACCAACTGGAAAGGATCAACACGAGCCTCATTTGGCATCTCAGCACCCTACAGTGAGAAAGTTATTCAGAAAGACTTTCTCCCAGGTACAAGCAGCCACATATCCATGCTCACGTCATCTTTATGTGCGTAGGAAGAGCAAGGGACTGCCTATTTGAGCAACATTCTCAGGGCCTGGCCAACAGCAGCTCCAGCTGATCTGCCTTTACACAGAGCCCAGAGACAAACACGTCACTTCTTTCCAACTTCAGAACCCAAAGGCCAGCACGGGGCTGGTTTGCTTGCAGAACAACAGCAGACATTAAATCCCAGAGGGGTCAGGTTGGAAGGGCCCACAGTGCTCCCCTGGTGCCACCTCCCTGCTCCAGCAGGGCCATCCCAGAGCACAGGAGCGTGTCCACACTGGAACATCCCCAGCGAGGGAGGCTCCACACCCCCTCTGGGCTGCCTGTTCCCAACTTCCCTGAGTTAAAGCAAAACAGACTGACAATACACCAAGGACTCCTCTATGGTTTAACAAATTTCACCCATTAAAACAGATTCTTGTCCTTTTCTGCAAATCTTCAGCAGCTGAAGGCACCAAGCCCCATCAGTGTTCAACATAACATCACATTCAGCGCTAGGAGGCTGCTCAGTGACAAAGCATCCCTGAGACACCATCATCAGGAGTCAGGAGGGGAGGCAGAAAAGAAGAGACAGACCTCAGGATTCACAGGCAGGAATGTTTTAAAAAAGGAGCTTCAAACTGTAAAATGCAAGACCTGAAACCTGCAGGGAAATCTCTTGACTATGAAACCTGAATTATTTCAAAGGATTCAAACTGCCACTGTTAAAGCACCGCATCTTTGAATAAAATAATTGTTCAGTTAAACTCTTTTAATCAACACAGATGAATGTGTAACATCTCTCCATCTGTATCTCACACCAGGGAAGGAACCAACCAACATTTATTTCACACCCTCTCCAGTGACATCTTCGTGCAACGGTCCAGTTTCACCCAAAAATCCAACAGCATTGATCACATGAGTGTTGATCACATGAGTATTCCAGCTGCAGGTTACAGATTGGAGACTTTTGGTACAGATCTAAGAGGACAGAAATCAAGCCTCAAACTGCTGGGAAGCTCTACAGCAGAGCTACAGAAATGGGAATGGAATGGCACACGGTGATTTGTGTAAGAGAACCTTTTACTGAGCAGTGAGGCACTGTGACCCAGCAGTAAATTCCTGGATGGGAAGGTTCCCATACTGGATGATGAAAACCATTTTCATTTAGCATGCATGAGACAGGGCTGTTGTACCACCTAACACTGTGACAGGGTTATTTCTGGGGCACTGTGACCCCACAGTGTCACTGTACATATGATATAAGTGTTAATGAATCCTTGCAAACAGAGTGAGGGTCCCCTGAAATTCTGACATTACACAAACAAAACATGTATTATTAGATATTCTGGACTATATATTTAAGAAGGCATTCTTTGCAGGTATCTTTCATACACATCTCATTTTGTTACATCAAATCAGAACTGTTGTGGGTATGAAAGGTTAAAAACTCTTGGAAAGTTCCAAGAGCTTTAATGTGCTGGTAAGAAAGCCGTTAATTTTACTCTACAATTCTGCTAAAATCTCTCCAACTTGCAGAATAATTATGCAATGTTTATCTGGAGAATAAAGGTGTGAACATAACTGACTTCCAACGAAATGTGAATAGTGATTATGTGTCAATAGGAGGCTACATAATTCCATTTTTATTCAGTATTGACACCCAAGTAACAAAAGATCTTCCTAGTAACCCTACTGAGATTGAGTCTACACTCATAATTTACAGATAAACAATGAGATCCACAAATCCATTAAAATGTCTGCTAACAACGTAGTTCCAGGTAACTTAGTACAAATATCTGTATATCACATATATTGTAATAAAATTATTGTCCATACAAACAGAACTCAGAGAGAATTAACAGTTACATTTCCCTGCTTGGATCCCAACACCTAATTTATTCATATACCTTTTTAACATCAGAACAAAATTTGTAAGGGCTATTCTTAAAGCATTTGTTTTTAATAGAGAGTTGCTATTCTTTTTTCCAAGTCAGCAAACTGAAATGCCTATATTCACCCAAATAACTTGAAGTCAAGCTCTATAAGCTAGAATTGGTTCTTTTACAACGCTCATTTTTAGGAAGCAGCTTAGACTGGGGAACATTCAGCCTTGCTCCCAGCTCAGCCATCACAAAAAGCTGGGAGGAAAAGAAAAAGGCACGAGAGGCTGGCCCAGATTCCTCCCTTCGGAAGAGGGGATCACTGAGCTGTGGTGAAGCACTGTACACTTGGAGTGGGGTTTCACTGCTCATTAAACACCTGGTTATTAATCAGTGTAACATATCCTGATCTCTCAGTTGTGCCTCCTCTCCTTCACCAGGCCTGGCTGATCACCGAAGTGATGTTGAGGTTTTCCATCCCAAACCTGCCCAGGAAGCAAGAATGCCTTTTACTCATCATTTCTGGAGAATGAGATTTCTCAAACGGATTCCTCATTGTCCCAATAGCACAGAGGCTCATCCTGCTGCAGAGCCCTCACTCTCCAAGCTCCTTTAAGCACAGGGGACTCCCAGCAGGGAAGGCACCTCCTCCTGCAAGGCCAGCACAGCAGCCACACACAGGAAGTGCTCACTGGAATCCTATCCGGGTCCCAGTGAGGAAGGGAAAATGCCATCACAACTGAGAACATCTGTCAGGAAACGTGCAGAGTGCCTTCATGGGCTGGAAACATTTTCTGCCACTGACTCCATTCTCTTTGTTTTCAGTAAGGTATCAGGAGTTGAAGTAACAGGATCTCAGTCAAACTGGATTTGCTTTAGTGCTGCCATCTACTCAGCAACCCAAAACACCCCCAGCTGTGATGAGCTGGCTGGTTCACACAGACAGTAATAATGGAATTTAAATAAGTCTGAACAAATGTCTGCACCTCAACAGATCTGTGCCCCAGCACTCTCGGTCATTCCTCATTTCCATGGTCACTAAATGGATCTCAGCAGCAAAGCCTGCACCCTGCCCATGCAGGATGCCTTCCATAACACGGGCTGCTCTGGCACAGCTGGTCTGGATACAACTTGGTGTGACAGCTCAGCACCAGACTCTAAAAACCTGCCCTTTCTGAGAGCTCAGTGTTCATCCAGCTCAACACAGATGGACAGATGGGCACATTTTCTCAGTACAAATCCCATGCTCCTACAGGAAACTGCCCAATGCCTCCAACCTCTGAAGAACTGTTTTACCCTTGGAACTGAAGAGAATTAATTACACAAAACTGCCAGCAGTTCATCCTTCAAGCTCCTGTCCATAAGGAAAGGCTCAAAGAGGAAAGGTGTAATTCTGACACCCAGCACTTCTGCTGGGAGAAATATTCAGGTTACTGTGGATGATGTGTACCTGTTACAAACAGAAAGGAATGTCTTAAGCAGCTCTCTTTAAAGCACTTGTATAGCCTGGATTTTAACTGAGAGGTCCCTGAAACCTCTGGAATGACTGCAACACAAACTGCCCATGTTAAGCTAACTCCTAACACCTTGTCTTGGAAACAGTCCTGTCCAAGGTCTGAGAGAGAGACAGGGCATCCTCCCTCTACAGTCAAACCACAAAAAAATTCTGGGAAAGTTTCCATGTTAGACACAACTCAAGATCCAACTTCTAAGAAGTTTTCTCCAAAACTCCTGGGTGAGAATGAAAAGCCATTGACAAACTTGGTCTCCTATCCTTCAAAACAGGAACTGAGAAAGGCAGAACTGGAGAGACCTTCAAGGGCTGCAGCTGCATGGAAATGGTGACAGTCTCCCTGGAGCTGCTGGGACCAGAAACAAAGAGGGAGCAGGGTGGCTAAACGGGAACTTTGAATTCTTCCTGTTGTTCTCAGTGTTGGAACGTCTGCCATGAAGTGTTCATTAGGCCCATAATTACTTCTTTAATTGCAAAGCCAGTGTCTCAACTGCTGCCTTGTGAAACACAGCTTGCAGCAGTGTGGGCTGGGGCTGTACCTTCCAAGAGATAGAAAAACATCTTTTCAAAGGATCTGTATTCATTATGTTTCAAAGCATTGCTTTGGGTATTCCCACAAGAGAAGCAAAAAAAAAAGGGTCGATAGGACCTTAAGCACAGGCATAAAATCATAAAATACTTAACTTTGAGGTGTCTAACTGGAATGGGAAATGGGAAAATGGCTTTTACAGGTGAACTAAGGAGCACGGACTCCTCACCAGATTATCATTTCCTGTAGTTATGGTTAAATCCAGGACATTCCATTTCTGAAGAAGGACAGGGGGAGCAGTTGATGTCACTGCTGTGCAGCAGAGAAAGCAAAGCACGAAACACAAAATCCATGCTCTTGGGCATATTGTTCCCATGTTAGTGGTTATTTCTATGCCAATGGTGGTTCTTTCCCATTTCTGCCCATGCTCAACTCTTTCCTTTCCCTTCAAGATATCAAATCTCTCCTCCAAATAGGGAGCAATTAAAAGTCCCTACTGAGCACTGATCACCAGGAAGAGATAGAGATTGCTAATGGAGACAATCATCTTAAACCCTGGCTCTGGATGCTGAAAGCAGGAAGCAGATGCCTCTGCAATTATCGACTCTTAGAGGCCGATCTGGGGGAATCTGGGAGCATGGAGTGAAGCCAAAGAAAGGAATGGAGACACAGAGAGGAAGCCCTTGGATCACCCAGGAGAGGTGCCTTCAGTGTTCACAAAGGCAATACACGTTGAGGTTTTCCTTGCCCAACAATCACAAAACACCTGGAAAAAAAGGCAGTGAACAGTGGAGGACAAAGCTGGCTGATTATCTACACACTCTAAACGTAAGCTGACTCCCTGAGATGGACGGACTAGCAGATGAAATTCAGAATGGGTGTAGGGCAAGATCGAGTCCATAGAAAACTACAAGTTTACATCCCTGTGTCTGGAATGCAAAGGTAAGAAGTCATTGGAAAAGGATAGAGAACAAAACAGACATTGCAGTGCTGCATAACAACTAGACAAAAAATCATGAAGAAGATCTGTTGAGGACTATTAACAACCAAACTGTAAAGAAAGTATGACATGAGAGGCCACCTGTGCCCTTCCCTATAGGCATCAAGACATCCTCAGCAGGCAACCAGTCCCTAAGTGGGACCAGAGTGGTTCTCACTGTGGGCTCCCAGTTACCCTCAGAAGCTGGAGCTGCTCCAGACCTCCCCCAGACTGGAGCAACGCTCCCCTTTACCGAGCAGGAGGAGATTGCTGGCCCACTACAGCTTTCATCCCACGCCTTACCTCAGCCCTTACTCCAGGACACAGGAAGCAGCTAAACCCTCCTTGACCCTCCTTCCCAGTAAGAGGCAGTGCCTGGGCTCAGGCCAGCCCAGGAGACAGCAGTACCTCCAGAGAGAGCTCTGCCCAGTCACCCCACCAGGGCCAGCCCCAACAGCTCCAGGATGAATTCAGGACTATAGCAACAGGAGAGGCACATTTCCTATCATCCAGTCACTTAAATGCAAATCACACATATATTAACTAAGAGCAGAGACAATCTGGAGGTGAAGCTCTTCCTCTGGAAGTACAAAAACTGAGCAAGCAAAAACACCACGACAGTGGTGGATAAAACTTCAAGTTTCAGAATGTAACTGTTGCCAGTATAGCTCTGATAATAGTACCTCTAAATACTATTTAGAGACCGTTTTTCCTCATTAAGATTGCACACAAGTCTGAAAATGTAGGTATTTTCTTTATCAGTGGGCTGCCTTGGTGACCAGCTCATACCAAACATCCAGAAATGTTAGGGGCGCCAGATACCTTAAAGACAGGTGTTGCTCAAACAAGGCCTTCTCACTACTCCAGACAACAAGGTTTTTCACTCCCACCCTCTCTATAGGCTTTAAAAACACAGAATAATCTGCTTACAACTTACTGTATACAGCAGATCCTCTGGAGTTACAGGGCTGATGAAAATGGTACGGAGACATCGCAGGCAAGCTTCAATAAACTTCAAATCTGGCGATAGCAATCCTATAAATACAGGCAAAACTGTCCATTCAGTCTCATTATCTTTGCTTATTTCAGTACTTTAGGAACATTTACCAACACAGATCCATCAAGGGAGAAGTACCTTGCAGTAAGGCTGGGATAATATGGCAGTCTAGGAGGGATTTGACATTGTTCTCTGTCCCCATGGCAAGGCTGCCCAGGACCACCGCGCATTCTGTTCTCAGCTCCGTGCTCGAGGTCTCTTGCTGGAGTAAATACAGCAACCTGCAAACACAAGTATTTTTAGAGGAAAATTCAGATGGAAGAGAAAACTTAAGTCTAAGAGAAAATAATCTGAATCCTGCTATGTAAAGAGGATGAAATCCTTAACAGAAAGAGGAAGACACAGCAAAAGAGAAGAGGAACACTTCATTCATAACCTTTTCACACTGTGTTCCTATACAGCTTCTACTGGGTGTAGAAAAATACCCCACTGCTTTTTCTTAAAAAGGTACTGTCTCAGTACTGATATCCAGGATGAGGGCTTTCAGGATACCAGGGAGATCCCAAATTTCAGTTCAAGGAAATGAGTCTGCAGTCTGAGGTCGATGGCAAAGGGAACCCTAACACCCTAACACCACTGTGGGGATGGTTATCTTTGGCAGTGATTTCTTCTGAGTCACAACAGCAAAAAAAGTCCATCACCAAGCACAAGCATGGGGAAGGCTGAGAGTAATCCGAGTTTTGAACACTGAGAAATTATCACATAATAACACAAAGAAAGCCCAGGAAAGTTTTCTGTGCAGAAAGGCAGCTGAACTGGGGCTAAACTGTATCACTTCAAAGCACATCTTGCCAACAGTGTAGTTTCGGTCCCAATCACTCTGGATTCTTTCTACAGTATCAAGAAGCAAAATACATAATCAGTGGCATGCAAAATCATCACTAAGGGAAAACAGCACTCCTTCAATCCTGGGACCTGTGGGACTGGAGAGCTTTGCACTACTGTTACTTCTTTACAGACAGATGATTATTTTCTCTGCCTTCTAGATCAGGTAAGGACAGGAAGCAAAACCTTCTTTGGTAATGTACAAATGCACTGAGCAGTCCTGGCTAAAATTCATCCTGGAAAGGAAAAGGATATTGTGTTCCTGTATGGAAAGCACAATCTCATCTACTGTTCTAACTCCGGTTGACTCCTTTGTTGTATATGTTGGTAAACATTGATCTAATTGCTAATTTTAAAATGTCAGTAGCAATAACCTCTTTTAAAATAGCTTTCAATAACCTAGTGGGCAATTTAAAAATGCAGAAATGCAAGAATATTTCCTTCCATTTTCACTAGGAAGTCCTGACAACCTGCTCTGAGATGCATCTTCCCTGTACAAATCAGACCAATGGCCTTCTCTGATTATCAAGGCCTTCAACAAATAACCTGTTCATTGTATCCAGAGATGTTTAGTTGCAGAACCATTAAAGTTGGAAAAGTCCTCTCAGGTCATCAATCCAACCATTCCCCCAGCACTGCCAGGGCCACCAGCAACCCATGTCCCTGAGTGCCACATCCACACAGCTTTTAATTCCCTGCAGGGATGGGGACTGCACCACTGCCCCAGGCAGCTCTGGACAAGCCTTTCCCGGCAGAATTTTCCCACTATCCAACCTGCACCTCCCCTGGCCCAGCCTGAGGCCGTTCCCTCTCCTCCTGTCCCTGTTCCCTGGGAGCAGAGCCCGACCCCCCCGGCTGTCCCCTCCTGTCAGGAGCTGTGCAGAGCCACAAGGTCCCCCCTGATCCCCTTTGCTCCAGGCTGAGCCCTTTCCCAGCTCCCTCAGCCGCTCCTGGGGCTCCAGCACCTTCCCAGCTCCGTTCCCTTCCTTGGACATGCTCCAGCCCCTCAGTATCATGTCCTAAAAAGACTTTTTTCCCCAAAAGGATTTTAAAAAAATTCAAAAGCACACTAAATTCTGAAGGCTGTTCTCTTCCAAGGAAAGTAATTGCTACTTTCTTTCCCATTAACACTTCACACGTGGAACTGATATTACAGCTCTGCTACTGTTAAAGAGCAAAAATGAAACATGCTGACTACAATCTAAAGTCTTTCCACATGCTTAAAATAGAAACCCTTAACTAAACTTTATAATTAGTGTAGATCAAAATTTAAGTTCCCATTTTACATACAATAAGTTTCTGAAATAGTAATATCCTTTTCTACATCTTTAAAATAAGTTTGAGGTTCAGATCAGGTACTCCACAGAGCTAGACATGCATATTGTAATATTTTCTATTTCTATCTTTAAAAGACAGAACTGACACCAAGTTACATAGAAAATTAAGTAGTTCCATGATAAACTATAAAATTATAGAAAGTTTCAAATGAGGAGAATCTACACAGTCACTAAAGATGAAACTGTTAATAATAAAGTACTGTCGAACATTAAATACAAAGATCCATATCATTCCGTTGTCCCAGACTGCTTTGCTGTTCCCAGGCTCTAGCACAGACAAATTCAGCAAAGATCTAATGCATTCCTCCTTATATTAATATCATCAGGATAAAAAGGTAGAAAAATGGCATTTACATGCAGGGACAGATCGTAAATTGGATTTTGGAAATTTACAAATATGATTAAGGTAGGTGTTCATAGGTCACACATTCTAAGAACACCATGTCCCTGCCTAACCTGGATCCCTGATCTCCAGCCTTACTCCTTACCAGCCAGCCTTTGGGCTTCCCAACCTGCAGAAACACCGGAACACGGCTCTGCTAGAACCACCACAACACACTTCTGTAGAGCACAAGATCTTCAGGGAAAACAAAAGCAGAGATGCACAGAACAGGTACTCTAAAACAGCGAAAAGGTGCTAATGTCCTTGTTGACACTCTTCAGCCTGTGGTCCTGCAGTAATGCTCATTACAACAAACAGGAAATGAAATGAAGCTGACTGAAAGATCTCACAACAGCTTCACGAGCATTTTCCAAGGTTTTAAAATGCAATAGTTGGATTTTTTCCAACTTCTATAACACTTCTTCAGGTATTTTCCTCTTATGTTTATATAAAATACAACTTCTGCCATTTGTCCCTGCCCTTCTAAGGGCAATTAAGTGATTAAGGCCTTTTCTCAGATGTCAGGAATGATATCCAGGAAATCATATCCAAATGAGGAAGGACAGCAAATTCATCCAGAGAGATACTTCAGTGGACTCAACGAACAACCATGCCAAGAAACAGAAATAAGGTCAGCTAGAGGAATGATACACACCTGGGAAAAGCATGGATTATTTTAAAGTAGAAACTTCCAAGGGAAGCTGCCACTGAACAGAAGGAAACTACAATGGCTTAGCAAGGAAAAGACACAGCTCAGATTTCCCTTTCCTTTGACAATGACTGACGGCTGTGATGCAGCAGAGTTCCACACCATAACACAGATGAGCACGATTTAGACATCCCAATCCAGTATGAACATCAACCTCACAGTTAAACAGAACACAAGTTCCCTCTTTCACACTCCATCCCATTTACAAGTTGTCACAAAAATCTCTCGAGTTCCTAAACCAGCCGGGAAGAGATAAACTCAGCACTTCGTCAAGCCCCATAAGAAGGCCCGTGGAGAAAGAGCCCAGGGTAACAATTTGAGTGCCATGAAGCTTAAGACACCTTTATCAGAGTATGTTAATGAATAAGAGCTTCGTTAAGTCATGGTTATCTGAACACGTATTACCAGGCCCCTTGCAAAGGGGATGAATACACGACTTGTGGAGTTATCAGGATTCCTATTAGAATTCATCTACCCTGGAAGATTCCTGTCTTCCAGCCCATTGCAAGAAGGCCCAAAAGCTCCACCCTGGGAACCCCCATGATGAACACACAGACGAAGGCACAGCTGAGATGAGTTATCCCCCACTGGCTGACAGAACATGGAATAAAAAGTCACTGCAGGCGTAGAGAGTGACCTCTGAATGTGCTGCAAGTTCCAGTGAGAGCTGATCCCAAAGTGTGAACGGAATTCATGTATTGAGACTAGCTCAAACAAGGTGGGACAACAAACTTTTTTTAAAAAATCTGTTCTTTTTAGTGCTAAAAAGCACTACTTTTCAGCCATAATAGGAAGCAATTACTTTCCACTGAACTTTCCAAAGACACAACTAAGTCTAATTTTAAAAGCACTCAGAATAATTTCTGTACAATAATATCTAAAGTGACAAATGAAATAGCTATAGATTCTTACACATGAAGACTTAAAAACGAGTGTTTCTTATGACTGTTAGTCACAGAAATCTATCCTGAAGTGAGATGCCAGTTTCCCTTCTGGAAGCAATGGTAATTCCAAATCTCCAGAGGCTGGATCCAAGGGTCCTGGGCTAACTCTACTCCCTAAAAAGCCCTACAAAGCAAAGGTAACTGCTTCTGAAATATTTCACACGGTGCAAATAGTCAGTTTTTTAAAAAAGCCAAGTTGAACAGTATGCAGTGTATATGTAAGGAAGTCGGCTGCAAAGAAAGTTTTCCCTTAGGAATAAAACAAGGAGTCTCAGCTTACAGCTTTAGTAATTTATCCTAATGCTTAGACATCCTCACCGACATTAATATTCCATGAGCTGCTCTATATACACCACATAACCTGCATCCAGTCTGATTCATGTTCACATAATTAAATCCAACTTTGGAGAGTTTCAATATCTACTGAGCTGCAAGAGGTCTGGATTTGAAACTCCACATTTTTCATGGCTACAATCAAGTTTTCCCTCACCTTCCTCTTTAATGATGTTTCATTTGAAAACAGCCACAGCTCCTCCCCATGGAGCCCCCTTTTACAGCAGGAATGTTTCCTCCAGCACTCCATGGATTCCTGGGCTGGTTCCCACCCTGGTGCTCCCAGCTCCCTCGAGGTGCTCACACACCCCCTTCTACAGTGACTTGAAGGCTGCTGAGGTGGCTGCAGCACAGTCTCTCCTGGTTACTAGATCAAAACCCCCAATCCCAGTGCATCAGCACTGGCAGATCTCTAGTCTGAGCTGAATTTATTCCAATGTTTCCCCCTAAGACTGTTCCACGACCCATTCAGCAAAACATAAATATGTCCTTTCTGTGCAGCCATTTATACCAGAATATGTGGAATCAACACACAGCCCCTGAAGCCAAATAGAGATAAATGTACACAAACAGCACTCAGAGCTTTTTAACTTCCACAGTGCACTGGCTCAGTTTAAGACTATTTTTGAGACAGTGAAAGCCTCTTGCTTCACAAAAAGTGTGTTAATAGACATTACATAAAGCAACATCTTCACCTAGTCTTGCTTCAACCACTTTATCACTTTGTTCAAGACAGACGTCTTACTCTTAAGTTCACCATCGGACTGTTCATGAAGTTTACTTTGATAAAACACATTCAAACATTATTCTAAGTCTTCCAGAAATTTCTATCTGAATTAGAACATCAGCCAGCCTGTGATCACCATCTGAACAACTAATGTACCTTTAGACAAACCAGTTCTAAAAGGTTTTTGTCTGAGGATGACAAGCAACCTTAAACCAAAGATCAAGCTGGTTTTACTTCCCATTCACCTGCAGTTTGAAATTCTTCACTGTATACAAAAACATTACATTATAGTCTCACTGAGTTTGGCATCACCATCCAATATCCAGCACCTGCATGTGAAAGAGGACGTCAGAATACATTTTTGAGTAATTTTGTAGAGATTTGACTCTTCCAGCTCCTTAAGAACAAGTAAAATGAGGTATCATAAAGCTACTTTCTATATCATGTTTTTAAACTTGAAACTTAAAATTCCAATACAAACACACCATAGCAAAGGTGGCATTAGAAGTACATCTTGTACTAAGAACTTCCTTTTTGCAATCAGAACAGGCACTTTAGAGATATGGGGTTGCACAGCTTTTAAACAACAGCTCTCATACAAATCTGCTGCCTCCAAATATTTGCCTTGACTCACCTGTACTTCACAGCTGGGTTAGAAGAATACCTTGTTCTAGTTATCTGTATCATCCTCGTGGAGAGGGTTATTTCTCATTAAGAGATGTCTAATCATGCAATCATGTCCTGACTCCTGACTTGACTTGAAGAAAAACAAAGGCCAACCACAGGAGGCCTGTAAGAGGCCCTGCTCCCCACCTTTTTCACCACCCTACAGCAAAGCAAGCCTTGAAAAACAGCAGCATGGCAGGTGAAGCTCGCTCCCCTCGGACAGCAAACACCGCACCGGGCTCACATTCCCACCCTGCGAGCGCACAACGGAAAATCCCAACGCAAACGGCACGAAGAGCAGAACAAGGCAGCAGGAAACAATCGCATCCTGGCCTCCTAAGGACATCCAAGAAGCTCGGACTGAACACTCCCTAACGTGCATGGCAGAGCTCACAACGCTCTGTCCAAGTGCACGGAGCCCTGGAAGGAAGCTGGGAACAGCCAGGGATGACGCAGGCCCCAGCAGATGTGCAGACCTGGGGCAGCACATTCATTAAGAGCCCCAGCAGCGCCCAGCCTGCGCTCCTGTGGGCCCAGGGCGATCCCCGGGCACAGAGCAGCCCCGAGAGCAGCTCCGAGGGCAGCTCCGGGGGCAGCTCCGAGAGCGGCTCCGAGAGCGGCTCCGAGAGCGGCTCCGAGAGCGGCTCCGAGAGCGGCTCCGAGAGCGGCTCCGAGAGCGGCTCCGAGAGCGGCTCCGAGAGCGGCTCCGAGAGCGGCTCCGAGAGCGGCTCCGAGAGCGGCTCCGAGAGCGGCTCCGAGAGCGGCTCCGAGAGCGGCTCCGAGAGCGGCTCCGAGAGCGGCTCCGAGAGCGGCTCCGAGAGCGGCTCCGAGAGCGGCTCCGAGAGCGGCTCCGAGAGCGGCTCCGAGAGCGGCTCCGAGAGCGGCTCCGAGAGCGGCTCCGAGAGCGGCTCCGAGAGCGGCTCCGAGAGCGGCTCCGAGAGCGGCTCCGAGAGCGGCTCCGAGAGCGGCTCCGAGAGCGGCTCCGAGAGCGGCTCCGAGAGCGGCTCCGAGAGCGGCTCCGAGAGCGGCTCCGAGAGCGGCTCCGAGAGCGGCTCCGAGAGCGGCTCCGAGAGCGGCTCCGAGAGCGGCTCCGAGAGCGGCTCCGAGAGCGGCTCCGAGAGCGGCTCCGAGAGCGGCTCCGAGAGCGGCTCCGAGAGCGGCTCCGAGAGCGGCTCCGAGAGCGGCTCCGAGAGCGGCTCCGAGAGCGGCTCCGAGAGCGGCTCCGAGAGCGGCTCCGAGAGCGGCTCCGAGAGCGGCTCCGAGAGCGGCTCCGAGAGCGGCTCCGAGAGCGGCTCCGAGAGCGGCTCCGAGGGCAGCTCCGAGGGCAGCTCTGAGCATCCCCAGGGTCACCGGCCTGGCTCCGGGGCACGATCAAATCCTGAACCATTCGAAGGGACTGTCCTGGCTGGATTTCCAGCTCCCATCGTAGAGAGCCATGGCACCGGCACGCCAGCAGCCCCTCAGCACTTCACATTTCTGCACTGCTGTGGAGCAAGTCCTGCTCTCCCCATTCGCTGCTCCTCTGTCTTGTTTGTGACTCCACAGAACAAGACCTCCTTTTTGTGAGAGTTCGTTCTGTGTGATTATTGAGCCAAGGGAGATCTCACAAGATCTCCACAAGAAGTGCAGGCAGGACATGGTCAGAAGCACAGAGGCTGCTGTGAGAAGAGCTGTTACACCAACTTGGCTTTTCACCTCACCTTTACCTGCACTGCCAGGGGCAGAGCCACCTAAAGCATTTTCATTCTCATCTTTTTTACCAGGTTACACCGTTTTCAAAGCAACAATCTTTTATTCTTTTGGCAAACTCTGAAAGAACACTCCCTGAAGGAATTTCATTATGTTTAACAATAAATTGAAACATAAAATTTCACGCTGGTGTGTTCACAGCCCTAGAAACAATTTAAAACCCTAATAAATTCTTACTAGTTTTCACTTAGATAGACAACCTAACAGTCTGCTGTGCAGAACTCAAAATTCAAATGATGGAATGGAAAAGAATCCTTCAGTTGTTCTGCACAGCCTTTAAAATGTGCTCCAAAGAAATTTTAAAAATTCTAAAACCCAACAGTGAAACAGAATCACTAATAAATTACAGGGAAAAGTTTAAATTAACTATACAAAACTCTTTGAGGTGCATCTACCTAGAGAAAGCTTTGGGAAGAAGTACACTACCACCTTACCAGTCCAAATAGCTGACTATGTGATAGGGGAACAATCATGTGGAAGTCAGAAAATCATTTTCAGTAAGTGACAAGAATGATTTAGTGGTTTTGTTAAAGGCCCTGGGTGGCTGGGATTAAGATTAAATTTTAAAATTGTATTCATTTTGGAGCAAAGGAATAACTGAAGCTCTTAATGAAGCGGATTAGACTTTAAACATTGAACTCTCAGCAATAATTAGGTCAGCAGTAACTTGATTCAGCTAAGCTTTTTGTCAAAATGGCACAGATCAGAGCTTCAACAGGTAACCACAAAACCAGGAGACAGAGCTGAGCTCTGCAGACTGGAATTCCACATCGCCCTCCCCATCTGCCATCCCCCACGTGAAGGAAGGGGGGACACTGCCCCAGGACTGGAAGGCCCCATCGGTGCCTGGATGGCAAACCAGCCATGCTGTATCTCTCTGGGTACCAAAAGCTGCTCTGCAGACTTGCAACACTGATTTATCAGGAACTTCCTCGTGTGCATTTCACTGAAGGGTTTTCTTCCCCAATTCCACCTCTGGGAGCCATTTACAGGTCAGAGGACTGGGAGCCAGCAGCAATACAGACTAACTGCTACTAGTTAGTTCAGAAGCCCTGTCAAGATGACTTAGAAAAGAACAATTTACATTTGAACTGAGGATTCAATCATTTCCCTGAAATTTATGCTGTAAGAGGAACTGACAGAAAGCATTAAATATTGAACTTGGACTCTGAAGAGGCGTCTGACATGGTGATAGACACAAAAACTGCAGTATCTGTTCTTATAAAACTGCTGAGTAAAGAAGCACACCAACAACTACTGTGGACTTTTTGGTCTCTGCTAGCACTAACGTGGCATAGAAGGACAAAAAATCTGAAGGACAGTACAAGTAGGAAACCATTTTGGCAATGCTGACTTAGCTTTAAGTTGGTCTGCCACTGAGAGAACTTGGCCTTACAGTAACTTTTTCCCTCTAAACTTTAAAAATTCTATTCTCTGGGACTGCTACTAAAAAGCAAGAATTTCAAAAAGTAACATTTCTGCAGTTCTGACAGGGGCCCAAGGCCAGCATTCCATGAGAATGGAAAGTCTGTGATTCTAGGAAGAGATATAGAAAGTCACTTCTTAGGAAACAAAATGCACACACAGGCTGGCTATTTCCAGTCTGAACATCGAGGGTCATGTCTGTGCACACATTTGTACAGCTTTAACACCTCCGAGTTTTAAATTCAAGACACGGCAATTCAGCAAGCTTTCTTCAATCAACTTTGTTTTTCCTAGCACCCTCTTCAGAACAAGCAGTCCAGAAGTGACCACAGGTCAGACTGAACTTTAAAGGGCCCCATAAAAATTTCATTTAAGGTATTGATACATGTCCCTTTCCAAAGATGACTCCTCTACACAGCCAGCTCAGGAGGCCACTGGCCCAGAAACCACAGGGATCCACCATTCTTCCACAGCAATTGTTTCCTTTGTATGGAGATCTTCAAAGGACTTTGCATTTCTTTGCAATGTTTTAAAATAATAGGGCTATTTCATACATTCCAGTAGCATTTGGCCCCATTTCAAACAAAAGATACTTCCTAGACTTGTTCCCAAACCCCATATGAGTCTGTTCTAATACCTGAACATACTGTTTTCTTTTCCACTAAGTGACAGGTCTGAAGGGGGTCCTTGGGTCTAAAGGGTATTTTCTGAAAGTGTGATGGAGTAATACTTGGGGAAGGAGAGAAGCAAGAAATGAGTGAACAACAAGCTGAACCACAGCACAAAGCAGCAGCAGAACTCTAACAATCCCCACTAGAGAAGAGAATCAGCCTCCCTTGGGAGGCTGCAACTGAATTCTGTGAAAAGAAAACTGCTCTTAAAGACTTCAGCTGAAGAATGCCACGTTAGTTATTCCTGTCTTCACTGAGGAAGAGGCTTGCCCTTGCAGACTGGAATTCCACAGGTCCCTGTACTCCAACAGCTTCACCGATTAGAAGGCACATCAAAAGAGCCAATGGATTCCCACCCCCTTGACAGAGAACAACCAAAGGAGTTCTCTAATCCAAACAGTCTATAATCTAGTTAAGTCAGGCTGCAACACCATGAGGAAATTGTAAAGCCTTCGGAAAGGCACTCAGGGGTAGATGATGTCAGGTTATAGCCAGGGAGAATCATCTTTTGTTACAATAACCCAAGGTACTTCAGCTACTCCTCCAGTCTGAAGAGCCTTGACATCAGATTTCCTCTCATTTGAGAATAACTTGTCCTGAAGCGAGGACAAGTGTGGTAGTTCACCTTTTAAGATTTCACAGGTCCAGTCATTTGTCTGCAGTTGTAGATTGTATCATTTACCTGAGCAGCCAGAAGGCATTAACAACAATGAAGAACAAAAGCACTTTTGAATTTTCATTACTGGGCACCGAACAAGCAGCAGCAGAAAGCAGGATAACTAAGGTAACAGAAGTCCTAAAAAACTTAAGAACAGACAGATTCTGGATTTGGAAGGTGAAGATCTTTAGCTTTTAAAATGGGAACCACAACCACAGAATCAGCAGGACTTGCAAAAATCCCTTAGGGCTTGTTGCTGATAGAAATTCCTTAAGTTTCACATCACCTTCAACAAATGTCCACTTTCACCTTTTAATCTCCTGTGAAGTCTTCTCTTCACCTGTTTGTATCTGGTCAAAAGATAAAATAATCCAGCAGGTTTTGTACAGGGGGTGGCCCCACTGCTGATCCCTAGAGAACTTCTAGGGCTGGCCTTGGCACAAAGTCTGTCAGTGAGAAGATATTCTCTGCAAATTAAAAGCATTTTTGACAAGGCAGCAGCAGCTCTCAGGCAGGATAGTTTGGGACCTGGTTGTCATTTAAGCACAAAGATACAGGTGGGTGCCACACTGCCAGCACAAGGACTGCTGTGCTCAAGGTTTTCATTCTCCATTGCTGCAAACTGAGGCTGAAAGAAAGCTGGAGGAGAAGAGGGGTGAAATGAAAGCTGTAGTGAGCAGTCCAGGAGCTAAAGTTACCTGTTCAATTTTACTAGTGGAATCAGGGTCCAGAAAAGGTTAACATCAGCTGAAGCAGCAAGGCACAATAAAGTGTGATCAATGGTTTTTAATCCTCTGAAGCAAGTGGAGCAGATAAGCAAATTATCTCAGATGTTTTTCAACATTTTAAATTAAATCTTTAACATAACCTTACACATTTTCATTTATGAACTCACCAGGCAATTGGCTGAAGAACAGGATTAAGATATGACCACTTTCATCCATCATTAATATCAATGTCAAAAAATAGATTTTATTCCTGAGCTGATAAAGTTCAATAAAAACACCAAGACTACTTTAGAGAAATTCTAAATGAAAATTCTAAATGAAAAGCATTACTCAACAGCCTGTTCTGTAATACATGAGTTTAACAGATATTTCAAGTCTCTCTCGGTTACATTAAAGAAAGTATTCAGTCAACTACAATCAAAGTTAAAACAAAAAAGTGCCTGTGATCCAAGGATCATTATTCCAGACTTGTAGTGAATCAGTGAAAAGGAGAGTAGCAAAGGACATACCTTGGAACTGCTCCCAAAACAATCAAGTTGGCTTTTTGTTTGTTGTTTCCAATTACAGCATTTTTCATATCTCTGTAAATCCAGAAAGAAAAACAAACCCTGGTAAATTATGCTGAGGTACTGAGGGCTTATCTATAGAATTTACTACTTCCATGAGGCTTATCAAGCAGTTTTCCACGTGTCCATGCTGCAGCTACAGACTGGGCAGTGCTTCACGGCACAGCTTCCTCAGCCCACAGGAAAATACCCCAGAGCTCTGGGATTCCACTACATCCCAGCTCCTGCAAGTAGCAAAAACCCAAACTATCTCACATGCACACCAGACACAAAGTGTTATTACTGAGCAAAACTAGATACACTGGTTCTTTGTGCCCATATAGTCACTAGACTTCTAAAACAATTTAAAAACACCACTACTGGTTGGGAAGTCAAATGTTGGTAATTTGAGGTATTAACTGAATACTCTACTGCGTGCAGGAAAAGGCAAGCTAAGAAAAAGGAACAAGAAGCTATCATCAGTCTCCAGAGACCAGGTTTTCACTCTCCGCTTTACCCCAGGCACCCTTTCATGTATTTCAGCAGGACACCTAAACATCTGTATGTCAAGGTCTCAGGAATAAAGTGGAAATCAAAGCATTTTCCCGCCTGAGAGTCATTGCAAGGTTACACACATTACAAGCATTCACACAGTGGTACAGGAACATGGGAAGCATTTTGGAAAGTGGACACCGGTTGTGCACACTAAGAATTCCTACGGAAACCTGTGGTTTGCAACCTTGTTCAAAAAATTGCTATTGCATCCTAAAAGCCATCACTACCTGCTCATTTTTTCTCTTCATATTAACATATTGAGCACATGAACATCCAGAGAATCTGAAAGCAAGCTTGCAACTTAGAACTGGTTTCAGAAAATCAGGATGATGCATTTCTAGGAAGCTTTCTAGTTGTTGGGGCCTTTAAGAGCAGAGAATAAAGAGACATCAACTGCAGGTAATTCTTTATCAACAAAAAACCCAAATTAGATTGATTATAGTGTTAGTAGCAAAACTGCTAAGTTAATCACTATGCATATAACTTATTCAAATAATTTGGGAGCGTTAGTGGTTGCTTTAAGTGAGCACATTTTCTTGCCTCTATATCATTCCCTGAGCTGCTATCTGCAGTTTTTAAGAAATGTAAAGCAGCACCCTGTAAGATCCGCCCTGGCCAGCAGCAATACTACCCAGTCCTTTAGTGCCCACTGAACAAGCACACTCCACTGCACCAAGCAGCTGTCCCAGGTGCCCCAAGTTTAACAAGTCCCTCCATCAGAGCTGTAAAAAACGTCTTGGCTGAGGTGGGCAACACCTCACTGGCACGAAAAGGACCTTTATAAAGCTCAATTAGCAAAAGGTAATTGCCCGTTCTCCCTGAATTTCTGCGTGTGCTCTCCCCTGCATACACAAGAGTGCTCGAGGAATTCCAAGCTGGCTCCAAGGCTGGCTGTGATCTCGGAGCTCCAGCACGGGAGCAGCACTAAAGGCAGCTGAGCTGCAGTTCTGGACACCCCTGCATCCAGCAGAGTCAGGAACCCCGTGCCAAGGAGCCATCACCGGCCAGCACTGCCAGCCCAGCACAGCTCCACACAGCCCAGCAGCAGGGGAAACGCTGCACCTGCCCCTCGTGCCTCCCTAGGCTGGGTAACTTCACACCACGAGGTAGAGGAGAAAGAGCAAGGGCAGAAGACAGGCTGGAAGCCCCCAAAAATTCCAGCAATGGACTTGAAGATTTCACTAAAATCAGAAATAGTACTTCAGTGGTTTCTATGCTGAACAGTTCACATGAAAGGTCATTTTTAAAGGTTTGTGAAACACAGGAGTCAGTCCAAAACAGTGGCAGAAGCAACAGTCAGAGGTCTCAAAGGAACACAGAAAACTGCACCAACAGATGTGTCAAGTTCAGGTACTAAAGTGCTCAGGCCACTCCAGGACTTGTGAAGCGGCTCCGAGGCCCTGCTACCCCGAGGCACCAGAGCCATCGGAAAAGCAGCACGGCATCCACAATCTGCAAAGGCATCTTAGGGAGCTAAAGGAGGCACTAACCGAGCACTCTGAAAATTAACAAACAGATTTTGGTGACATTTTAATGCTGTTCAGGTGATTTTACACCATATTTTGTGTTTAAAAAAAGCTAAATAAAACCAAGAACAAAACTACCCAACTTCCATGACTCCTGCCCCAATCCCATATAACCTTATAACCATTTAATAAGTACTGCCTATTAGAATTTGATTTAGAGACCCTTTCACAAGTGGCAGGAGCATGGCCAAGTTCCATAATGCTCAAGAGGAGAGGGCTAGTGAGGGCAAAACCCTGATCTGTCAATGATTCAGATGAATTTGTCCATCCCACGTTCATAAAGTTCCTCAGAGAAAAGTTATGTCAGATAGGTAAGAAATACCACAAGCTTGAGATTTCTGACAAATCCAACACACGTCCATTCAACCAACATCACCTTGCAAGCAAGTCAAATAGCTTCATACGGGTAAGGGACCAAAAGCTGTGAGACACAGGACTCAAAGGTGCCCGTGTCTGTGTGTGTCACGGCACTGCACGTTCCCTGCCACGCTTCTCCCTTCCAGGCTGCCACCTACAAAAGTGACCCTATTCTATACACAGGAAGCAGGTGGATATGGAAAGCAAGAACACCCTTAAAATGCCATATTTCAATGTTAAATAGGAGTAGACTTTTTTGTGTTTCATTTTGTATACTATGAAAAATGATTATATAAGTCCATATGATATTTTATAGAGATTTCACTGATTAGGAAGCTAATTCCTTAAGAAGCAGGGAACTACCATAGGCTGTCCTAGACTACCAGGTCCTTGGTGAATCATGAACCTTGGAAAAACTAAGGGCAACTCCCTTTTTTGAGAACATCACCTCCAACAAGTTCAAGCTTGACTGATTTCAGATCCAAGACATCACGAGATTCATCCAAGGAAAAAAAGCGGCAAAGATCACTATCTTGTACATGAGGTAACAAAGAAACCTCAGAAATGAGTAGTCCAAAACGAACACGCACTTCATTTCCAAATGTCGGGCACCCTACTCCCATCTCCCCTGCACAAAGGAGTCCTCGGCAGGAGGAAGGGAAGAGCAGCAACAGCACAGTTACAGGGAGATGAGAACTCCAGGAGAACAACCCGGCTGTGGGGACTGCAGGCATAACCTGTGACAGGACTGTGATCCAGAGGGACATCCAGGCCTTCCAGTTCCCAGCTCCAACTGTCCAGCCGGTCAGGAGCCTCAGGAAATCAGAGCTGGCACCTGCACCCAGAACACAGCAGCACTACCGAGTGCCCCAGCTCGGAACAGCAACTGAGAGCTGAGAGACGAACCTGAACTCCATAAAACAGAGCCCCTCACGCATTGCAGGGTGCTTGGGTTTTTGTATCCTGCATACTAAATCTTTTAGTTTAGATTCAAACTAAATGCTGGTCATTTAACAAAGTAACCTGAATTACAATCAATTTAATGCATAGATTTAAAATCTGATATTTATGCTGACATTTACTATAGTGCAATAAAGTAATTTACATTAAAAAACCTGCAAGGAGGAATAACACAGGCTGCCAACAATAAAATACTGCAAAGAGATCCTAGCTAAGTGCTTGGGAATATTGCTTCCTGAAGTGCTAAACCAGCTTTTTCCATCTCTTATTGCTCCTTAAAGAAATAAAAATATTGTTTCATCAGTTCAACCCTGTGACCACTCAGCTTTAAGTTATGAAACAACCTAGAGACTGGAAAAGCAGAAAGACTGATTTTTTTTCCTACAAACTTGAGAAAAGCAGAAAAAACTATCGGGTGATGTTTATCAGCTCTAACAATGTTTTGGAACATTGCAACCCAAAAGCAATCAGTTCAATTAATTAGCAATATATAAAGTGCAATGCATGTGAGTATATTAACACAGCATGAGTGTTTAAAATATTTTAGGAGTACATTAAACTAAAGAAAAATCTAATTTCCATCTAAATGCAGCTTGACAAGAGTTACAAGAGTAAATAATCTGCCAACTGTGTATGAAGTTCTGGTTTTATTCTGATTTTAATGTGTAAATGTTTAAAAGCACCAGATATAGCCACTCTAGATATGCAAGAAGCAATATTAAATATAACAGTTTGTGAGTAAAGTATGGTCTTTCAGTTTCAATGATTCCTAACCAATAAAAAATAGTATTATTAAATGTCTATGTCCTGAGAAAATTAGTACTCAAATCTGTCGATGAAAATTGCTATTGCAGAAGGAAGCTGAGGCACTGACCTTCATCCTAGTCAGAAATTATTGCAGCTCAGCATCTTCATGAAGTCAATTCTATGTTTGGGACTCCTTCCACAGAATAAAACCCCAATGAAACAGAAGAGTGAGCTCAGGTCCCAGCTGAGAAAGAACAGACTTTCACAGCATTCCCAGTGATCCCCCACACCTGCAGCTCTCCTGCCAAAGAGATCCTGAGAAAGCAGCATGGACACAAGGACACCCACAGGACAATTCACTTCTACCTCCATTTTTAAATACAGTAAATCAAGCACAAGCAGAACAAATTGTAAAATTCTGTTAGGAAGCCCTGGAGCTTTCCGATGTCACCTTCCAGCAAAGCAATACAAAAGATCCTGAAACAAGGCAGAGTGACTTGAGGAAGCAGCCACAGGAACTCCACAGAACAGGAGGAAATAAACAGCCTGCGGGACATTTCCTCATCTTAGGGCTTTTGAAAATAGCAGGGAGCCGTATCTCAGGGGTTCCTAGGCTGAGAAGGGGATTAGACGTGAGCTCAACAATCACACAAGGAAAAGTAGCCCTGGGCACCTCCAGCTTTCACTTTTAGTATGAAATAGTTCCAAGAGATTCCAAGCCAGTTATGCAGTCAGAGGAAGCTCCCAACACAAAGCACTGTCAGGGCTGGAAATTTATCTAGCAGGGGCTGCCCAAAGTCACCAAAAACAAAGTGATGCCAAGCAGCATTCTCAAAGGTTTCAAAAACTCAAAATGCAATCTTCTAAAAAGCTGAGGTAGCAGCAGCTGATACAGGGACACAGCTCAAACAAAAACCATCTGCCCCGACTGCAGAAGAGTTTCTAAGTTTCAGGACCATACAGGCAAACGGCACCTGGACTGGCTGGACTCCAGTCAGAAGTTCACTGTGGAGGAGCTGAGTTTGGACAATTATGCTTCTCAGAACTTTTGCCTCCTCTTCCTTCTCTCTTTCCTCCACTCTCCCATTTTCATGGGCAGATACAAAACATCAGGAATTAATGACCAGTTTTGCATGTTAAAATATGTCCATCACTATTGTCACAGAATCAATTTCTAAGATGGACACTACTACGGCTTGAAGCTGTTTTCACTCCTTCAGTAAGCAGTGTTTGTACTAACATGATTCCTGGTCCAACCAAGTGAATAAAACGTTACAAACTCCTGCCAACTCAAGCAAACCACAGAAGTCCTAAATCAGCTTATTTTTAAGGTTAATCATCAAGTTGGGAAGCAAAGTTTCAAGATTTCTAATCCCATTCAAAAAATACCTGTTGATGCAAAAAAAAAGATGATTTCAAAGGAAAGAACAAAGCAGTACATCAAGATAGTGTTACTCAACTCCTCTGAATTTTAACACTTAGAAACTGTGACACAATTAACATAAATGTCAAACTAAACAAACTCAACATTTAAACCCTCAATCCATGGTTGTTCTCAATCTTAATTCTGTTGTCTCAGTGAATAAAATCAAAGCACCGAAGAAAAATAGCACCTGCCTATAATTACAGCACTGCAGAACAGTAGAATTTAACACACATAATGCTAAAAGTGATCATTTAATCCAACTCCTCCATATCATAATGCCACAGAAAATGCCTGAATTCCTATCTCAAGTATCCTCTCTGGAGAGGCAACTTACCGTGTCCTAAGTTTTCCTGCCAAGGAAAGTCTACCAAACAGAAAGGGACGTGTTTCAGTGACCCATACCAGTAGTCAGAGATATTGATAGCTTACTCCTACCCTGAATTTATCCCATTTTCTAGTGCTCTTCTCACTGGGTGTGACAGATGGCACAAACCTCTCACATCAAACCTTCCATGTAGGAGTTTACATCAGTCCATCCATGAGCCACCCTTCTGATCAAGCTTAACAACTTCAGCTTCCATGTCTTTGGCTGCAGTTCCAACTCAAGCTCCTTTCCAGTCTCTAAGTGCAATGACAAAAGGGAGATGCTGCTTTTCCCACCTCTCCCAAGCACGTTTTATTGCCTCAACCTTTGCACTGAATCCAGAAATCCTGCTACAAGTTGCATGAAATCACTAATGGATAGACAATTTGCCTCCTTCATCCTTAAAAACAAGGTAACTCAAAATTTAAAGTGCTTGAAGTTAGTGGAGGAGGGGAGTTAGCTAATTTTTATTATGTAACCTTTGTAAACTAAAAAAACCAAACCAACAAAACCATACAAGCTATAGCTAGAGAGAGCTCTGTATTATCAGCATTTCAATTCCAGCATCAATCTCTGCTATTTAACCACACTAGGTCCTAACAGTAAAGAATTATCCCAAAAGAGGTGTGGGCAAAACCGCTGCAGCTCAGCAGAACTCGCAGAAGTCCTCACTCAGAAAATCCCTGCTCTGTGATGCCAGATCAGCAAAACGCTTGTTTCACAACTGTCCTGAAACAGCCAAACCACATGAAAAGAGAGGCTCCACCACTGCTGCTTCAGATGAATGACCCAAACCACCAAATACAAGTAATTGTGGTACCTTTTTTTTTAATGTCTCTATCTCCCCTCAAGGATATTTCACTTCCCAGGATGAAGGACTGCCTTTGGCATTCAGCAGTGCATCAGATAGCTTAAGCAAAAATTAAATGGAATTTCATTAAACCGAGAGGTATCTGTAACACTACATTTTTACTGCACTATTCTTCATTCACTGTCCATTTATTTAAAGTTCCTTTTGTCCACTGTCCCATTTTAAGCCCACCCCTCTTTATCTACAGAATGTTGCCCACCACACAAGTGATCCACATGGAAAAGCTTTAAGTTTCATTCAGGACAGGAAAATACCTTAAAATGGCCTTGCAGAATGTGCTTGGCTCTTCTAGATGTGAGCTTGGAATATTGTTTGACACTGTCCACTGCACCTTAGGCCAGCAACCACTGAAGGTTCACCAAACCTTAATAATTTAACATAGCTACTACCCACTAGATTATAATAATCTAAAGTCCTTCTGACATGAAGCAGAATATCTGATTTTTAGCTCCAAATACCTACCAGAGCTAACATGAAGTACTGGCCTAGTCATCTCTAAATTCACTTTTTCAAAGGGGTGTTACTAAGTTCTCATTAGAACAGAAATCCCATTATATCTATATCCACAAACTCCCCCATTCTGGAGTTTCTGGACATTTCAGATAATGCCTGTCTGAAGTATGTTTTAGCAAGTAATTCTATGAGCTAGCCTTCCTGCTGTCATCCCCAAAGAAAAGCATCTCAACAATTGACGTTATCAGCTCAGCACCAGCAACACAGCATACATAATAAAGTCAGCTGAACCATCTGGTAGACAAATTAATTGGTAAACACAATTCTGTCCCTTGCATGTTACTAGAAATGCCAACCATTTATGAGGCATTAGCATAGAAGTTCCATATTGCAAATGGAAAATGAGCCTCTTTTGGAAAGTAACTAAGTTCAACTTTCTTGAATGCTGAGCCCAGTCAGTGCAAACTGGCAGCTTGGAACCAAAAACTCCAACACCAAATATGAAGAATCACAAACTCAGTAGCCTTGCTGGCTCTGTGGCACACATCCCTCAGGCCCAACCTCCAAGTTCAGTCTTGACAAAACCCCACACAGCCCCAGGGCAGAACTGTTTCTTCCTCAGCTGCCTGCTGCTTGTGCCCTCCCTTGCAGGCAGCTACTGCCTTTGTGTATCAGATTAAGAAGGGGAAGGTAAACTCTGGATGGCCATATAGTGTCCAGCCATGCTCAGCCTGAGCTCTGTCACCAAGTCCCACTCCAGGGCTCCTGTGACCAATGCTCGCCCCATTCTTTCCAGCTCCATCAGCCAGTCTGACAGAGGCTGTTTCTCCTCCCTTTCCTGACTTGGAGCCTGAAATCACCACAGCACCAGTATCACCACACTGAGGGAGGTATCAGTTGAAGGGTTTTGGAGAAAAGTGGCTTCACAGCCATCTGAGAGGCAGCAGTGAACAGCCAATAACCACCATGCTCTCACAGGCTCAGAGCAGTAACTGCAAGGTTTGGAATATGAAACATCCCTGTAAAAGACTGCTGCCAAATGCCATAGGTACACCTGAAGTTTAGCCCACCTCTGAAGGAGCTACAATATATAACAACTTACTTACCAAAAAAAGCTATTCTGCATATGTACCTGTTGTGGCATTATAGAGAAAGCACAAAAGTGAGAGTACCTTTTCTCTGTGACAGGAACACACTTGCATTGAAGTGCTTCTCCCTCTCTTCCCCTTGGCTACACCATCCTTCCACCCCACTACAAAACCCACTACACTGAAAGCCCCCCTTCACAGGGCACTACTTCATTCTCATATGTTTAAGCCTTTCACTTTCTCTCCCTCTGAAAAGCCTTCTGCACAGCTCGCCTCTTGAAAGGGAAAAACCAGCAAATGGAGCAGTGCTCCCAGCACCACCTAAACCTGCTCCAATTTCTGTCAGATCCTGCAGTTTCTCAGCTCCAAGCTGCAAAGAGCCCATCGTGCAGTTCACAAAGCACCAAGAGACTCAGGAGCCTCTTCCCTCAACACTTGAATGACTCTGCAGAAAAACAATGCTTACAAAAATTACATCACTTGTTGTTAGCCAATAGCACCTCCAAGTTTCATGCAGGATATGCATTTGCTACAGTGTACTCTCTAGGAGACAAGAGAATTGACCAAAAATCTACAGGGGCAAAGTTAACGGAAACAACCCTCTAAGGACTGCTCAGTTTCCACAGGGCCAAGGGAATATGCACAAAACCAAAACAGATCCTGCAGAAAACTGAGGTTCAACTGAGACTGAAAACGGGATGCAGCTGTTTGGAATTAAAAATGTGGAAACAAGTGCTGCTCATCACTTAGTGTTACAGAAGGTTTTTTTAACAGACAAGAAGAACAAGAAGCAGAAGCAGCCTCTTCACAACTCTCTGAAGGGGGGTACCTGTTGCTCCATTAGAACTGAGATGGGAATTTCCTCTCCTCCCACTCCATGAAGTTGCCTCTCATATTTCACAGAGCTTTTGCTGCGGGCATGTGTGAACATGGCACTGATGCTCACTCCAACTGTCATGGCTGAGAACGCAGCACACTATTACACAGCCATTTAAACATGTGCCTGGAACACTTATTCCAGATACAAAATACAAAAATCAAAAAAGTTGGATGTAAAACACACACCGTGTGAGGATCACATCCCATTTCTATAGGATGTTTCTTTCATTGTGCTGAGAAATGAAAACGCTCACGAGGCTGGAAAATACTTGTCCGCTAATTCCTACTGGCCATAAAAGACAGGAACAGCAGCAGCACAGGAATTCTCAGCGCACCACAAAGATGATGATTTACAAGTCTTCAAGGATGACACTGTCTGACTGCTGAGGAACAGCCTGATGAGAACCAGCTGGGACCTTGAGTAAGCCAAGCTTGTCAGAAAAGATGCTCCTTTCAAAGCTGGCCTTGAGGTGGGATTACACAGCTCTCCATAAAATGATAGATGTCACTTTGAAGGCACCAGGCTAAATGTAAGCATGACAAAATGTCTCTCAAAGAAGCCCCCAACCAGCAAATAAATTAGAAGATAAAAACAGCTATCAGTCTTGCATCTGAACAATGTGGTCCTGAGCTCAACAGCAGGTGAAAAGCAACTGACAGCCTAAGGATGACAACACAGAAATGCTTTTAAAAAAATAAATACTGCCACACTGCACAGCACAGGAAGATGTTGCAGCAACCATCCTGGGACAAATTAAGCTCCCATAAAAACACAGAAATTTACAGAGCCACTTCTGTTCTGTTCCTCTGCCAATAGCAGCAGAACATGGAAGAGAGCCTCAGAGCCTCATTTAATGCCCTGCAGTATCTGTGTGAGGCAGTGCATGCACCGCCAACACGAGCTGCACTGGAGAGCTGCACACCTGACATCAGTGCTGACCCTGCAGAATGCACTCAGAGGACTCTGGAGAGAACCTGAGCTCTACAACAGCGAGAGGAAAGGGTCACAGGAGCACCTAAGGAGACAGAAAGCAAACCTGTTAACTCCTCTCAAGCATGAGCATGGCCACAATGTAGAGGTCATGTTTACAGAAGGAACTACTAGATTAACCTTGTTCATCCACAAAGACAGTAACAGGTAAATACACACACTGCCACACAGATGTGGGTACGGAGATGGGCCTTGAACACTTCAGTTCACTACCAGGTACAGTAAAAAAAGGCAGTAGTCATCTCAACTCTTCAAATCCTGAACAGAAATTCAGGATTTACTGGCAGGTACTCACAGTTCTCCTCTTCCTAGCCACTGCCATACCCAGATGAGCAGGACAGAAATTATGTGAACAGAAGTTCTGCAGGAAACTAGGCATTTTGAATTAAGATCAATAGACCCACGTGCAGCAGTACCAGACAACAGGAAAATGGTTTCTGTTTTCCCAGTAGGAGGAAAAGTAAAATGCTCCTAACCATGTAAAGCTTCATCATCTGGACAAGGAAGCCTCTAAACACCACCTCTCTTAAAATTCATGGGAAAGAAAGGAAGAGATTTTGATCATTTAAATGCTTTCAGAATATGTAATTAAAGCTTTCTCAAGTTACAAGATGAAAACTGGACTGGCACGATTTTCAAGTTCAAGAAGCATTTAGGTACATTTTACCTTTATCAAAGCTCATTCAAAAGCTGGGTTTCATTAAAATTACAAGGATGCAATTAAAAAAAAGTCCCAAGCCCAAGTTATTAATTCAAGCATACAAAAAAAGAGGACTATTGTGAATGAAGACAATCTGCAGAAACAAAGCTTCTTACAACAGCCCATTTTCTGATCCTTGATATTCATACAGTTCCATCAATCAAAATAAAAATCTAGGTCATCAGTATTTCCAGCCAGGATGCAGGGAAAAACCAGCATATCTCAGGAAACAAAGATTTTCTGCAAAGGATGCAGCATATCTGGTAAAGCCTCTGACAAGCACTTCTGGAAAAAACTTTAATCCTTTCTTACTCCACCCCAAATACCAGTTCATTGCAATTTCAATACCTCTGCACATACCCTGAAAGCAAAGGAAGAAGGGCAAAGTAGTTTTTTCTGCCCAAAAAGAATCTTGGACTGACAGAAATTTTTAATATATACACTATCCTAAATGCTATCTTTTATATACATTTTAATGTTCTTTTATATTATTAGTCTAGCTTTTATATCCATTTTTCTAAATTAGACTGTTGTACACCCACCCACCATTATTCTGAAAACACCACATCTGCCACATAGGACTGGCTCAGAGTCAGCAAAGATACTCTCACAATTAAGATTTCAGCCAGAGCATCACAAACACAGTTTTACCATCCAAATCTGCCCTGTGAGAGATACTGTGAAATAAATTGGTACTTTCTTGTCTTTAAATACAAGAAAAGGATCTCAGCATAGAATCCACTGACACCCACGGACAAGATGAAGAATTTCAGATGTTATCCAAGATAAAGATGCTGCCTAAAACTCCTGTTTCTGGGAGATCAGTTCTACTTCAAAAGATGAATAGTAGCATATCAAAAGAGAGGGAAGGAATTACCAAGGGTTGTGGGCTCCAGTCCTTTGAAAAGGAAGGAGGGCAGTGATGGAGTGCCAGCCATGGCTCAGAGCATCTGCCAGGGAGAAAAGAGGGGCTCAGTCACCCCACTGGGACACTGGATGGGACACATCCTTCCCCAGGACCACCCCAGCACCCTTGTGAGGAGGGGGACTGCAAAGGCCCAGGGGGTAGAACAAAACCAGCCTCCCCTACAGCAGAGTTAAGAACCTGTTCATAGTTACAGTGGGGTAGCAGAAGTTCTTACACAGGTAAGGGAGTATTCCCACCAGGAAAGCTTCCAGGACATTTGGGTTCTTCATGTATCTTAAAGAGACACTGTTGTGGTGCCCCTGGACACCTGGAATAACTGTTTCCATCTGCTACTGGGAAACACCTCAGGCCATGCTAAGCAACACAACCAACATGCTCGGCTTTTTGATCCACTTGTGCCTCTGATTTCTCCTGATGTTTTTTACTCAACAGCCACAGCCAGCAAGCTACTGGTGAGCCCCAAAAGTCTCATTTCACCACCAAAGTCAGTCCTGGGCAAGGTCTCATTTGCCACTTTGCTGGAAAAGTGATTCCTGTGGGAAACTCATGGCCCAAGGACAGTAAGGGAACAACCAGAGGTTTGCAGCAGTTTTACTCCTGCTCCTTGACTCACTCTCTCAGTCCCTACCCTGACCACTGGCTTGAAACAGAAATATTGAAATATAACTTGCACCCAAACCCATTTCTGTGGAAGCATTCTCTTGCAGCTTGCAGTTCCCATGGGGAGACAGAAGCCAAGCATTAAAAAAGTCAAAGCCAGCACTCAGGAATGGCATCAGGGGAAAGAGGCGGGTACACTGACTTGGCAGTGAAGTAAGAGAAAAGAATCTCAACAGACCTGGAAGAGGGGCAGCCGAAAGGAAGAAATCCGAAAAAATTTTCAGTGCTCACAGAATGTTTAACCTCGTTTCTGGCAACTGGGAGGCTGTGCTATGAACCATATGCACTGTGGAGTGAGAGTCTATATCAATACTATCTCTATATCAATACTGACATATTTGTATTAAGATTTGCCAACTACATTTCTCAAAAAAAACATAGGAAGAGCTTCTTGCACTTGACCTATCACTCTAGTGGGATCCAGTACACCTGGCCTACAAACAACCAAGAGCCCAAGAGAGTTTCAATGACTTACATGACACCTTGCAGGACTTTTTGGGGATCGAGGTCAAACAGTCTATCAACATAGTGGCGGCTACTAGCTGTGACCTCCTGTGGAGAGAGAACAAACAATTGCAAGAGTTTATATCAATTCACAGAATGGCTTATGCAGCAGCAAGTCTACAAAACCTCCCAGGCAAGAGGCAGGCAACCCACAGAATCAAATTTAAATGTGCAGTGTGCTACTGCTGGGCAACATCACACAAAGATAACCCTGTGTTCAAGCGTGATCTAGAGAAGATGAGGTGCTTAATGCAGGTAACAACATGGTAAGTGTCAAAGCAAGTTAACAGACTGCTATTTACGCACTGCAGTTATCAGCGCTGCCTTGAATTGCAATTCTATTATGTTTAATTACTATATAGAATAAAAGTGAATTACTGGAAGAAAAAGTTTCAAAGAGCAGTTAATGTTGCTCAAGAGCCATACCCACAAACAAGGTCTCCAAAAGAAGGAAGCTCCAAACAAGACATTTTTCTGTAAGTTACTTTGTCACAACATATCTACATGTCAGAGCCTGTGCCACACACCTCCAACAGGACAGCAGCACAATATTCCCTACAACATTCCCATAGTGCTGTGTAAGACAAAGCAAACTCTCTTCTCAGCAACAGGACTATGCTTGTAAGCTACACACTTATGCACCACTGATTTGTTATTCCTTTTGAGATCCAAAGTCAGAGATTGCAAGCATTCCAAAATACGAGGGTGGGAAAGAGGAAGGGAATTTTCTGTCAAGGTTCTCACGAACACGTGCCAGGGTGCATTTCCATTATCTCACCATTTTTTTTTTTCTTTTTATCAGCCTCTTTTCATTAAGCTTTGCCCATTTTTTCCTTATGAGTTTTCCTTGAGAGAAGCTCTAAGGGAACTGAAAACTCTTCCTTGCTTTAGCAAGCATCTGCTCAGGGGCTGAATCTACTCCTGCTTCCCCACCCTGATGTCAGAGCCACGAGCAGCTCCTTGCCTGTGGTCTCACATCACAGAGAAGAATCATCTAGAGGCAGCAGGGCTCCTTTGTCTCCAGGAACACTATTAAATTATGCCACGTAAATCCTACTGATTTAAGATACACTTCCACCGTGTAACCAAAGACAGTATTTTTGAGAGCAGCAATAGACTTTTAGCTACCTGGCCTATGTATTTACACATAGAACTTTTCTAGACTTCAAAGATCCCACAGCTTTCTGTGTCTAAAATATACTGGCTTCCACCCCATCAGCTACGAAGTCTGCAATATGTAGAAGGGCATTCATACCCAGTCAGTCCCCGCAAAAAAGGATTTATCGACATAATCAGTTTCACGGATCTCTTAGCCAGCATGAATTTTTTAGGGAACAGAAGGAAAAGCGCCAACCCTCAGCTATTGCGGCAGCACCCGGGCTGCACCTTTCGCATCGCTACAGCCAGCACCCTGCGATGCGGCAGGACAGCTGTGCCCCCTGGGCCGGCCC